>JAJLZJ010000013.1:0-320478 GCA_030572155.1 Suhomyces taliae | reverse complement strand
CCGGGTCTGCTCGGTGAAAGCGAACCGTGCTAGCCGTTACACTATATCGGAAACTGATAGGTGAGTTAAGGAATCAACTAAAATGCTTCTTCAACTAAGATGGTTCTGTAATCCAAGACTGTTCAAGAATTATAGAAGCTCTATTCGGGTTTATTATGTAAGTTATTACGTAACGACTAGTAACTCTAAAAGTATATATTAACGTTAGGTCAGTAAGACTGATGTCCAAACATGTCCTTCACGGTAAGTTTCATTTCAGGGGGTGTAAGGTGGGATATGATCACTATAAATAGTATTTTATCAACCAATTATGGACATAATTACTAGCGACCTGTGAAGCAAGAAACTTAGTATGATTGAATTTGGTGAATGAACATACCGCTACTTTGAGTTTACTACAGGAATAATTTTAGCCATATACATCAATGTTGTATTACCTGTTGGTGTGTACTATTTCGTTAATGGGATTCACCAACGCCTTCTTCCTAGGTTAGTTCAACGTTATTTTGGAGATAAATACACCAAGAAGCATAGTGACTGGTAGACAAAGGGGCTATTAACCCTCACGAAGTCGACATGTAAAAGCTTATTGACAAATTTTGAATTTCAGATTAGTATATAAAAGTTCATATACCATTTGTAAAAAGGTTAATCGATTCTTAGACTAGTTTGCAGACCAAGTAACAGATTACCTTGATTATTGTTTTATATAAAATAAATAAAAATTTTATCTTAAGTCGTTAACTATTTTTTAAGCCACTACTGAACATAATAATAGTATGAGTATATACTCCCGAAGTCTATTATTACATAACATATTAGTTAATATCAAGGATATCAAGGACCACTCTGTAACAAAGAGATTATATGCTCAAGAGACTTCACTTTTCTTTATGAGCCACCCTGATGAGATGAGTGAATATCTAGTAGGGTTGGCTGCGAAATTTCAAGAGTTGGGTGGAGTAATGAGTTTGGTTGGTGCTCTTTAAAATACACAAAGACTCTGGTTAAGTGTACTACGATTATATACCCGTAAATATGGTGCTATCTTGTACTTCTTCTTCTTCTGCTTCTTCTGCTTCTTCTGCTTCTTCTTCTTCTTCTTTACATTGGTTTTACTTATTTTATATTACCATGTTTCCATGGATTTGCTATGTATCAGCTAAATAATCCCGAATTATGTCTAGATTACTAATCTATAATTTTATGATGCCTCTTCATGTTTATGCTTGGAGAGGAATAATGGAAACATTGACTTTAATGAAAGTTTTTGAACATCATTAAGTACCTTTAATTTTTGGAGAGCGTTTCTTAACTTTGAACTAATCATTTCCTCCAATTAGTAGTGTTCTAATCTCCACAAGGTAACCTTACCAGCTTCGTTACCAATGGCCAACATTTCATTGTTTGGAGAGAATGCAACAGCAGTCACTTTACCCAAAGGAGTTCCACTGGTTGGCCAGTTGGAGTAAACTGTACCTGTAGGCATGTGAACCAATCTAAGAGCATCTCTTTTAGCTCTTGATGCAATACATAAGATTTGACCATCTGGGTTAAACTTAAGGGAAGAAATGGTGGTAACTAAGTTTTCCACAGTCTTGAAAGGTTTTTGAGAAGGAGAAGTTCTATCATAAATGTTAACATAACCATTATTAGTACCCACAGCCAACCATCTATCGTTAGCACCACCCAAAGCAATTTTGGTGATACCAATACCACCATCATCTTGCCATCTTTTTATGATTTGATTGGAAGATCCTTGGTTAGGAGTACCTAATGCATATTCCCACATTTCACCAGCACTATTAACAATGATTATAAATGATTCATCTTGTGCAAATTCGAAATCTACAATGGTACCTTCAATCTTGAAACCACGTACCCATTGACCTGTTATACCATTTAAAAGATTACACCATCCACTGGAACCGGTCATACCGATGTAGTTACCCTTTGGAGAGATCTTGAAGTATTCAAAAGATCTTTGGGTGTTTTCATGACCATACATTCTTGATATTTTCTCCACATAACCAGAAGTTAAGTCCCATTTGTTCATATATCTTCTTCTACCAGCAGCAAAGACAAAATTGGTTTCGTTACCGATTCTATCGCTAGTGATAGGAGAGAATTGAGCGGCACTGATTGGAGAATCCTTTAAGTGAAGGGAAGTAACATAGGTATTGGTCTTACCATCAATATGATAGATACGAAGAGTCTTATCGAAACCACCAGTTAATAAAAGTGGATGGGTTCTATGGAATGATATGGCTTGAATAGCAGATTTGGATACTCTTTGATGGTTGGCATCCTTAAGTCTAGTAATAGCAAGCTTATTAGGAGCAAGGAGTCTCATTTGACTTGGTTTTATGAATTGTTGACTAGTATTAAGGATTTGCATGATGGAATTAACATCATTATCTTTAATGGTGGCGCTTGGATCTTCATCTTCAACATCGGATCCAACTTCTTGTTCTTGTTCCATCTTATCAACCCATTCAGGACGTGGATATATTTTTTCAAATTGTGATCTTAATCTTGTTATGTACGATTTTCCTGATATACTGGAGTCGTTGTATGATCTTCTGAGCTTTTTGAGTTTATCTGAATCTACTAATGATACAGAAACGTTTTCATCATCACTATCTTCCCATACATTGTCTTCATCACTATCCTCATCATCTTCATCATTTTCTTCACCTGATTGATCGTCTTCATTTCCATCAATATCCATTTCATCATCGGCACCCTCATCGATCATAAACAAATCTTCATCCTGGACTCCTCCTAATTCGTCTTCTGACTCGTCTTCTGATGAAGAATTGAAAAACTTTCCACTATCTCCATCGGCCTCATCTGATGAGTAGTCATAAAGGTTATCTATCTTTTTAAGGTTACTTTCAAAACCTTCTTGGTCACCGAAGACCAATTTTTCAAGGAGAAGTTCTTCGTCATCTGGTTCTTGAAGCGTCACTTCTTCTCCATCAAGATTCTTAGGCATCTTTGTTGTTTTGTATGGTGATAGTTGATAGTTGTAGAATATTTGTTATACTCATCGCAGGGTAAATTTTTTCGGGTGGACTGCAGGGAAGTCTATGGGGAAGAGAGGAAAGGGGAGGAGGAAAGGAGGTCAATTCGGGGGATTTATGATGGAAGATGATTAGGGGGGTGTTACATGGGTCTATACTGCTGTTATAGCTACAGATCAGACTTATTTAGGGTGTTTTGGGTGGAATATTGTTGTATGTTTGGCTAGATCATGTAAGTCACGTGATTTTTTCAGATAATAGAAGCTGCAACAGATGAAGGGCACTGATGAACAAATGGAGACGTCTATTAGAAGCGTATATGGTTTTTGGAGTCTGTTTGAAACCAAAGAATATTGTGCCATTATTGCCCGCTTTTTTTTATTTTAAATATAAATGGAATTATCATATATAAGCTTATGATAAGTAGACTAAAAGAGACCGTTCTAACACTGAAACTTCAGCTACTAACATTTACCATGATTATTTGCTTTACACATGTAAGTATTTTAGTTCATTCTCCTTCAGTGGCTCCTTTATTATATACGATATTCTCTAGTATTATCTTATTATCTCGTTAATTAAGACTATGTACTATATATCGTAAATATCCTGATACAATTATCCACTTATTGATGGGCTTTTTTATTATATTCATCATCACCTTACCAACTCCTTGTAGTAGTTGGGTCAGGTCATGATTTGTTTATTAATGCAAGCTATGAAGTCATAGTATATAAATACAAGTAATCTCTTTATGATTCTCTATAATGCTTTTTGCCTTGATAAAAGGCGATGTAATGGCACTGTCACATGGACCATAATTAGTACGTAAGATTTCTCGTTGGTCTTTTTTTGGTTTTTGGAGAGACTTTTTGCGAGCAGAATTGGTTCGATATAGTTCATATGAATTCATAATGGTTTCGAAAAAATTATTGCATGCTTACCAACTCTCTCTGGGGGGTTGGCTATTCAATGACATTGTTTTTGTTGTTTTTTTTTGTTTTTGTTTTGGTTAGTTCTTCATTTTTGGGTCATACCAATTATTTCTTCAACTCATTAACAAATTCTATAAAGTACTTTTTGAATCCTCTGGTATCACTCTTCACCAAATGTGATCCGAAATCATTCATCAATTCTTGTGACAACCCCATGTTAACCAAATAACTAGAAAGGTGATTCAAATATTTGTCTCCGCCAACCTGTTGATAGGTCTTCAACAACAATGCCAATTCTTGAGCAATCAATCTATACTGAGCATCCTTTAAATCAAATTCTTGATATTTGAATGGCAATTCAAATGATAATTGAGTGACTTTTTCCAGTAAAAATTCATTAATACCTTCTAATGGAGGTAAACTTTCACTGTATTTATCATTAGGATCATTGATTTTATCACCATTTCCAAAGATAGTAACAGTATTAATTAATTGAGTAATAGCTAATTTGGAAACAGAAGTGTCTGATAAATCATATGCATACTCAAATAAGGAGCTAAGAATGGTTGGCAACTTTTGTTTATTAGTTTCAGTAACCAAAAGACTAGTAACATGATTGATAATGATAGAACTTAAAAAGTTCATCATTGCTTTCTTCAATTGGAATTTTTCTCTCTTTAAATCAGGATATAATTCATCATCATTTGATTCCAACATTTCAAAAATTTTATTGAATAATGGAGTAAGCAAATTATTAAGTAATTGATAAATATTATCATCAGTTTTAAAGTTATGAACGATTTGACCCAAGAAACTTAAGAAATCACAAAGTTCGGAAATTTTCAAGTTTGGTGCAGCTAAAATTAAGGTTATTAATTCAGTTAAAGGAATATTGATTTGAGTCTTCAAAATTGGAATGAATCTAGAAAATGAGAATCTAGAAGCATCACGAACGATTTCCGATTTTGAAAAGTTGTTAAGTGAAATTAAAACCACTTGTGATGAGTTGCTAATTTTGTTAATGATTTCTTGATGAATTGGAATTGAACTATCTTCAAATCCTCTAACAAAAGTACCAATAGCCATCAATGAATGGTGAACTTGTAAGGTGATCAAAGGTTGATCATGATGGTTGGAGTTTTTGATGCATTCTTCCAAGTTGTTGAATAATGGTTGAAAAATTAAATCAATAAGCTTAAGCTTGTGGTTTAATAAATCATTTGAAATCAATGAGATAAGTAATCCAATGGTTTCAAATAAGTAAAGTTGATTAGAAAAGTTTTCTTCTTCAATTAAGTTATCATCTTCATCCTTAACAGGTAATTCGGCTTTGATAACTAATAATGGTTGTAATTTGATTAATAAAGATTCAATGAAGGCTTCATCAGTCAAAGTCGGCTTAGTAAGTTTCACAAATCTAAAGAATAAGTACCAACTTCTTAATCTGACTTTTTCCACATGGTTTAATAAACCAATTTGACTTGTGAAAATGTTGATTAATTTGATTATAACTGGGTTTGGACCATTTGTAGTACCAGTCAGTTTTAAAAACAAACTAATGTTTCTGACAATAATTTCAAAAAAGTCCACTTGAATCTTTGGATGATCCACTTTAACAATAAAATCGGAATTAATTAAGTTAACTAAAAGTTCCAGAATCAATTTATTTTGTTCAGCAACTTCAGCTTTACTTAAGAAACCATTTCTTAAACTTTCACTATAATTATGTAATTCATATAATCCCAATTCCAATTTTCTCCAATCCATTTTTTCATCATTAATAGATCTAAGAGATTCTTCTATAATCATAGGTAAAGCCTTGACATATAAACCAGGATTTAATGTGGAAATGGCATCTTGGAATACCTTTAATCTAGATCTAATTTCATAAAATTGTTCATTTTCTTCATCATTTAATCCATCAGTTTCATCATCAAATTTCATTTTCAAAATAATTTTATTTAATAAGTTAGAAATTAAATCAGGAGAGTTCAAATCACCTAATTTTTTACTTAATAATAAGTATTGTTGAATGAATGGGAAAACTTGTTGTGATACATCATCAAATTCATGACCCAAGAAATCGAAAATTAAAGGCCATATTTTGAAAAATTGTTCATTTACTTGACTCATTAAGGAAGGATCGGTTTCTAAAACAATTAATAATTCACCACCAATTTGATTCAATAATTTAGATACATTTTCCAAAAATTCAATATCATCTTCATCTCTTAAGTTAATGCTTCCAATGACATTGGTTAAGTTGAATAATGTGAGAAGTTCTATTTTGTTAGTAGGTTTCATTTTCTTGGATATCATTTCAATGATAGTTAAGGATGCTTCATTTCTTTGTTCAGATTTATTCAAATATTGTAAAACAGTAGTAACAGAGTCACCTGAAACAAACAATGCAATTTCCATCCAATTAATGTATTGACCCACGATGACAAGGGCATTTTTCAAGATTTCATCAGAATTAGAAGAATCTTGTAAAATCTTGAACCAAGAGGCTACAAGTTCATTCATATCATTAGCTCTAATGGCATCTTTAAGTAAAATACTTCTATCTTGAGCATCTTTTGTTCTAGTTACGAACTTGTCTCCAACTTCATAATGAATACCTATAACAATTCTGGTATAATAATCAATAGCTAATTGAGAAGAAGAATTGCTAAGGTTCAATAAATCTTTGAAGAAAGCAGGATATATGGAGAGATAAACATGGGAGAATAATTTGGAAAAGATTGAAGCAAATTTGTTTCTTAAATAGATTGGATCGGAAACATTATTTGATAAATAACCCATTAAAACTTTAAAGATTTCTGTATTTAAACTGAAAAGTTGTTGTTCATTTAATTTTTCTATATTTTCTTCAATGGCTTGATAAACGAAAAACTTAAGACTATCATTGATTGGTTCATTGGGGGCTTTAGATAAGATTTCAATACATGATTTATAGCCTTCTTCTGTAGATTTAATATTGTTGATGAATTCTATGGCTTGATTTTTAAGCTCTTGACTTGAAGTTGGGCTAAGAGCGATTTCCACCGCTTGGTGGATTTGTTGGTCCATATCAACAACTCAGGATTTTAAAAATAAAAAAAAAAAAAAAAGTTAGTGTGTTTATGAAAAGTATCGGATGCTGATTTGTCACCTTCTTTTATGATGATTAGCCGCTATATTAACAATATAACAGAAAAGTGGCCACTGGAAAGGGTTCTGATTGGTTGAGCAATTTTTAGGAGGAGGTTGAGTGGTGAGGGGGTTTGATGGAACGTTCCAGAGACTGTGACTCGATTGGTACCGATAGACTACGTGTTTGAAGTCTGTTTTATAATGGATAGATCAGTGTTTGAGGTTGGTTTTTTCAGTTTGTATGGTATATAAAAATTTTTTTAGCGCTCACACGACATTGACGAAAATTTTGCTGCAAAAGATACCATGCTCGATCTGGTGCTATTTGAGGCCACCAGATTAGAGAGGGGAAGCCTAAACAGTGGGGCGGAGGTCATAAACGGGTAACAAGTTAGGGAGGAAAGAGTAGGGGTAAATTGGTGTGTGTCAGTTAGTATAGTCTGGTTGTAGTGGTGGTAGTGGTGGTAGTGGTGGTGGTGGTTGTAGTGTGGTTGTTGTGGGTATGGTGTTACAGGTTATAGGGACCAGTGGTGGCCCAGTATTGCAGGTTATGGCCACCTCTGGTAAGGGTTTGTTGTAGTGATTACTATTGGGTCAGATAGGATGGTGGTACTGTAGGGCGAGGGCTAGTGAAGGAATTAGCGAGGATGCGGGACGGAGATCGTGATCGTGATCGACATCGCCAGAGATCTTGGCTAGTGGGGCACAAATGAGATTCTTGCGATTAGTCAGTGGAGTCACTCACCCCCAGCGGAGGTATGTGGGGTAGTGGAGGTAGCGGCTTGGTCGGAACGGTAGGGATGGGTTGTCTGGTGAAGAAAGGAGGGTGGTTGTTGTGATGGTACTGTGGTGGTAGTTGTTCTTGTGGTTACTGGCTGTAGAACTGTATGTTGGTTGGGTGCGGGCTAGGCTGTACCGTAGCTGCGAAGGGCAGAGATCATACTTTAGGCAGATCTAAGGCCATGGTGGTTGAATCAAGGTTTTCAGGGCCAGGGTAAGGGTAAGGGGGCAATGGACTTCTTTCCAGGGACTGATATTGATGATGTGATAATTGGCCTTCAGTGTACTAGTGGGTTGTATAGAAGTAGTCGTAGTATCTTACCAGTAGTGCCAGTGGTACAAAGAGAAATGAAGTAATGGGCCATAATAAGAAGGTAAGAGAAAGAAAGAAGGAAAGAGAGTGGGTGTAGTAGATTGGGTCAGTTTCAGATGATTATTCAAGTGGATGAATCTATGGTGGATTTCAAGGACTCTCTGTAGGTAAATAACTTGTTAGTTATCATTTATAGATGGCTACTATACTGAGAGTGAAAAGTTTGAAAATTTGCACCAATTCGCCTTTGGGCTATAAATGAGCCTGGTGATTAGGATGGAAATGTAATAACTAAGCATTCTGAGATTCTAACGGTTTCAGAAGCTTAATACTACCATTATACATCTAAATTTCAGGGACTTAATTCAGTACCATATACAATATTAAGAGTTCCAAGGCTGGCAGAAAGAATTTACTAACAATACTGTAATAAGAATTAGACAATAATCACATCACTATTCGATCAATTCTAGTTTTTCCATCGCTTCTCTTTGAATACGTAATTATTCTACTTTTCTTATTTAATTTTTATGATTATGTATATTTTTACATAATTCTGAAATTATTGTAAATTATACAAATATAAAAGCTGCAAAATCCATCAAATCAAATAAATACGAAAGCAGCACCGTAATTTAGAATCAAAGCTATTTGAGCCATTTACTACAAGGGAACCAAATATTAACATCTTTGAATGTCTTTAGTTGCAATTTATAATTGTTGCAATAATAATATACTGACACATTAAGGGTCTTGTGACAAATGCATTGACCATGGAACATAACCATTGATTTACGATATTCCAATTCAAGGTCCTAGAACCACCAATACACTTTGCATCATCGGTTACTTCTACGCTTTTCACGACATTGCCATACATTGAACTTCTATATACATCGCTTGTAATTCTGATCAGTCCATTGGTGCAATGATTCCTATGACATTCTCCATATATTTTTATTATCCATCTCCATATATTCATAATTTTTCAGCAAATATCAAAACGCAGTTATTGATGAGTTTGATCTTTTTTCTTTTATAATGATATTTGATTGTGTTTGTGAGGTAGAAGCTTGATTTAGTTCTCACATTCCATTTAATCCAAAATAGCATACTTCTTCAAGTGTTCTGGAATGGACTCGTACAATCCCTTGGTTTCTAACCATTTCTGGGAGAAAATTCTGTCAGAGTACTTGTGGGCAGAATCAGCCAAAATAGTGACCACGTTACTACCTTCTGGTAAGTCTTGGGCAACCTTAACGGCAGCTGCAACATTGAGAGCACCAGTACCACCAAGGTAAAGACCTTCTTCATCCAAAAGTCTGTATAACATGGCAATGGAGTCACCATCTGGGATCTTGACAGCATCATCAATGAGTTCGATATCTGGTTGCAAATTGTCAGTGACTCTACCTTGACCAATACCTTCAGTGAAAGAGGAACCTCCACGTTCCATGGTTTGGCCATTGGACTTGATGTAGGAGTACAAAACACTTCCTGGAGGATCGGCCAAGATAGCCTTGACCTTGTTGTTGGAGATATTCTTCAAGTATCTGGTGACACCAGCAAAAGTACCACCAGTACCAGTAGAACAGGTGAAAGCATCAACTTGACCATCGAGTTGAGCCCAGATTTCTGGACCAGTGGTTTCAATGTGAGCTTGACGATTGGCAGTGTTGTCGAATTGGTTGGTCCACACGGCGTTTTCCAAGCGTTCGGCGTGTCTCTTGGCTTGGTGGTTATAATTTTGAGGATCAGTAAAGGCCACAGCAGGAACAGGATGGACCTCAGCACCCAAAAGCTTCAAGGTATCGATCTTGCTTTGGGCCTGGGTGTTTGGCATGTAGATCACCAACTTGTAGCCCTTAGCCCTACAAACATGGGCAAGTCCAATACCGGTGTTACCAGCGGTACCTTCAATGATAGTACCACCAGGTTGGATCAAGCCCTTCTTTTCGGCATCATTGACGATGAACAAGGCGGCACGGTCCTTGATAGAACCACCAGGGTTCATGAACTCGGCCTTGGCGTAGATGTTTCTACCAATTGACTCTGATATCTTTGGGAGTCTAAGAAGTGGAGTGTTACCAATGGCTTGAGGGACTCCATTTTCAGAGACAAGAGGAACAAAAGGAGCTTTGAACGGGGTACTGGCGGTGATTGAGATGGAGCGGGAGGATCTGATGAGCCGGGACATGGCGGAAGGGGGTACCGTATGGGGGATCTTGGGGGATTAGGTCACTTGAAATGGTGGTTATTCAATTATCAAATCGATAGGTGAGAATCTGGAGTAAGTACTGTATCAGATGGTTGTAGGTGATTTCACGTGTTGATCAACAACACCGAGTATAGAGATAGTGCGAGGGTAGGGGAAAGAGAAGGGACCAGACGAGATAAGGGGAACAGAGACGAGTAGTGCGAGTATGGAGTGCGTAGCCGTGCTAGTTTAAGTGAAGTGTATACTTTAGACTCTTCAGCTTCAGCTGGTTCAAAGAGGCTTCTGGTGGTCTAGGAACTGGTCTGTAGTTCGTTATCTTTGGTGCACTGCACAATGTAGGTCCCCTAATACAGCAGAGATGGATTGGGTGAAAAATTACGTTAAATGTGCCGTTACGGTGTTGGATATACAGGGAAACGAGGCTGGATGAAGCACTTATTGCCATCATAAGCTGTTGAGCAGCTTTGCTGGTGTAAGTTTAACCCACTTGCATCTACCTTTGAATCTTTGCGAGAAGATCTAATTACAAGGACTAAAGGAGAAGAGAGGGCTGGAAAGTGCATGGAAGCGAAAGCATAACTTTCCGAGATGGCAGAAACGTTCAAAAGAGTTGAAGCCATGTCGGCAGTTGCAATATTAGCGATTGAACCGTTGGGCTTTGTGGCTTGTGGCTAAGCCATTACAGTGAAATTCGCAGCCTTGTCAAGAGGGTCCAAACACCTGAGATAAGCCATAGAGGAGACAACGAGACCATAGTACGATAAGACGAAGATGAGGGATCATAAACAGACAGTACAAAACATCAAGAGCACAGACGAGAGTCCCAGCAGTGTAAGAATACGATACTCGACAGCTCGGCTAGAAGTTGCAAATTGGGTCAACCCAGAGATGATGCAAGTATAGGACCATATTCGCACCCAAAACACACCCACACACATTTGACTGGTATTCTGAAACATCATAGCGACACTGATAACACAGGACAGGTAAAACGAAACTCTTTTGCAATAGGTTTGGATGCCAGCTTGAGTGAACAGTAACTACAGCATAGCCTTCTCCTGGTGTGGTGGGTAAGACCCTCCAGGGTCAAGGTACCTTTCTGTTTGTTCTGGTTGTTATGGCAAAACATGCCTAGGCTTTTTCAAAGGGTGTAGAGCCATATTATTGTAGCAGACTCGTAAGGCTTTTTGAACCATTTGTTATTATTTATATTATAAGCCGAGTTGTTTGACCAGATCCTACCATCAAGTCTGCAGGGGCAGATGCATCGAACAATAACTGCAATCGGTAATGATGGCAGAATCAACCTCAGTCACAATTGCCTTAGAGAGGAAGGCCAAGACCATTAACGTCAGTACCAAGACATTTCATAGTGTCAGATTATTCTGATGGTTGATGGAAAAATACCTGGGAAATGTCGGTCAAGTGCTTGAACTCCACATTTGTCAAAAAAGCTACTAAAGGTCTTGGTTTAAAATTAGATCCGAAGGGTTCCGAATCGAGACACCGATATATCCTTAAAGGAGAAAGCATGATTATGTGTTCTATCGTTTCATCATATCATTGCTTGTACATAATCGTTGATACTGGAAGCGCTGGGGGAATTAGGTGGAAAATAAGAGATTCTCCAACCCTGTGATAATGTTTGATATTCCAGAGGTTCCGTAAATCAGTATTACCACAACCCACAACCACATTCAATAAAAGAAAGGATTTACACATTTGCATTGCATTTTTTATGCAACCAACACCAACTTTGAAACCTTCAAATATGTTCAAAAAAATGTATTTTTGGAACTTTGGTCTGAAAAGACAGATCGGATTGGTTCAATGCCAGAAAAGGGAGGTTCTTTTGTTGTTTTTTTACCGAGGGATCTACATGTCAACATTATTCATTCCATAACCATTGGAGGTTAATCAGGAGATATACCGTAAATCATATCTATCAATTTCTCATCAAAAAAGTTCGAGAACTTTTTAATTTTGATTGTAGTGTTGTACGGCTTGATTACGATAAGCGAAATGATGCCGATCTCTGCAAACTTAAAGGTAGGTTCTTGATGTGGGGTAGGCACGTTCTGTATGGTGGGATTTGTGTAGATTACCCCTTGAGATTTATAGATTGTATATATGTTATCGGGATATTTAAAAAAGTTGCCGATACTTTCACCGTATTCTTCTTATTATTTTACAACTTTTAATAGTTGCAGCCGTGCTATAGTATTAACAATTTACGCTGATGTGCCAGACCAAAGATAGAACAGATCTGCACTTTTAATGTAACATGATGGAACTTGAATAAAATTTGGTGACATGATTGCAGACATTTTTATCAACATGGAAATTTTAAGAGAGAAGATTAAGACATTTTTTTTTGTTTTAGTTTTTAAGGTTTGATTTTTTGATAACTGGTTTTTAAATGTAATTGGTCGCCTAATAAAACAGAAACTTCAACTAAAAATATAACCATCAGTCAAATATTTGGTCTGATGTGACGAGGGGATGGACTCGGAGTCCCGAGAAGGTCCGAACGTACCGAGAGAGAGAGCGTGAGAGTGAGCCTGAAACTGTCGGTTAAAATTTTAGAAGGGGTCCTGCCATAGAGACATTTGGGTGAGAAAGGTGACCCCAGATCTGGGACACGACCTTTATAGTTAATCTTAAAATGGAAAGTAGCGACGATCGCAAAGCCCACAAACCTAAAGTACAGTACAATTAAATTTAATTCAGTGTACCGATCATTTGTGCTCCAGATTTGATTGCGACTTACTCAGGGACATTCTTTTCCCCTCCTGTGAAACGGCGCTGACGTAAATGCACCCCAATAATACCTGCATATTTCAATGTTTGAGTGGGACAGCATTTACGGCGAATCCCCGATCTTGGAATGGTTTATTAATAAGGATTAGACATGTGAATGAAAGTCTTCGGGCTATCCATGGGTTCAACCTAGTGTTGATTAATAGGCTAGGTTGATGGAATCTTAGGATATTTTTGTCCAAATTTCGAAACAACTGTCACACTGAAATCTAGTTACCATTTAGCGCACTACATATAAGATGAGACGCACTATGCACAAACTTTTGGTTACGATATAAAATGGTAGGAATAATAAACTATATTTTTTTCTTGAGTTTTTAACTTTAATTTTGATTTTTTTTTTTTGGTTCAAAGTATGGGTATTGATTGTCAAAAATCTTCAAAGATACAGGGATCCGATTATCACGTAAATTAAATTAAATTAAATTAGTAATCATAACCATTATCATCAAAATACCACAATTACCCATGACCGAAAATCCGGGCACTTTCGCTTCACTTGCCTAAAGCTATCATATGAAACCTCTCCCCGACCTCAAATCCCAACCCTCACTAGGCACTTAGTTATTTTTCTTTCAATTCAGAATATTTTCTAGGATTATTTTTTTGGTTTGGTTGTATGTAAATAGTATGCAATGCATGGTGTCTATGGTTAGTATTTTCCACAAAAACTATTTTCCCTGCCTCAGAATCTAATTTAGTTGCTTTGTCTACTTTTCTTTCTCAAACTTAATCTTCAGTACCATGCAGGCATAACCTGTTTAGCGGATCGTTGCGCTTTTTGTGAACATCTTACATTTATAACAATTATTTTGATCACCTCCAAAATTATATATAAGGTGATGGCTCCCCACCATACTTGTCCAAATTATCCACGAGCATTATGTTCTATTCTCAAGCTTCATACAATTCGTCTTTCCCAATGATGGCTCACCCTCATCAACACAACAATGGTTCTAAATCTACATCTTTACCGTCTTTCAGTGAATTACTTACTTCCATTCCTTTAAAGCATGACTTGAACCATCATGAGCATCAACATCAACCTCAGCATCAACAGCAACTTGCACCTCAATCAGGTGACTCTTCTGCTTCTTCATCTCCAAGCAATCACTATACTCATCCTCTTTATCCAAGAGGGCTGAGACATAGTCCTCATTATGCTGCTGGATACAATCTCCAACATCAAGCTCGTTCATCTCCTCCACTTACAATTACTGGTTCTACTCCTGGTGGTGTTGGTGCCAATCTTGGTGCTTATACTACTAGCTATGGTGGCTATGGCCCAAGGTCACAATACCAGTACCATGCCGATCCTCATTCTAATCACAGTTATCATCACCCTAGTGGTGGTGCTAGTGGTGCGGCCTTTGTACCTGCACCTATGTCTATGTCTCGTTCCGGTGGTACCATGGAGCCTCCAGTGCGGGAAACTGTATTGCTTAGAAGAACTGCTTCGCCTATCCATACAAGTCGCAGCAATACTCCTTCACCTATCATTCAAGCTAATGCTCATGCTGATTCACTTCCATCTAGAGAATCTCCTATTGATTCTAATTCTAAGGAAGTTAAGAGAAAGCATGTTTGCAAGATTTGTACTCGTTCATTCACTACTTCCGGTCATTTAGCTAGACATAACCGAGTACATACTGGTGAAAGAAAGCATGTATGTCCATGGCCTACATGTGATGCTCGTTTTGCTCGTCAAGATAATTGCATGCAACATTATAAGACTCATAATAAGGGAAAGGGAAAAAGGAATAAGTTGAGTTTTAAGAGTAACTTGGGCTCTAAAAATTATTAAACACATTATGTCATTTATCATCAATGAAGCCTTCTAATTAAATTTCATTCATTCCATTCAAAACAAAAAATAGGTATTTTGTTGATGATTCATTTAGACAGTTTTTTAATTTGCAGTTTCCAGTTTCCAGTTATTGCTGCAAGCTGTGCTTTTAAAGTGCATTAACTGGCATTTAGTTGTGTCAGTTACTTATAGAGATGTGAATTTTCATGGGTTTTTCAATTCTAGGTTGGTTGGTTAATATATGGTTTATTCTAAAAATTTGAAATTTGTAGACATGTTAAAGCTAATAATAATTCGTTGTCGACATATTATTAGAAGTTGGAACTAAAGGCTAATATCGCTCATACTAAAAGCTATTAGCGATCATGCTTCACGTGATACACAAGTGGAATATGGTTATGGCTGCGTTTATTGATGATGGCTGCAGTTTAAGGCGTCAGATGCCGTAAATGTAATTGGCAGACCGCAGGCAGTAGATGGCAAAACGGCAGTCAACTTGAATTCACGATAAGCGGGTACAGTGTCTATGCAGACAAATTTTATGTACTAATCGAAATGAATTTCCAGATTTATGAGGTTCGTTAAGCTTTTTTTTTTTTAGCACAGTTAAACTTTCTGGAACTATAATGGTCAATGCAAGGTGCGCGGAAATCATACCGGAATTGAATTTAAGTTAATCAAGCTCCCGCTGTGGCATACCCTCGTTGACGGATACAATTCATCAGTGAAACCCCACAATATCTAGGCTACATGCAGGAATTCCGCATTTTTTTAAATGTTCAGGCAGGTGGGAAAATGCACCAGTCGGAAATCGTATTTTGTCGCCTGGAATGGCTAATTTGGTGGGGATCTGTAAAATAGACGTTGCCAAGAACATTAAACTAACCTAAAATAAATAAAGGAAATGTCATTTTTTATGACTATTGAAACCAAACCAGCAAAGGTTTTGGTTTGGTATAAATGTGGAAAGGGGACTAAAAGTGGGGATCGTCAAAATGGGGATGATTGTAATTCATAACTAGGATCTGGAACTGGTTGCCCAGGGATTTTCGAGTGTTAGGATAGTGTTTGAAAGTTAATTGGTGGTATCGGGTACTTTGCAGAATCAGCCGACACGTGCTTCCGGTGATAAATAGATCTGCCATTGCGTTTCAGGGCACATAAGCCCTGCAGCACTGGTCCCTTGTTGTAGGGTGCTAGTCGCCGCACAGATAAGCAAGTAGGTGGGTGGTGGTAAAAAGAGACGCTAAGCTGCACGTGAGCTAACTACCCAAATTCCACTACTCCCTAAGTAACTGCTGTTAAGAAGATTAACTAGAGATCGACAATTTCACCAAAAAAATGACTGGTTATGGTTGGTGACGCATATCCTTACGCTTACTGTGCCTCCTTCATGTGATCAGTACGTGACAGGTCTATACGACGAGCATTCAGACTAAATCTCATAATCCGTATATTCTTCCTCATAGAATTTTTGTCTGATTTCACAATAAGATCAAGGCCAAATTACATCCCTCCTAGTATTGATTCTTGCTATCCCATCTATGCCCCCCGCCGCCTAAAGTCCATGCCGTTGCGAGCTTGTTCATCACAAGAAAAAGTTTCTCTTTCGTATCCAACCAATTAAAATGGTGCGATGAGTTCGCGTTCAGCTGACGAGATCCTTTTTCTTTCCAAAAATATGCATTCTGTCCGAAATCTCCGTATTATGTATGGCTCGGAAGGACCTACAGAGTCGTAGCAGTAATCAATGGCTTTTGTAGAAACAAGTTTTGCCTAAGTGCTTACGAAGGTATGCAATGCCCGGATTGTTCACCGAAGCTTCCTGGACGATCAATAAGGATAGAAGAGGTCTTGGGAAGGATTAACCTTACCTTACGGGCATCTTGCCCTTAAGTCCCCAGTCGTATCGTCGTCACGTCAGGGTGTATGCGATGCGCCCTTATTACTGTCGATTGCATTGCGTTCTTGGCAAAGCCCTCTCCCCTAGCTAGAATGCAAATGCAATCATAACAAAATTCCTACCCTACATTACATGATGGCACTTTTCATTTTTCTACGAAAATTAAAGGGCTCTGTCTAACATTCTATTTACGCAAATGTCGGCGACCAAGTCTGTGTGTTTAAAATATAGCACCTGCATTCTTTTTTTAATTGAAGGGTGTGGATGGAATCAGACAAATTATATGGAACAAGGAGCCTTGAAATTGCCATAAACGTATATTTTGACTGACCTAGACTTTGGTAATAACCCGCTGAACCGGGGTGGAATTGAATGGCTAACCTAATATATCTCCTTGTATCACCGGTTAGTAGGACTTTTGATAAGGGGACCTAAGTTGTCTGCAGTATTTTTTTAACCTTTGATGCAGGTTAGGACCCCATGTGTGGCCGATATTTCCCTGTTCGCAAATTCTGTAGTAGTGACAGCTGGTTTAGATTGTAGAGAACAGAAGTTTGTGCATGGTGCGTCAAAAGAGATCTGTGCAGGCCGGTTATTTAAGCAATTTAGAAATCGATGGTTATGCGCACAGATCTATCTCGATTGTTCCCAAGTCTGTAGCTGTGACAGCACTGAAGATTAGGAATCAAAAAAAAAGGGTTGGCGCATAACGCTCAGAACAGATCGGTGCGTATGTTTTTTTTTTTTTAAACAAGGTCCCAAACAATCAGTTCTGGTAGAGTACCTTTTTGGGAATCAGAATAGATTCTTGATAGTGACGACCAAGTAACTGGACCAATTCAAAAAAAAATAAAATAAAAAGGAATCACATCACTACTAGGCGTCCTTTTTGCATGCCAGGTAGCAATCCATCTTTTGCAAAATCAGCTTTATCCAGCCTATTGAACTAAAGAATTTGAGTGTGCCCAGTCGTTTAATCATGCCTTCTCACTATATTTCAAATTCCATGCATCAAGGCGCATTATCACATCTTTTGCAACTATTTGAGGCAGCAACCAACATCAGAGGCGCTTCAGTTTGTATGCGATGAACAAAGTGTATGACATGTTCCGCTTCGCTTCACCTGTTATAACCTACCAATAAAACTAGATCGATAATAATAATTGTCGGTCATTCAATATAACTCGGTCAAGCCAAAATAAGCGATTTTGCCGATGACCAGAACCTCAGTTTATCTACAGTGCTTTTATTTCCATAAGGAGAATCCCAACAGAATTCAAGCAGAATCCCAGGATAATTCGACTAAAATGCAAGCACTATCGATGGTGAGAAATATGTAAATATGAAATAGCTTGATAGTCGTTGTTAACCTCTGCATAACTTGGTGTAGAATATGGTAAGTATTAACCTGGTGGATCCAATTCGGCTGATTTATCCGCTATTACCATAAGTTTGGACGGGTTTCAGTGGATTCTCTTGCAGTTCTAAGTCTATATTACATGTATGATGATGCTGGTAGAACCCAAAATGCATTTTCAATACGGGATTTTGAATTCTGTCTGTTCATTATTTTTTTTTTGTTCCCCACATTCCATAACCATTTCGACAAGTATCAATAAAAGAAATTTACTAAACCTTACCAACCAAATGCCATAATAGCATAATTCCTCGGAAAACCTTAATTATCCGCTTATCAAAATGTCTGAAACATAGAGGTCTGGATTTACATGTTAAAATCACTATCTTGGACATGAATTGCATATGTACACCAAATAATACCAAATAATATCTCAAAGCGCAAGTGCTTATTTGCCTCTAAAAACTGTTACAATATACTTTCGAATCTGGATTGGATTTCACGAAAATACATAAACTGGTTCTTCCGAGAACTTCCATCATCAAGTTTTTTTGGGCAGTTGGTGGCATAGTATCAAAACCCTGAAGTACATAAAAGTCCTGGTTTCATCAAATGGTTGCAAATTGATGAACCGGAAAAATCAAAAAGCTTAAATCAACCAAATCGAACCATTTTTCTATCCTGGTTTTGAAAAGATACGATTTCAGGAGACCAAAGGACCAGAATTCTAAACGAGCGGAAATTGAAATTATACAATTGAAGTAATAGCCATTTTGCATATCATGAGATTTCAGTTTTCTGAAACAAGTACTTTAATAATAAAGAACCAGTGCCGTTCAACTATTTTTAGTTACTTTTAGTGTAATACTGGTCCAGTTCCTCAAAAAAAAAAAGTAGACTCTAATTTACCAAGACTACAAGACTAGTAATCCGCTTCCGAAAAAGTTGGATATAATATTATGATGGTTATTGCGCCAACAAATAATGTTCTTATACAAACAAATAGATTCTTGTGCATTGTAGAAACATTCGAGCTAGCCAGAAGCTGAAGGCAAAGATGACAACTGTATATTTTTTAGGCAGTATATTTCTGTTTTTGTTTCTCTTTATGTTCCTATTCGTACTACAGTGCCGTATAATGAACAATAGTTGACTCGGACTTAAAGATATCCGCTTCGGTAATCCATTTCCAGAACCAAAAGTTGCATAATTGGCATCCAGACAACAGAACCCAAGGTGACAAAGGTACTGGGGGTATTCTCCTTTTTTTGAAAATTGGTTGATTACAAAAAACTCCAGCAACTAAAGAATTTATTGGAGAAATTAATCCAATTAATAATTTCTATTTACCTAAAATAAATCAGCACCATTGGGTTAATAGCATTTAGTGCAAAATGAACCTAGATACAATCAAAATCAGTTATTCTTTACTGTTTGCGAACCTTGCATTCGAAAATATTTTAGGTCTAACCAACAAACCCTAATATTATATCAATGGAGGTATGCCAGTGTTGTTTAATATTAAGAGCTAAACATGATTATGTGGAGTATTTTTTGAATCACTTGAGGCTACTTGAAGCTGTAAGGGAACTTACCAAATATAGCTTCAAAGGATTTCACTTACGAATATTCGGCAATCAATTCAAGCAGCAACCACTTCTGAAGGTGCTACCATGTTGTTGCAATATTTTAAATGGGCAGATCACTTCTTTATTATCCAACTCATTTGAACTAGCCAAAATAAACATGCTAATCATTGAAGAGTGATCCAGGTTCTTAAACAGTCTCCTATGTTTTGAAGGTTACTACAGGACAATACATGAAACCTTTCTTCTGTTCAAAAATAATCAGAAACAGCTGTAACGTGTTTTATGTTGCTTCGAACCCCTATTCGTGGATAACGGTTCAACGGTTGATCTTCAACCGTTGAAAATACCAAAGCACTGGTGCATTCAGTCTAATCCCACTTGTAGCATTTCTGTCAATCTGGGATTACTTCATACCAGTTTTTCCTGACTACATTGATTAAAGGGACTTGTTTACGACTCGTGGGACAAATATTATTATCCCTGGTTTAATGCTGGACCAAACGAAGATCGTCGGTTGTGCCTATATAATTACTTTGCCAAGACTATTTGATGGTGTTTTGGAGAACCCTACAAAAAAATAACCGTATTTAATTTGACGGATGCGGAATTAAAGATGGATTTCCACCACTCTCCGCTTTTATGAATTATAGTCTTGTTATTGTATTGTACACTTGGGCGCACCTTAGTGTCAATCTTTTAATCCACCAGCATAGGAAGGTCGAACCACGAATATGCGTCTTGTACAAGAAGTTTGCGTAATGTCCAATTACACGGCTCGCGTTAACATATCGAAATGTATATGGCCCTTACAAACTCTTAGTCAACTTTTTTTTGTGAAATACTTTCGCAGCCTTTCCAAGTCCCGAAGTAAGTTTTTGGGCACCATAATGCAAAGTTGGGTAGTGCATGTTCAAATTACACCCAGGTGTGTTAAGTGTCTACCAAAAATTGACATGGCACCGTCTATAAGTGGTCTGAGATCTTCGGCCCGCGAATATCGGATCTGCGAATCGTTTAATCAATCGATCTTTATGTGGGAAAAGATGACTAAGCTGGACATTCTAGCCCTCTAGAGCTTCGGAATTCCATCCTAGTCACTGTTACCAAGCTCTTCTTCATTCAAATGTGTGTTTACAAGTGGTGTGATTCCCCCTTGGATATCTTTCATTCCTCCTACACACTGATACACTAATTTACCAAATTGAATTTGTAAATATTTTGTGATGTCTAGTTTCTTTCTCTGCCGTATGTTTCATTCCCTGCCGTAGGTCCAAAGACAAATGTTATTTTGCGCCGAATCTGCATAGAGACCTAACTTGTGGTACGTAGTATTATTTGGTTCTCATGCTTGAGATGCTGTGTAAGTTATTATTTATTACCTTCTGCAAATGAATATGGTTAAACATGCCAATTTATGAACATGGAATGGCTTCACTTTTAGCAACAACATTTTGAAGGTTCTGGTCAATCTCTGTTTGCACGTTAAGCATATGAATTATTAATTAGATCTTGTAATTACGTAAATCTTTCTTTGTAAACCATAAAAATGTCAAGATCAGCTCACTTTATGATGCAGGCCATAGCCAGGGAATGTGAATTAGTCGAAGTTTTTTAATATTCATCAAGTACACCCTTGATTTCTTCGCAGCACACCCTTGCATTCCAGTATTCACGGAAACCCAAGCCCGGGATCAATCATACGCATTTTCGAAAAAATTAGTTCCATTTAATTCCTTATCCAAGTTGTAACTAATCCCATTAATTATTAATTTGGATATTTTTAACTTAACTTCATTGTCTCCTCCATCGTTAAGCTCTTCGCCAATAACCATTTCTTCCGCATTACCTCTATTTAAGTTGATAGTTTTCAAAATAAAATCATTCAAGTAATGCGAAATACTAGTGGGGACATTTTTAAAGTAAAGGGCCCTGTTAAATGAGCAGGGAACAATTTTTTCATTGGAATCATAAAACTCGTCTTCTTGTTCTTTGTTTTCATCAAATTCTCCTTGGTCAACCACTTGTACATCGTAACATCTAAATGGAACATTAAATGTACTATCGTGGAAGTTCCATTGGATATCATTCATTGGTCTGTCACCATGATTTAATTGAGTCAATAAAGGGTCTGGAGAGTCAACCATTCTCTCGTGTAATACTTGTCCCAAAGTAGACATAATTAAACTTGTATTGATATCTCTCCATGCCTTGTGCTGTTTGTTATAGTACTTATGGTACAATAAAAACTCGTCCACATAACCTAAGTACTTTTCACAATGAGAGCATTTGCAACCATTCCATAACATGGTGTTCATGGATTGGTCATAGGATGCTAATGATTGGAAAAAGTTTGGGAGAACAAGCTCCAACTTTCCTTTTGATTTGTCGAGAATTTTAGGTAAAATATCGGAGTATAATTCATAACGACGATGGTAATTACCTTCAAATCCGTCACGGAAATTACCAAGTGGAGGAATGTTATGCATAATGCTAATATATTGTAAATTCTGATCTACTTCAATTATCAGTTCAATGAAATTAAACACATTGAGATCAAAGAATTCATTCTTCTTGTGTGTTGAATACTCATACTGTTGAACAATAGAGATTCTTGTGAGTTTGGTCAATTGTTCAACAGGTATCAAGTTTAATGAGTCCATCACAAAGTCATCGTGTTCACCAGTTGAAGTGGGCAAAGACCCAACCACGATTTCTAATTGTTTGATTTTAGACCAAGGTATTCTTCTGATTAATTGCTCATTCAAGTCTGTATTCTGACTATACATAAGTTTGAATTTTTCTAGGTTGTCAAACGATAAACCGCTCTTCAAGGCAGGTTGTATGAACTTCCAGTACTTGTCATCTGATGGTAAAATTAAAGATTTCAAAGATGACAAGATTGAATAATCTGTATTTGCTAGAGCTTGTTCAGATATACTTATGAGAAGTTCCTCTTCTGAACCTGCCAAGGATTTCAACTCACTCCAAGAGTCGATAACCCTTGATTTGAGTGTGATTTTGCGATCATTGATATGGAGAACCTTTCTCAATTCTGAATCTCCGATACAGATCTTCTCCATTGAATGGCCCTCTAAGAGCCCAAACAACTGGTTCAAACTCTCGATTATGGCTTTATCTTCTCTAAAATCACGATTCGTGTGATCTCCAGACCCATTGACTATCGATATAGTCTCTATATACAGAATGAGGGCCGGATTGATCTCAAGCGACAGATTCAAGATAGCCAACCTTGCTGCAATCACCTTTAATTGCACTGGTAGTGGGTAAACCTTTCCCTCGGCGTAATTGTGAGCAATACCATAAATGGTGGTCTGGGCCGCGTCCAGGAAGTCGGTTTTTCGGCGCTCTGGTGACGGTGATGCTTCCGTTTGACTGATGATTGGGTTAACCTGAATGGTTAGGTGGCGGTACAACTGTTGCATACATGGCGTATAAAAGTGGTAGTTGGTAAGTGCAAGATTGATCAAAGACTGTTGCGGAAGAAACAGTATCACCCGCTTGATCACCGCATCGGGAAGGTCCTCGAGCTTCATGGGTTTAGCGTCATAGAGGTGGGACCAGATGCCTCGATCTTCATTAGTATCGATTGTTGGCAGAGAACGATGCATCACGTGACTAAAATAATGATTTTGTTGAGCCCTTATTACTTAGTAAGTACCATATTGAGTGAAGATGAGGAGGTGGTATTGATGGAGGTGAAAAATACTGGGTGTAACGCAGGTTTGGTAAGAGATGATTTATCTTCAAGATGCAGAGGAAATTTGTGGGGTGACATTAACCACACTGCAGTTCATGACTGAAGGTAACAAATGTTCTACTGGTCCCAAGAAAATATCAAATTAAGGAATCTTGGTATCATGGAATTATGTAATTACATAAGCAGTGGTTGAGAAATTATCGAAATGTGGGGTACCTGCGGAATTGTGCAATTTTGCAATTGTGGAGATTCCTTCCAATACCATCAGATACCAATATCTTTCCATTGCAACATGTCCTTTCCATTGGACCTGGAATTCGGACGACTATTTTGATAATTAACATTTAAGGCAAAAAGGGCCAAAGAAGAAAGGTTAGAGATTAACTAATAATCCCTTATCCTTTGCGCGCCCTAATTAGCCACGCAAATGCTACAATTAAACTCGTTATCACCAACAAACCAGGTTGCATTAAGGGTTTCGTAACGTAGCAATTATGGTACCTACAATAGGAACAAAGCCCGTCGATCTTTCTTAAAACAGTAGCTTTTGAGGCAACTTCGATGTTTTATTTTTTTAATTTCAGAATATGATGTTTCGGGAATGTCGCTTCTAGTGCAGGGACTCTTCGCTATCAGTTTAAAATTTGAACAAAGAATGAGCGATCTCAAAGTGTTAACAAATAAATAACTTTTTTATAGCCACAGCTTTTATAGCAATAGAAGTTTATACTTTGAAATCACAGGAGTGTGAGAGATGAGTTGTAACTGAACCTGAACCGCGGTTCAGTACACCTAGATGATTTTGAAATAGGCTAAGTCAGTTTATGCAATGATATCACCTCAAAAAATCAAAAAGGTTAAATGCTTATCGCCCATTTCAGTGTTGGTGGAAAAAGGGTCTTTCTACACTTTTTAATATATCTTTTCTAGAACCCATGTGCATGTTAAACAATGCGAGGGTCAAGAATTTTCAAGTGGGGATTTTCTTGTTTTTCGGCAGAACCCTTTAAACCAGTCTATTCGGCATTTACATATTGTTGCGGGATGCAGGACACCTACTCAATGGCTGACAGGAGGCATTGTAACCGTGCAGGATTAGACATATACGGTGGGTTAGGTTCACTTTTACTGTATGGTTAGTTCTATCTAATCAACTGCTATAGTGTGGAGTTGGGTTGTTGTTGTTGTTAAATCCGATCAAAATCTAGGGGAAATAAAACTAAAGTGGTGAGAACAAATGATGGGGAAGAAAAACCTGGACTTGGACTAGCAACTGGTGATGGATTCCAAGGAGGGGGCAGAGAATGTTTAAGAAACTGACCCCATACCCAATGCCAAGTCAGCGATATTCCCGTAAAGCTGTTGAGGAATTCGTGTATATAGTGGGTAAAGAGATAAATAAAGTTGAAAAACAGTCGCTTATTACTATATTTGGAAGGAGATTTATTAATAATAACTCATAAAGGGTTCTGCCGAGGAAAGATTCATTTATTAATAGAAGGAAAAAAGGTTAATAAAATATGGATGAAAAAGGTCAAATATTAGCGACTGGGCAAAAATACCCTGATATTAAAATATAAAATATTTTATTTTTGTTCCTATGTGCATAGATGATATGCATCATGCACAAACTCTTATATTGAACGTTAAATCTTGTGCGCACTATTTTTTGATTGTGCGCGATATCTTGGCCATAACATTCACCACGACCATCAATATGGAATCTACAAGGGTTTCAGCTTTTCCACTCTAAGATGATGGTGTTTCCGACATCATAAGCTACGATGGATCATAAATTTTTAATTCTATCTTTCTTTGATTGTATAGCGTTATTCCCGAATCACAGTAGTTAAATCAGTTTCCATATCAACGCTATTTCCGCTTCACGCAGGTAAAAAGACGTTCGTCTGGCGAAACTACGGCGACTTTACTTGCCCAGAGTGACATGGGAACCCCAAACTTTAATTCTCAACTAAGAAAACGCTAGCGGTATTATACGCTCATAACCTCATCAACAGAAAAAAAACCAACTATGTTTATCCGCTTAGCGTACACTATAGGACGATTAGGTTATGAACAGAGTTGCATATTCTTGGATACCCATCCTGGTATCTCGGAAGTGTTACTGTTTATAATATGAAATGGACTAGAGTATACCTTTATACAAGTCTACCACCCCCGTGGGTCCCCTTGGCATCTAGCTTATACAGTGCATGGTACAGTACAAGGAAGAACATTATAGTGCGAGCTACATCACGCGCTACCAAAGCCCCCAGTAACATCAACTGTTTCTTCACAAAACTCATCGGCATTCCTTTCTATGTAGGTAAAATACTCGTGCATATTACAAAAGTTTACTAAAAATCCAGAAGTGTAGCTTCTAAGGCATTCCGCTAAGCTACTACCCCTTAAAAGCTAGGTCTTTAAAAGTTGTAGTTTAAAGATATTTTGACAAGTGTAGATTTTGACATCAAAAACCATAGCAGATTTAAAATCATCTATTCTCACCCCACGCCTCCAGGTCCCCTTCTGCTTCCGTTTAACGTCAAGTTTAATGTCATCAAATGGTAGCGCCAGCCAGCGTTAGCGTCATGTTTAAGCATGAAGCATCTTACCACAATGTGAAATCGGGTGAAACGCGACAGCAGATACGACCAAGATACGACTGTGGCAACATGAATCACATACATTTGGACACGACCAGCAAGCTATTCATTCCGATGGGATCCTTGTTGGATAATTAACACAGCAGAACGACAGCTTCTGACCTAACCAAAGTCACAACCCATGAAGTTCCAAGTACATGAAAAATAACAAACCAAATTGTTTCGTTTTGTCGGTCATTTTTTTTCACCTGTCAGTTAATATTTCTTTATCTGCATAATATTCATATTTTTATTTTGTCAATTGCAGAGCATCGTTGTTTTCTCTTTGACCCAACATGATCCACAACCTCACATATGAGTTCCTTTTTTTTGCCCTTTTTGTGCATAAGATAACGCCAAAGAAATTACATGCCTAGGTAATATTATTACAAAATACCCTAGAGGTGCTTGGAACAACATACTTGTACTACTTCTTACTACTTCGTACTTTTGCCACTTCGTATAACTTAGCTGTAACGCTAAAATTGTAAACCTTTGGTCTTGTGACCATATTTGTGTAGCTAGGCCAGTCTAGAGTGTTTTTTTTTCTTTTTGTCCTTTTTTTAACAGAGTGGTGGCCAATATTAAATTGGGTGGAAATTTTGCTCATCTCTAGCGAAAAGTTGTGAAACATATCCAAAACACACCTGAGACATGACTACCTACAACATGAAACATCCACCAGAAGTCTAGAATTCTAGAAGCATTCATTTCATTCCCTTTCTTCCCTTACTCCTATTGAAATCCAGCCAAGTATAGGTGTCTTCCCCGACTAATGGTCCGTATTGTCTTTACACGTGATCTCCACTTTCTATTGACCTATTGACATGACAGCCTTCAAAACTCAGGTCGGTACCACAACAAAGATCTGGGGTAGATGGAACACGTGCTAATTAATCACGTGCATTTCATCTCCACTAGTTCCTCTACCAGAGCAAGAGGGGACCAAGAGAACTGAAGGCTGTGATGAGCGATCTTGTGATCTTAGGAAGCTTTAATTACCAAAAGAGCGAACGGCTTTTGGCATGCCCAGTCTGGTGGCATCGTCGTACTTTAGGCGTAGCCGAGTATCCAGCAGAGTTCTACAATCGCCTACATTGTGTGAATTACAGAGTATTATACAGTTTTTCCACTTGTTCAAGAAACCTAAGTGTTGCACCCCTTGTACATTTTGGTGTGGTGTGGTCACTATATGCTATTAATAAAGCGATAGCCAAGACCATCACATGTTAATTGTGGGGGAAAGATGAAGTCTTGGGGTCTTGGACTAAGGGAATATTGGTATAAAGTTGCTCTATATACATTAAATCTTGACGTCACTATCCGCAGTAGTTAGCTTAACCAGGTCGTAGTTATTGAATTAGTCTTTTTACGACTGTTGGCATTGAGGTAGAGGATTAATGGTATAATCAGAACTAAAATTGAGAAAAGCCTGGCAGTAGCGGAAATACACCCACTTTATAGTTGAGTTAGTTCTCTTACTTCTCTTACTTCTCTTACTATTTTTTTGCTCTCTCCCATTGATCACAGATGACGGTGTTTAGCCAAAAGGAACTTAGAAATATACACTATTATAAGATTATAAGAGGGGTGTTCCATGCATACCCCACAAGAACGCATTCTTGAGTACTCAGAGTCTAGGTTTATTTTGTTTGGGAGGGAAATTGTCTTATCGGCTTCCGCATATTCCGCCTGAAGTCCGAATTATTGTTCCCCGGTCTATACATTAAAATCTGCTGGCCTGAAACCGAAAAAAGACGAAGCACGGCTGATTAATGTAACCGGTCCGTGTGGTGCACATACTTATGCACTCACACACACCAAAAACAAGCGACCGAACGGGGTCCACCAAACACAAGGGACTGTCACCGATCTCTATCAATTACGCCACCGAAACACGTCAAAGCTATGACGATGACAAATGTCAAAAGTTTCATGTTGATGCTTATTAAGCCCTCCCAACAAAGGAATGACTGACTTTGAGTTGACAAAAATAATTTTTGGTCTGTCTGTTGGGGTGTTCCTCATCTCCGATACAAGCGCCTTTTTATAGAGTCAACATTTAAACAGCCGAGACAGCCGAAACAACCGTTTCGGCCGAATTACGGTTTTGGTGCACTTTAAAAAAAATAGACCATACCCATCGCTGTACATATACGCATCAATTCTGGTACCTTATGCTTATCGGACATAAAAGTGGCGGTGACCACAGTAAAAGTATTGCAAATTTTGCGTAGTGGCCCCGGAGAAATAACAGCTTACCTCAGCAGGCTTTAACCCATGATACAGACCCTGATTATTAATAGGCGATGCTTAGAATTAATCATGGTCCGCTTAAACATCGATCTCACGTGCGCGGACACACCGGATCTCCCGCTCAGACACACAGGAGCAGCATCTTGGCATCGCTGGATACCACCCTCACTGTAATACACGGTACGCGATATAAATCACAGGCACATTATAAATTACGTCTGATGAACCCTGCAGCGATGCCTCGGGCCCCCAGTCTCGCCAGGCCAGCAGAAACTGTATACTGTACACTGTATACTGTACACCAATTGAAATTTTTCACCTGTCTACATGTATAGACGGCAGAATCCACACTAACAATGTCAATGTCCGGAAACAAGGTAAATTAGCTGGTTCAACAGGGTGAAATTTTTTTTGCTGTTTGTTCATAGTTTGTTAGTCTGTGCGCTCGTGTTATTTCCTTTCCCAAAGTAGTAATACCGAGCAAAACAATGCCCAGTACACCATGGGTCCTATGAGCAAGATTAAAAAAAAAGAAATTATCCCATTTTCCAAGTACTTCCTACCTGCCCTTATATATAGCTTGCATCGCCCCATCCCATCCGACTAATTTTACTTCTCCAGAATCCCCCTCTGTCTAATAGATACCCCCTCATCATTTATAGATAACACATACTAAAAATGTCAGACGGTTCTGCTCCTTTGGAGCCTACAGCTACTACATCCTCCAATCACTCCGATCCTAACAACCAAAAGGATTTCGGTAACGATTACTATTCTGGTGAACCTCAACCTTTCACTGGTGGTGATGAAAAAACCGCCGGTCTTAATGATGACGCTGTTCCAGAAAACGGTGATGAATTGTCCCGTTACGAATCCAATTACGAAAGCTCAAGAACCTTAAGTAGAAGAATGACCGGTGCTGATGAGTTAATTGAAAAAGCCAATGATACCGATGAGCCATTGCCTGTTATGGGTGGTGGTAGAGACTACCCTCCTGCATTGCCTGACAGAGGCCCATACGCCGTCAGCTTCGATGGTCCTGATGATCCAGAACATCCTCACAACTACCCATTGGCTCAAAAGCTTCGATACACTTTCTGTGTGGCTTTCAGTGCATTGTGTCTTACTTTGGGTTCTGCCATGTTCTCACAAGCTTCTGTCCCACTTATGGAAATTTACAATATTGGTGCCACCACTGCCACTCTTGGTACTTCATTATACGTGTTTGGTTTCGCATCTGGTCCTGTTCTTTGGGGTCCATTGTCTGAATTATACGGTAGAAAAATCGTGATTATTCCTTCTTCTCTTGGGTACTGTCTTTTCAGTTTTGCTGTTGCAACCGCCAAGGATATTCAAACCATTATGATTTGTCGTTTCTTCACTGGTTTTATCGGTGGTGCTTGTTTGGTTGTGGCTCCTGCTGTCATGGCTGATTTATACTCCACTAAAGCTAGAGGTAAGGCCATTGTTGTCTTCTCTGCTGTTTTATTCGGTGGTCCAATGTTGGCTCCAATTATGGGTGCTTTCGCTGTTAAAAACTCCAGTTTAGGTTGGAGATGGACTTCTTACTTCTGTGGTATTATTGGTGGTGCTTCTTTCATTTGTAACATTTTGTTGCTTAAGGAAACTCATCATCCTCTTATTCTTGTCCGTAAGGCTGAAATGTTAAGAAGAAGAACTGGTAACTGGGGTATTTTTGCTCCTCATGAAGAATTATCGTTAAGTATCAAGGAAATTGTTGAAAAGAACATTTCTAGACCAATTGTTATGTTATTAACTGAACCAATTTTGGCATTTATTTCCATCTATAATGCATTTATTTATGGTATGCTTTATTTGTTCTTGACTGCTATTCCTATGATTTTCACCGAAAAATACCATATGATTACTGGTGTTGCTGAATTACCTTATATTTCCATGTTAATTGGTATTTTACTTGGTTGTCTTCTTATTCTTTGGTTCGAAAAGAGATACGCTGCTGCCATGGATGCCAACAACGGTAAGCCAGTTCCTGAAGAAAGATTACCACCTATGATGGTTGGTGGTGTTTTCTTCACCATTGGTTTATTGTGGATGGGTTTAACTGGTAACTACGGTCCTCATGTTCACTGGATTGTTCCAACCATTGGTGCTACTTTCATTGGTTTCGGTTTAGTCTTGGTTTTCTTACCATGTTTAACTTATATCATTGATTGTTACCTTTTCTTGGCTGCTTCTGCTTTGGCCGGTAATACCCTTATTAGATCTGCTTTCGGTGGTATCTTCCCATTATTTGCCAGACAAATGTTCACTTCCTTACACATTTGGGGTGGTGCTGTTTTGGTTGGTTGTGTTTCCTTCGTTTTAATCCCTGTTCCATTTTTGTTCTACAGATATGGTAAATCTTTCAGAGAAAGATCCAAGTACGCTTTCGTTTTGTGAGAGTCTTGTTAAATAGTAAATAATTAATATATTAATGCAATAATGAAAAATATAATAGATACTGCGGTTCTGCCAGCAGTAGCCATGTAAACATCAAAAACACCATCAGAGCTAGTACCACTATTACACCTAATATATTGGTATCATTACTATGATGGTTCGGCAGTTTACCAATTGGCCCGAGATACGGCTGCGAAAGGATTATACGGACCAGGGGCATCATAATATACTTCTTGCGTCAGGAACCATCTAAATCCAAACCATGTAACTGCACAGGTTGCGTCAGCATACGTAGGGACCAACGGTCTGTAGAACCACATGAACGGATATGTGGCCCAACTAGGCATGTTCTATTTTTGCACCTATTGCAAGCTTGGCCCAAAACGGAACCCCCGAACCTAAAACGAACCGTCAACCTGTTAATTTTTCACACTAGGTCTTTCGGCCCCGGTATTTCATGCTGTAGTTCCAATTAGGTGTGTACTGCTTCGGTCGTATGTTCTAAGCACTGGTCTCTATTAATTAATCCGGGCACATAAGTAGACAGTTTTCCCGAGATATGCAAATTATTCCATTAATATATCCGCTAAACGTCAAAAAGATTGGGTATAAAGAAGTTTATCATAATGGTAGAAATTTCACAAGGTCAATCGGCCCGTAGACCCTATTGAAGTCCACTTTTTTAGTAAACCTAAGAATATGGTCATCACCAATACTCAGTGATATCCCGGTAAAATCACCTCGAAGCAGGTGAAAAATTTTGACTAAACTGTAACAATTACTGTAACTCACCAAGAGACGTCTTAGTAGCTGTTCTGGGCTCGCATCCTCTTTCTTTTGGACTCTCTTGGTCTCTCTTGGTCTCTGTTCCTTAATCTACTCCAATTATCCTACATAAACCATCATTAACCAATACCCATCTACACTCTATACCCCACCAAAAATACAATAAATACCTTTAGATAGTGTTAAATCGAACCTTTTCCCTTTAATAACCATCTCTTCTCGTCCGACATATTTTTCTTCCCTTTTATTGTCTCTTTCATCCTTTCCACCGTCCACTTCTCTACCACTCTTAGTGCGCTAACAATATCTGAAAAATAACCAGATCCATTTCAGTTCATTGCACCATGTTTATCCGTAGCTTCAGTACTATGGCCGCCAAGCACCACCAGGCCAAGAAGGCTGGTGGTGGTGCTATCACCAAGTACTTCGGTCGTCCTAGTAACAATCTTCTGCTGGGACTCGTGGGTTTGGCCAATGTTGGTAAAAGTACCTTTTTCCAGGCCATCACTAGATCGACCTTAGGTAACCCAGCAAATTATCCATTTGCTACTATTGAACCTGAAAAATCATTGATTGTGGTGGAACTGCCGAAGCTTGACCACTATAGAGACATTTTCGGGTCAGAAAAGAAACTTTCGTCTACCTTAACCGTCTATGATATCGCAGGTTTGACTCGTAATGCCAGTAGCGGTGAAGGAATGGGTAACAAGTTCCTTTCTGATATCCGTCAAGTCGATGGGCTCTTTCAGGTTGTTCGTGGGTTCAGAAATGATGAGATCATTCATATCGAAAACCAGGTCAATCCAGTTAGAGATATGGAAACCGTCAATGATGAGCTTATCTTGAAAGATTTAGAGTATGTGGAAACTGGAATTGAACTCACCACCAAGAGCTTGAAAAAACCCAACGTGAACCGTGCTGCTGTGGATTTCGAGCTTGAAACCCTCAACAAGGTTCTGGACAGATTGTACGAAGGTCAAAAGGTGATTTCTGGTGAATGGGCCGAAGAAGAAATCGAATTGATTAATGGCTACAATTTATTAACTGCCAAACCCACTGTCTATTTATTGAATGTCAGTGAAGCCGACTATACCAACGGAGAAAATGAGTTTTTGCAACAAGTCAAGGACTGGATAGAGGCCAACTCAAAGGGTGACAAGTTGGTGATGGTCAGTGTGGAGCTTGAAAGTAAGATTCAACAGAACGGAGAAGGACGTGAAGTGAGTGCTATTCCTCGTATCGTGGACGAAATGAGATTTGCTCTTCACCTCGTATCTTTCTATACCTGTGGACCAAAAGAAGCAAGACAATGGACCGTTAGGGAAGGTACTACTGCCCCAGAAGGAGCAGGTGTGATCCATACCGATTTACAAAAGACATTTATTTCTGCCCAGGTGTACAAGTGGGAGGATTTAAAGAAAGAAAAGGCCCCATTGAACGTGGCTGGTTTAAAGGCTTCAGGAAAGCAGTACAGATGTGGTAAGAAGTACGAGTTGGAAGACGGAGACGTGATGGTTGTGAAGGCCGCTGGAGGAAAAGCCAGATAAGAATAGAGAGAAATTAGTAGTACTAGAAAGAGCTGGTAAGAACTGGTTAGATATTTGGAACCACAAGTACCAATTTTCCATCTATACCTGTCATTTTGTTGGATTTCGCAACTAGTCAATTGGCACTGGTCTCTCTATCACTTGTTACTGGATGTTGTGCTATTTGTGACTGGCCAATATGAGGAGTCACAATGGCTTCAACTTGATACAAGTGAAACTAACACTTTGAAAACACCTTTCTTGGCTTACTTGTTGTTGCTTAGAGTCCTGGTCTGCCTACGGGCGCACTCATATTGTAGATAGATACTTGTATCGTTATAGATGTCTGTACATAGAAACTATAAAGTTTAAGTTTAACCTAGTAGACGTCAAAGCAGATAAAGAGCATAGCTTAAATCAGCAGTGAAACCAGGGCCAAAATCTAGGGAACTAAAGGGTTAAATCAGGGTTGGTTAGCACTATATCTGATCCCTAAAATTTCAGGCGGTTCTGGATTTAGCCTAATTTTTCAGATTTTTCACTATCTACTGAGACCCTCCAAATACCACTAAATCACTAATATCTACTATACTACAACCGTTGCAACGGTTGCTACAAGTAACAACAGTCACATTTACACCACCAGAGATCACAACGGTAAGTCCCACTACCAGTTCCCACTCATCCACTCTTCGCTCTCCCTTCTAACCCTTTATATTGCTTTTAAGGAACGGAAATCGCCTGGTCTCTTCGCATCGCAAATCCCCCACTACCTGCGCAAAACCCATCTCCGTCCACCAAATACCCTGTAAAATACCAGCGATGAATAGGGCAAACACCGCAAGAACTAAGGTAAAATTCCCTATTAAGACCATTTAAAAAACCCTCTATATAGTAGCCCCCACTCCGCTCTATCCACTTGCATCTATCCCCCCAGTCACTCTCATTTTCCCCCTATCTTCTCTCCCTTCCTCCACCTTCGGTGCCCTCCAGCCTTTTTGTTGGTTCGCACCATCTCCCTTGTTGATGCCCGCTAACGTCCTTTTTTGGGCGTGTACCCAACACCGTCTTATCTATCTCATCCCAAACACAACCACTCCATGTTCATCCGTCGTTCCCATACTATGCGGTCCGTCTTCAACTACCTATTCCCTCATACAGAGACTCCGCGCCGGACATATTCTACCAATAATCCCATATTAGCCGCCAACATCGAACAACAGTTTCATCCCAAACTCAGAGTAGTGTTGAAACAACTAGATGCCATAGCTCCAAGATTCCCATTAAACAAAGGAGATATCGAGATTCTTAACCGTCCTGATGATTTCTATGCCACCTTGAAGGCCAAGATTGCTTCTTCACAATCCAGAATCTTCTTGTCGTCGCTTTATATTGGAAAGACAGAGACTGAGTTGATCCAGTGTCTTGAAAATGCTCTCACCAGATCTCAAGATTTGAAGGTTTATATTCTTATTGATGCCTTAAGAGGTACCAGAGAAGCTCCAGGTAATGTGTGCTCAGCATCACTTTTGACTCCCTTAGTGTCGAAATTCGGTAAACATAGAGTTGATGTTAGAATGTACCATACCCCGAACTTGGCCGGTTTATCAAAGGCCTTCACTCCAAAGAGATTTAACGAAACTTACGGGTTACAACACATGAAACTTTATGGTTTCGATAATGAAATCATTCTTAGTGGTGCCAACCTTTCTAATGACTATTTCACCGATAGACAAGACCGTTACTACTTGTTTAAAAACCGTCCATTAACCGATTACTACTACCGTATTCAGTCCACCATCTCGTCTATTTCTTATCAGGTGATACCTTCTGCTAGACAAAAACAGGGTTTCATGTTATCATGGCCTACTTCCAACAAATCTTGTGAACCATCCATGAACCTTGAACGGTTTATCAGTGATACTTCTTTCATGTTGGACCCAATTTTAAAACAACAAAAATTATCTTCCTTCGATGAATTCGAAGACACTGACGATTATGATACCGTGGTTTACCCAGTTTCGCAATTTACTCCATTATTCCCTAAAAGTATTGACAACTCTACTGAAAAACCAGCCATCTTACGTCTTCTTTCGTACCTTGATTCTACCTCTATCAAATGGTGGTTCACCGCTGGTTACTTCAACATGTTGCCAGAAATTCAAGACAGACTTATCAACGGTAAGTCGACCGGTTCTGTCATCACAGCTTCTCCAAAGGCTAACTCTTTCTACAAGTCTTCTGGTGTATCTTACTACGTTCCAGAAGCTTATCTTTTGTTTGCAAAGAGATTCTTGGAAGAAGTTGCCCGTGTGGGTAAATCATCATTAATTACTGTCTATGAATGGCAACGTGGAGTGGTCAACACTCTTGGAGGATGGTCTTACCATGCTAAAGGTATGTGGATGACTATTCCTGATGAAGAAGTTCCAAGTATCACTGTTGTGGGATCTTCCAACTATACTAAAAGAGCATATTCTCTTGACTTGGAAAGTAATGCTATTATTGTTACCAAAGATGAAGAATTAAAGCAAAAAATGAGAGATGAAATTACCCATTTAATGGAATACGCAAAGAAACTTGAATTAAGTGATTTTGCTCCAAAACCAAAAAGAAAAGAGTCCAAGGACACTAATGAAACTACTGAAACCGCTCCAAATGGAAAACCAAGTTCTCATGTGGATGTTTCCCCACAAGCCATTGGTGCTATAGATACTGTGGCTGCTATAGACGATGATTCTGTTCATGAGTTCAAAGGTGAAGAAGACGTGGTCTATGAAGTGGATGAAGACAGAAAGATCAGTTATGGAGTGCAACTCGCCATCAAGTTGTTGGGAGGAAAATTCTAAGCGTCTAAATCGACTCGCTTGCGAGGAACATTTTGCATGTTTTATTTATTGAGAAAATCAACAAAAATCAAAAAGCTCTTCATCATTTCCGTTCTACCATTCATTGAAGTATAGAGAATCTGGTAAAAGTGGTTTTAATCACTACCAGGTCTCTGTACAAACTCCGTGGCCACTAACGTCCGTAGCCACTCATACCCTGCATTTCTAGAGCTTGTATATAATAAACGACGGCTGTTTGAATAGAGATAGTACCTCAAGTTAACCTGAAGACAATATTGCCAAATTGAAATAGTAATAACGTTAATTATCTATAGTTATTGTTTAGATGCTAACGTTTAAGTATACTATTTTACTAATATATCAATATTGTCGTTATTAATTTACATTATATAGTTTGTATATTAAGAGACTGGGTGTCTCAATAGACCTGCTATTATAATTATATATTTGACGGATTAAAAGGTGATTCAAGGCTTCATTAGTTGCAAAATTAAATTAAAGATCCAATGATGTTATTTGGAACAAATAAAGGCAACAACTTAAACAAAGAAGATTTAGACGAATTAAAATTATCTGGAGCAATAACATTGACCACAGATCAGGTTCTGTCTTTTTACTATTATTAACTATTCTGGAGATTTCAAAGTTCTTTGAGTAGTTGGAACTGGCTCTTGTCATGTATATTATACAATTTCTTCTGGCTCAGGAGACCTTTTTACCCTGGAATATTCATCAAGTGTCAGCTGGTTTTCTTCTGAGTCTCCTCCTTCTTCTTTTGGTTTACTGTTTACTTCCTTCGAGCTCTTGGTAGTACAAGGCACTTGTAGGGGTCTTTCCACGGTACCAAAGGTATTTTTGAGCTATTAATAAGCTCAACAAAACACTGTTGGTTCCTACGTTAACCCAAGTCGTGAAATTCACTGGGATTTCATACCACGGGTAATTCTTTCTCAGAAGAGTCTTCCCGGCTACTAGAAACACCAAGGAGGCCGTTTCCATGGAAAACCACTTGTCATGGAGCCCCCACACTGAAGAACCCACCCAGTTGACCGTTACCTGTGGAAGAAACAGTACTGCTGCACAGAACTTGCTTCCTAGCCACAAGAAGTCCACCACGTCCAACGCATTGACTGTCGAATGGCCCGATACGTATCCCAAGTACCCCAGTATCACCGTTATAGCTGCAATTACACTGCAGCACATTGCACTGATGCCCTGTTCAACGCTTCTAGTACTGTTATACGACACCACCAACTGCCTGAACAAACGCCAGAATACGACAAATAGCAAGGTATCAAGCACAAGTACTGGAGAACTTACTATGATGTCGGGATGTACTGGAAACCGCTTCTGGTACTGACTTTTCACTTTGTTGTTGATGTTATAGATAACAGACGAGATCACAGACAAACCCTGGCCTATAAGCGTGAGAACCACGGTATCATAAGAAAGGCCATAAATGGACCGTTTGTGTTTGTTGTGGCGAAGCTGTAAAATGGCTGATATTAGCTGCAAGATTACCGATATGATTATACATAGTTCTGAAGGGTCCATTATCAACCCCCTAACGCATTTGATTGTTGCAATAATTAAGTGCAGTATGACATAGAGGGGATCAAGCGAGATAGTAGAAAATACTCTCGATCGGGAACGAGATGAAACTTAACATGAATTGAAAAGGGGGGAAAGAGATATCATGAAAGAGTAGGAGCAAGACCACTGTAATGGAAGGTAATTGGGAGGGATTTTGGGGGTGATGGAGCCAGTTTATATGGTGTTTTTATTGGGGTAATATCTCCATAGTAAATGTGAACAATTGGAAAACGTGAGAAATGCCAAGACATTAGAATTGGAAATAACCGTTGGGCATAAAATAAGTAAATGAAACAAAGACAAAGAGGTGAAATGAAGTATTTTAAAGGGTGAGTGGGGTTGGTTTAGGAAAGAGCGGAAATTGACCCAAGGTGCTCAGTTACTAAGGTGCAATATATAAATTATGAGAGGTCCAGTAAGACATAGTATATACTGTATATTAAGATTAAATGGACGGAAGTAGCAATTGAGCTTAGAACAAATACATTTTGTCTAGGTTTTTAGTTCAATATGTAGTAGTTCGAATAGTAGTCTATGTATATTGACACCAGATAAAATTGAGTGTGTTCAATTTTTGTAGAAATTTGCAAAATTTCAATATTTGTGTATTCTTCAACGAATAAATTATATATTCTACTTGAGTATCACCCAATTTTTTAAATTTGCTAGCTAGACCTAATAAGGATATTTAACATCGTTTAAATACCTATAAGAATTAATAACATTCCCTATAATACCTTTCTTTCGCTTTCGACGACTTAGCAATAACTATATATTGGATCACAATAGGGCTCAAGACGCGACTGTCACAACCCCACCATAACAGTAACTGATTAGTTTGCTGTAAAACCAAGTGCTGAAAAAACTCTAAAATTCACAAATAACACCATAACATCATAGCACCCACTTCTGTAGATATTTCTTCTTCATGTTATTTACAGTGTTGTCTTTTAGACTCACTAACTAGTGAGAATAGCCTCACCAGCTTATACAAATTAACTACACCAAAAATACCGTAAAAATACCGTAAAAATACCACTACATTGAGATTTCAAGGTAGAACCAAAATAGCCCAACTAAACCTAATTCCACCTGCTTATATGACACTACACTTTTCTATTACCCTTCTCTGTATCTCACTTCTACTACGCCTACTGCCCAACCTCGACTCTAGGCTTGGCTCGCACCTGTCTGCAGTACTACCCTTATCCACGTTAACATCCAAATTTACACCCATTCTTAATCAAACCCTAAACATATCCAAATCATGCAAGCACAGGAGGTAGAAGGCAACTGGGACATTGTCATTACGTCATTACAAGATACATGCAACGCCAATGAATCTCTTACCTTCGACAACATTTACGGCAAGTACCTCAAAGACGTTTCAGTCCAAGAATTGCTGGAAGAAGATCTCAATAAGCTTAAAGAGGAAGTAAGTGATCACAAATCCAACATTGGAACTGCCAAACGGTTGATTGACACTTCTCAGCAGAACCTTCAAACTTTGATCGATTATCTTCAATTAAAGGCTGACAAAGAAGGTCTGAGTGCCGGATCTCCAGGCAAGAATGCACCAAAGAAGTCGGTAGGAAGCGGCAAAGGTACCAGTTCACTGAAAAATGCCCAGGTGGTCAAGAAGAACTATCCCAAAAAGGCCGGAAGACTGTACTACACGTCCAAATACAATCCACTGGAGCCTATTTATGTGGGGTCCGAAGTGGCCTATAAGCTCAAGAATCGTCATTTCGAAGAATGGATCCAGTGTGAGGTTATGAAGGTGATTGGTGATGGTATCAAGTTTGAAATAAGAGATCCGGAACCAGATGAGAACAACAACCCGGGTCAAACTTTCAAGGCCAACTATAAGGAGCTTTTGCTCATACCACCAATTGCTGAGGTAAAGGATTTGGTTAGTTACCAGTACGGTACCAAGGTTTTGGCCAGGTACCCTGAGACCACAACCTTCTATCCTGCTATAGTTGTAGGTACCAGAAAGGACGGTACTGTCAAGTTGAAGTTCGACGGTGAAGAAGAGGTCAACAAGGAAACCGAAGTGGAGAGAAGATTAGTGTTGCCATTCCCTGAAAAGTAAAAATGAAGAGAGAGAGTAAAGAGGAGAAATAGGGAGAGAGGAGCGGATAATAACAGAGGGAAAAGCTGGGGGATTGTTGATCTGTGGTCCAACTAGCCAATAGTACTAGAATCACCAACTTTGAGTCTTTTTAAAAAACAGCCTTTCAGTGCTTTTACTTGTTGAAACAATCGAATGACGCCGAGATTTCTCGAGACTTTTCAGGAAAAGCTCATTCTAAGCTTATTTCATTTCAAACAGTACTTGGAGCTTGGTCTGGAAAAGTAGAATTACAACCTACTTGATTTTGCTTTCCGCTCTAATCATTCGTACCAAAGATGACACTGAAGACATCGTAGAATCTTTGCAATAAGAGTTTCTGGGTCTCTGGACTCAAATAGAAGCTCTTTCATTGGGCTCATGTGGAGGTGGTTGATCCATCACACAAACGAGTAAATCCACAACCGAACTCAATCAGGCACCTATTAGGCACCTTTTGGGATCTATTATCAACATAGGTTCACATACTAACTGGACGTCTAAGATCTATTTTTGATGAATCAGGATGAGAGAAATAGAGAAGTTTAATGGGAAACCAAGATTCAAAAGGGTCTAAATTAAGACCACGATTCAAAGTCATTCGAGCCCTTTGACCTCCATTAACCTCTACTATCTTCCTTAGGTCAACTTTACATTGTCTACTGTTCTGGAAGCACCGCTATTATATTATAATTCTATTGCATTTGTTGGTATAGCTTCCGCGCAGCCAGCTATTCTCAATTCCTTCGGTGCATAGCAGGGCTTATTCGAGACCAAACCATACAATCTACAACGGTCAGTCTCGAGACCGAGAGTGAAAAATCGTCTAGGTCAACAATAAAATTAAAAATATAGCCGCATCCCAGCACTCGCCTCGGTAGCAAAAGTGGGTATGAATTCTCAGCCCAAACGTTTGACATTTTCGTCATATCGCAGCTCATAATAGGTAGTAGTTCGGATATGTAAAAAAATCCTATATAGTAGGAACAACGTTTTTTTTTTTTGTATTTAGATGTAATAATTAACAAAAATCTAATCATGTTAAAAATCAACTCAATATGCAATCAAACTTGCATGCATAAACCCTAGTAGACTACAACGTTCCATTAGCTGCCAATGAAACATTGTCCTATCCTTTACCACTCCATGTCCCCCATTTCAACCCTCAAAGATTGGCAAGTTTGTGGTGACTGGTAGTGGGGAGTTTCGCAGCCTTAGTAATTCTGTCGTGCGCGCCCATTCTCCTTCCACCGACATCAACCAACTCCACTAATCAAGGTTGATATCAAATAATAGAGTCCAATCAAGATGGAGGAAATGGACATTGATGATTACTCAAGGGTACGTTAACTACAACAGACAAACCACGTGAGTTTGTTCCGGATGAAGACCATAAAATGAACGAAGAGTGTAAAAAAGTGAAACTGAATCAAGAATAAGCATAGAAATATGAACAACAAAATGAAACCAAAACGAATCAAGAGACAGTGAAAAAAACCAAGAAGAAATTCATCAGTTGAATCCATTTCGAAGCATGTGATCACCATAAGAAGACGATGAACCGGGCCCAAGGCCAAGGAACACCAGAAATGGGGCCAAGATCCCGAGGAACTGGGTTACTTCTAGGGCTGGGACTCAATATGGTGGTTTGGAATGGGCTGAAATAAGTTGAAGGACCAAAACTATGTTTGAACCAAACCACTGGTGATGAATCCCGAGGCATTACCACGATAAAGAGTCCCTTATCGAGACGAACGGGCCATAGTGGTTCTCCAACTGGTCCCAGGTATTACCTCAACACTTCACCGTTCCTTATGTCCAGATAACGATTGTCATTATTCAATTCACATTTTATTTACATTTACACCATTTTAATTTTCACTTTTTTCAGCCTAACATTCGTTCAATGGTCCCTGTCCAGTCTATCCAAAGTTTATTCTAACATCATCAGGATCGTTCCAGATCCCCAGTAAGAGAAAGATCCCGCTCGCCGCAGCGTGAGGTTAATAGAGAGCGTGAAAGAGACGCCAAGGACTACTCCAGAAGAGATTACGGATACTCTCGTGGCTCATACGATAGATCTTCCAGAGGAGGAAGAAGAGATTACGATAGTGGCCGTGGAGGTAGCAGACGTGGAGCCAGTAGTGGAGGCCGTGGAGGTCGTAGTAGGGACTTTTCATCCAGAAGAGATTTCGACTCATCCAATTCAGACGAAACATACAGGGCCAAAACCGAAAGAAATTACGATAACTCCATTTTCATTGGAAATATTCCATTTGATTCCACTTCTAAAGATGTTGAAGAAATGTTTGGTAGTGATTTCAATATAGTCAGAGCTGATATAGTCACAAATAAGGGAAGATCTCGTGGTATGGCCACTGTTGAATTTGCCAGTAAAGATGATGTACGTGAAGCTATTGGTAAATTTGATCATTATGAATATCGTGGTAGAGAAATATTTGTAAGACAAGATTATCCACCACCAGAGAAAAAACAAAGAGAACCAACTCGTAAAAGAGAAAGACCTGAAGTCACCAAAAATACCACCAACACCACCACCAAACCAGGAACCGAAATATTTGTTGGTAATTTACCATTTTCTGTCAATTGGCAAGCATTAAAAGATCTTATGAGAGGAGCTGGTGAAGTGGAAAGAGCAGATGTCAGATTAGATGATTGGGGAAAATCTAGAGGGTTTGGTACTGTTGTATTTCTGACTCCAGAACAAGCCACCAAAGCTGTTGAAATGTTCCAAGGTTATGAAATTGAAGGTAGAAAACTTGATACTCGTCCTGGTAGAGGAGGTACTCAATCCAATGGTTCTCGTTCTAGAGATTCTTATGAACCAAACCGTGAACCTGTTGAAGTTCAAAAGAATTCCGAATTCACTCAAGGTGTAGTTGGAGGTGGTGAAAAATCAGATACCATCTTTGTTGCCAACTTACCATACGTCACCAATAACGATGATTTATATGAATTGTTTGAAACTGTTGGTAGAACCAACAAGGCTGAAATTCAATATAATGATAACGGTAAGCCAACAGGTAATGCTGTTGTTCAGTTTGAACTTGATGAGCTTGCAGAAAATGCAATTCTGAATTTAGACAATTATTTGTATGGAGGAAGAAATTTGCAAATATCGTATGCTAAGAAAGAATAAATCTTTTGATGAACAAAACCCCATATTTTGTCTTCAAGATAAAGATTTGTTTTTTTTCGTTTCTCCAGTAAAATTGACCAAATCTCAAAGAAATTAAAACCAATTCTTCAAGGATTCCTAATTGTTTTTGGTATAGAATTCTGCTGGCCATTTATGAGGTGTTTGCTGAAAGCTGTACGTTTGTAATTTGGGATTTAGTCTCAGTATCATTTAAAACCCACGGTCGTTCTATCTCATTAGTATTATTAGTACATAGGTACACCAAATCGACATAAAAGAAAAGGAAAAACTAGTAGCTGGCGTGATGAAATTGTAGATAATATTGAACCCAGGATCTCGAATCAAGAAGTAGATTTAGAATTAGGATGGCGTGATAGTTGTGATAATTTCGCAGCCAGTCATGGTTCAGGCTAATATCTAGAAACAACAAATTTAATGGAACATATTGAAAGTATTTCAATAGATTTGGATATTTTTCTTTGAACAAATTAATCAGTATTGAAGCTATAAATCAATTATTAATTAGTTTGGAAAATAAATATAAGTGAAAAATAGTCCGTAGAACACTCTGTATAGTGAAATACTGAGTAGGTTATATGAACCTTTCGTTTAATTCCGTAACATTTTAACTGTAAGTGTTTTAGAACCAGTGATATTCCGTAAAGCAACTTTATTTTTCATTTTTCACTTTGATTACCATATATTGTCATTGGTATGTCAACTGACCCTCTCCACATTTAACCTTCCTTTGATGACTTCCAAATTGATCTAATTACAACTTCAACCCATCCAGCATTATTTCTATATTTCTAATCCAAATACATAAACCCAAATTTCACCACCCATAAGCCTACAAATCCTCCATTTCGGTTTTATTCCTGTTCTGGATACTCCAAGCCTCCTTTGATCTGGTGTTCCACTCAGCCTGTGAATATAATTACTGACCAACAAAAATTCCAAATTAATGTCTGGAAAAAGGCTATAATTACAAGGAACCCCCATAAATCCAATTATCTACTACAATTACACCATTCCAATACTTTAATCCACTATTTGGTTACATGGTTATAACCAACCCCATCTCCACATTTTCTCACGTGATCCACACCATAAGAAGGATTTCTACGATAAACCATCAATCAACTATTGATAATGGCCGCTTTCTACCTAATCAAGAGGTGGTTGGATAACCACATGGCTACCGACGAACCTAATACTGTCTTTAATGAAGACGGAACCGTTACCGGGTCTTACTGGGCGTACTACTACGACTCCGAAGGCAATTCCATCATCAAATCACACCATGTGCTCATTGCTATGACCTTCATAGCAGCCATATTACTATTCATATTCAGAAATAGAATTGTGGAAGCTCACGACAGGTATCGTACCCGTAGAAGGAATGGAGGAGGATACTTCGGATTGGGAAGTTTTGAAAACGATTTAGAGCGGGGATTGAGCAGTAACACGTTTGACATTGAGCTGAATATCAGTAGCAATGATTCCAGAAAGGGATTGCTGGAGGAAGCCACAGAAGAGATTGTAAGAATGATGAACGAAGAGGGAATATCGTTCGACGAAGCCAGATTGAAATATACTAGGAGTCAACTTAATAGATACGATATAGGAGATGATGGAGTTCCAAGGGATCCGAGATTGGTTACATTCGACTGATAGGTCACATTTGGAGCGAAGCGAGATGATGGCTTTACGGTAAGTGACCTAGATACCACAAATTGCATATACATTGCCATACAAAAATACTAAAGAATTGAACCATAACTTAACGAGAAGAAGCTACAGAAGGCCAAATAAGGAGATCACAGTGACAGGGATAGATATTAGCCAATTGAGTTTACGAGTATGTTTTTACGAGTCGATCTGGGTGTGCGAGATGGTGAAGTGTTACGAGCGAAGAAGGGAACACCGCCAAGTGCGATTAGTGCACTAAGGAGACTAAATAATTGTTATAAAGTGGTATGGAGAGGAAGAATTAAGATCTTTATTTGACTAAACGTGAAAGGATCTTGAATTGGCACAAATGAACCTAAGCCACACTATTAATTAGGAGCAATTGAATGTTATAAAATTACCACATAGGGACCATTCCAATTGAATGGTGTTGCTACAAGTTCAACTATGGATCAATAGGTCCTGGCTATGCCGAGGATAGCCAAGGTCAGCTGCAAATCCATATTCACCGTCTGGGAGAAGTTGCAAAAAAATAATAAAAAATAAATCGAGTATACAACGTCCGGTACCAGCTACTGGTTTTTATCGTTACAAGAAACTGATCAATAACCAAGCTTTCCATCAATTGAGCCATTATTTACATTTGGCGTAGCTGCAACTGAACCCATCTTGGGTCATTAATTACACATATTACAGCAAAAGGAGTAGAAGATGAGTAACAACACACATCAACCACAATAATATTTGACCTTTCAACCAACGCAATACTTTGTTCTTCGTATATTGTAATTGATACCAAGCACATCGCCAGCCTCACCTCATCTTCCACAATAATATGAAATACACGAGAGAAATTATGCTGTTGTCATTTGTCATGTGTGTCTCTTAGATCCGAGAGACTGCTACTAAACACCAAATAGTGAAAGTGATTGCATCCCATTTATCATTATATTTCCTAATCCAGCCACCACCAGACATACTCTACCTTACAACCCACAACATTCGATAGGGTTTGTTTTTGTTCTTTCGCTTATTATTCACATTCCATATGCGAGCCTACAATAGCAGCCTATTTCACAATTTCACTCTCGCACCATGTTCCATCGGTCACACAGTTGCTCCAATGGTCAGTGGCCCTCTCAAAAAAAAGCCAAGCCTGGGCCTTCCCCAGCCTAGCCTAGCATGGCCCTAAAACTCTGTTATCGCACCATCAGTGCCAAATACCAAAAAACAAAAACACTGGTACAAACACTTATAACTCATAGTATCTACACTGATTGGTGCCAATTGGGGTGCCTAATCCCCCCTGAACTTTAGCCATGCACCGCACCGCCTCCACTGCTGCCACCCACAAGTCTCGTTATTCTTAAATGACTACAGTCACGCGTCCTCGTCCTAGCTACCGTCTGTTTTCTCATCGTCACCTGTCAGATTAATCCTACCTATGTTTCTGGCCCGTCCCAGCTTGTGGATTTTTTTTTTTCGCGCCCTCGCTTCGCCTAAAAAGGTAACCTTCTCTATATATACCACGTGACCTTTGTTTATGTTTACCTTTTATACCATCACCATCTGGCGTAGTCCACGGAATGCACCAATTCTACTTAAGCGTGTTAATCAGAAGCACATTAGCGAAAACCCACCCAATTTTCATTTCCGCGAAGTTCTATCTCCACCTAGTACACTTTAAAGCTGATATCCGCTGATAACCGATACAACACTATCTAGTTCAGCCATATCTACTATAATAAACCTCATTAATACTGAAACAAGAGAAAAGTGCTACTTACTGAAGACTTTGATAGGGCTGAAACATCACACTCAATCACAAAACCAACCCCGGTCAAAATATTCAATTTTAACCAATTTTAATCCAAAATTGTACCTCAAATAGTTAGTTCATTGAACGTCTTTCTTACCCTTAATACACCCCAACCTTCAAAGAAAGAACCGTGTCGATGAGTATCTACCACAGATTCGCCTCCTTGGAGCACGATGAGGCGTTCTTTAAAGCCAAGAGGGTCCACTCCAATGCCAGTAAAACATCCATCAACTCGGTGGAGTCACTCAGAATCCCACCTTTAGGGACCCAGTTCGAAGGTAGAACTTGGAAGAGTACTGGAGGAGTCAGACTTAATAATACCATGGACCATTCCCAGTATCCGGCCCCATCCAAGAGTGCCAAAGACCAGCCATACTCCATTCGTGAATGGCAGGAAATCTTTCCTAAAGCAGCATATTTCACCGGTTATGACCCATTATACTTCAAGCATATGTTGATAATCATCTACCAAAATATCAAGACAGAACGCATTTCCACCAAGTCCTTGACCCAATTTGGTGTGACCTCATATGAGAACCTTATTCTCGACTCTAGATCTCGGTTCTGGCCAAGTTGTGAAAACCTCTTACCTGAATTTAGAAGATCTAATGTCAGAAAAGCCATTGCCATCTCCACATTAAAGAACTTTACCAGACTCAGTGATAAGATCAAATTGACCGAGCATTGGGATGAAACAAATGCCGGTAATATAGCGAACCAAATGAATTTGATAATCGATAAACCTCCAATTGACTTGGGAAATAAATTGTTACAATTAGGTTTGCTTCAATCTCATTCGATGTCCACCACTTTATTGGATACTGTTTATGATAATACATCGGAAGAAGCCACTCCAACAATTATTGAAGATAACAACAAAATGGTTTATTTACTTGGAGAACAGCTCGATCAATTATTTGACCCTTTGTTGGAATATTCTCCAGAAGCAATGGAAATCAATTATAATGTTTTAGCTGCTTCTCCCATTCCTCCTTTACTTGCAGGTAATGATAAAATTAAAACCATCATTGAAGAACTTATAACAATCCAAACAAACTATACCATGGGACTCGTTAATCTTCTCCAAAACTTTATCATTCCTTTAAGAATCCAAGTATTATCCAGAACAAGTAAAACTGCCGGAGGTACTGCTGCTAGTCAAGCAGGAATAGGCAAAATAAATCAAGTTTTTCCTCCAACTATTGATGAAATCACCAGAATTAATTGTATCCTTCATGATTCCCTTAATAAGGCTAAATACTACGGTTATCTTGAAGTATTTAAAGTCCTCGGTATGATTTTACCTTACTTCTATAAAGCATATATTCGTCATGAAGCCAATCTCAAACATTTCCCATCTAGAATTGCTAAATTCAGTCAAAGAAATCAAAAGATATTCGATAACAAAAACTTAAACAAGGGTAATTATTCTGTCAGAGAAATTGACTCCATTGTTTCTGGTTCTTTGTTTGAATTACCAAAGTTGAAATTGATCTTGAACAGATTATATTCTACCATTGAAAAGGGTTTGGAGAGTTCCAATGCTCTCCAATTGGTAGACGAAGAAAAGAAGTTTATTAACCACTGTTATAATGTCAGTATTGGTGTTATTGATGCATTTGGTGGTATTTTACCAGATGAAGAAATGACCAACCCAAAGAACAGATTCTTTACTCCTTCCGGTAAGATCTTGACTGAATTAGCATCCAAATGGCCTGAAGAATTACAATACGATTGGTTATCTAGAAAAGTGGTTGGTGTATTTGAATTAAAGAATATGAAGCCTGAAAAAGACAGTATCTGTGATACTGATGTGATAATCATCTTCTCCGATTACTTATTATTCTTGACTATCACCGACAATAAATACTACTTCAAGAAAGATGAAGATCCGAAGACCATTTCTGTTTCAGATATCCTTATGCACTCATTAATTAATGAAAAACCTTTACCAAGTTTGGACATGTTCCCATCTATGGAAGTAAGTGGATGGGCTGAAATTAATCACGTCATTGCAACCAGTTATAAGAGTGTTTCTACTTTTGACAAGAGTAAAGAAGGTTCATTTTTACGTTTTCTCAACACCAAAGATACATTCAATTCTAGCTCCCAATACACCAACATCACCAAGAACTACGAAATCAAGGGTCATGTTGATGGTGAAAAAGTTATTGAATTAATCACAAAGTCTAAGGTTTTACACAAGGGCCAATCTTTCCATTTATTTAAATCTGCATCCACCACTAGTTCTCCAAGTGCCAATTCGTCATTTACTTCTTTCGAATCTGAAGCCCCAGATTTCACCATTTATTCCACTGCTCATAGTATCGATGCTTATGAAGTAGAAACATGTAAATCACCATTTGCATTATTCTTAAACATCAGTTTCAATGATCCTCAACATTATTTTGATACTCATCCTGGCTTATATTTAATTATCAATGCTAGCTTCATTAACAACGATAAGATTCAATTGCAAGGTCTCACCAAAGATGGTACTTTTGAACTCAATGAAATTATTGATGCCAATGATTTACAAATGACCTTAAAGAAGATTATCTCCGTGACTTATGGTTTACTTTTCAGTACCCATAATTTTGTCACTGATGCTCTTGCCAAGGGTTACAAGAGTGATTTAGAATACTACTTGAATGTTTTCACCTCTTACAACAGTGATAAATTGAAATCTACCATGAAGCAACGCCAGTCAATGTTATTACAAGAAAAGGAACAACAAAAGGAACAAGAAAGAGTGGAGAAAGAAAATGAACAAAAGAGATTAGAACAACAAAAATTACAGATGGAAAGCGAAAGAGTTGCCAAAGCAAAGTCTCCAATGAAAGCACCATCTAAATCTCCAGCCAAGTCTCAAGCCAAATCTCCGGCCAAGAGTCCGAAGGCTTTGAACAAGAAGAAGTCCTTTATTTCCAAGCTTTTTGCTCCGTTCAAGAAGGACAAGGAAGCCAAGGTCGAAGTACACCAACCAGAACCTGTACCAGAACGTCAACCAGAACAACCAAGAGCACAGCCAAAGACTGAACGTAAAATCTCCAATACTCCAATTCCAAGAGGAGACAGAACTGAATATTCTAGTTTATACAAGCCTATTCCAGAACTCAAGAGATCAGACGCAACCATCGAATCAAGTCTTCATAGAGTTGATACCCGACCTGTCAGTATTCCTCAATATTCTGTGGATGTTCAATATGAAGCTCCAACTGAGTTACCAAGAAGATCTCAAGAATATGCTGAATACAGATCGGCCAGTGGTCCAAGAACTCCTGTCGTCAGAGGTGAAGAATTTACCAACAGCTACACCCCAACCACAAATGAGTACACTCCTCAAAGAGCTGCTTACACTCCAAGAAACGACTTTACTCCACGTAGGGTCTCCAGTGGCTCTAGAAACTCAGAGTTCACTTCTCCAAGAGCTCCAAGTGGATCATCCGCTTCCACCACCCAAACTGGTCCAAAGTCCATGGTTCAAGAGGCTGCTGATGCTTCAACTCCAGCCCCAACTTCGAGGCAAAAGAACGTTCGTAAGATTGTTTTCACGCCAGAAGCAAACAAGCCAATTGATAATCGTGGATCTCTTGGTATTCCAAGATCTACCAGTGAACAAAATGTCATGGCTTTGGATAACCTTTTCAGTACTAAGAGAAACAGTAGTAAGTACACTCTTGCTACTTCTTACTTAGATATTGGAAATGTTCCACCAGAAGAATTCTATGTCGATGGAGAAACTAACTGGGTAACGATCAGTAGAGACAACTCTTCTTTGTATGGAGAAATCCAAAAGTTAAAGGCTACAGAGAACAGTGTCCAAGAAAACGATCTTCAACCAGTCGATGAAGAGGCTAACCAAGACCTTGATAATCAAAGTTTGTCTACTCTTGATGGAACCAGCAGTGGTCTAGATGATCCAGAACTGTTAGACCAATTCCTTGCTGAACAAAGCAAGAAGGAGGTCTTCAGAAACCGTCATGAATCATGTTCTACATTTGAAATCCCATCCAATTATTTCAGAAAGGAAAACAAAGAATTATCCATTCAATCATTATCATCAGCACAAGTTATTGAAGAGTTCAAGAAGACTATTGATTTCGATACTGATCTGAGTATTTTAAACCTTGGCTCCAATATCAGTCTTTCAAGTTCTGACTCCAGATACCGTACTGCTGCTCCAACTCCTCCAGCTAACCTGAGTAATATTACCTTGACCAGTTCTGAAGATGAATATTATTCTCCTAATGAATTTGACTTCAGTACCAGCCTTTACCAACTTATAGATGATGCCAAGGCTGCCAAGTCAGCATCTTCAAGGGTACCACCAAGATCAGCTCGTCAAATTCCTGAGTCTACCAGTAAGTCGTCTTCATTGACTACTTCCACTTCAAGCGATGCTACTATTATCAACGATAGAGTGCAACAACCATCCAAGATGAAAACTCTTCCTTCTGAAAGATATTTCAATAAGTCAACCGAGAAGGACGAATCGATAACTTATTTGCATGATTTGTTGAACGGATCAATTAACTTCTAACTTGGTCTTTTGAAGATATGAAAGGTGATGAATAATTATATGAAGCAAAAGACTATATAGAAAATTAACGTCATAATTATAAAATATCATGTAGACAAAGATAAGTGAGAAGATTCAGCTTGTATAATGCATATTCCAGTCATAAAATGGTACAATTGTACTTGGTTTACTTGTGGTGGTCTCTATTAGTTACTTTATGCACCCATTTTGGATGCGAATCAGCTATTAACTCACCATTATTATAGATACCATGGATGGACAAACAGTGATCACTGAGGATAATTGAATTGAATGCTTCACTCTTGACAGTTACAGGTTGTGAAGCTTATAAATCCTGTGTTAAATTTGTCCTATAGCTTATGGCACTTCGTCTTTATGAGCCAATACATATTATGGCAAATCTCATAGATATTTGATATAGCACTAAATGTAAGGTATTCATTCTATAAATATATGTACACGGTTTCTATATATCTGCTTTGCTTCATTGTATCTACGGTCTTCTACTTCTTTGTTGTTTCATTATTCTCGTTTATTATCTATTTGGATGAACTCTGAATGGCCATTTTTGATCCATTGATGTTGTTTTTGAGCTCTTGTTAAATCAATTTTCAAAGTTTCATCAAACAGTCAATTGACTTTACAAGAGTATGATTAGTGGGTTATTTACTTGGCTTCTTGCAAGATCTTGGCAACAGCTTCAGCAACAGCATCACCAACTTCCTTGGTGGTGGAAGAACCTCTTAAATCAGCAGTTCTGACACCGCTGTCCAAGACTTGACTAACAGCCTTTTCCAAAGCTTCGGCTTCTTTAAGAGAGTCTAAAGACAATCTCAACATCATAGCAGCAGATAAGATGGTAGCAATTGGGTTAACCTTATTCTTTGGCAAGTCTGGAGCAGAACCGTGACATGGTTCGTATAAACCGAAAGCAGAGTTGGTGTCTGGTAAAGAAGCTAAAGAAGCAGATGGTAAAAGACCTAAGGAACCTGGAATGACAGAGGCTTCATCAGAAATGATATCACCGAACATGTTAGAAGTGATAACAATACCGTTAAGCTTGGTTGGGGATTGAACCAAGATCATAGCAGCAGAGTCAATCAATTGATGTTGAATAGTCAATTGAGGGAATTCTTCCTTGATAACCTTTTCAACGGTCTTTCTCCATAATCTAGAGGAAGCCAACACATTAGCCTTATCCAATGACCAGATTGGTAAAGGTGGGTTGTGTTGTAAAGCCATGAAAGCGGCCATTCTGGTGATTCTGGTAACTTCGTCAACAGAGTATTTTTCAGTATCCCAAGCAGAGGTACCGTCTTCAGATTCTTCTTGTTCTTGTCTTTCACCGAAGTAAATACCACCAACCAATTCACGGACAACGGTGAAGTTGGTACCCTTAACAATGTCAGCTCTTAATGGAGACAAGTCGAGTAAAGAGTCAGAAGCAAAGTTACATGGTCTCAAGTTGGCGTATAAGTTTAATTCCTTTCTGATTTTCAATAAACCTTGTTCTGGTCTAACGGAACCGGTACCCCACTTTGGACCACCAACGGCACCCAATAAGACGGCATCAGAAGCCTTGGAGGCTTCTAAAGCTTCATCTGGTAATGGAGAACCAGTGGCATCAATAGCAGCACCACCAATTAATTGGTAGTTGAAGTTGAATTTGATATCTTGATATGGAGTGTTTTCTTCAATGGATTTAAGGACCTTGATGGCTTCTTCACAGACTTCGGTACCAACATGGTCACCTGGAAGGACGGTAATGTTTTTAGTAACGGCTGTTTTAGCTCTCTTAGTGTCGGACATAGTTGATTCGATGATGTGTGAAGAATAGGATGGAAGGGTTTTATATATATTTTTCAGTCGGCCGCGTGGCCGGTATCGGAGCGTGGGGAACTAACACAAAAGAGTCAACAACCGGTGCAGAAGCGAGCTGGTCAAAAATTCACAGCCCTGTGGTGATAGCGGCCAATTCAAGGACCAATGGATATGTAGATGGTGAGTCATTCAGTGGAATGTGGTTGATGAAACGATAGTAGACTTATTTTTAATGATGTCACTTGTTTGTGGGACCAGTTGGTATTTGAGTGTTGATCCTGCTCTCAAGTATTGACAGGTCTAGTGAGAGTGGCCATCCGGATCGAGTCACGTTGTAGCAGAAGGGCAATTCATCAGCGGCGGTCAACTTTAGGGAGACAAGAGTGACCAGTACCCAATAGCTTTAAAGTAGTAAGACGATTGCCGCCCAGCTATCCAACATGGTCTTGTGTAGAAGTGGTACCAGTGAAACCAGTGAGACTGGAACTAGATTTGGCAGTAAACGGCCCTTCACCGGAGCCATCACTAATGGAACAGAACTAAGCAGTGAAACCAGAACATAACAATAGAAGAGCCAGCTCAAACAATCACCACTTATCACTAATATACTTATACGTATAAATACATATCTGTTGATTAAGGTTCATCGTTAATAGTATTCTGTCAATTCTCTTCTGGGGAAGTGTAGTTACTTGTTCTTTACTTGTCTTATCTCGTTTTTGCTGCCATTTGTAAGATTTGTAGTCAAATAAAACAGGGTTCAGGCTCCTGTAGAACAAGCTAGAAAACAAGCCAAACGACCAGTAAATATTAAACCAGTGACTTCACCAGAGTTACCAGCCCACGACTAAAACACCTAAGTTTTATATTATCTAATTCTTAATTTGTCTTCTTTTTACTGGTGTTTCATCTGTTTTCTTGACAGTTCCTGTAATAGCTGAGGATCGCCAGGCCAAACCGATCAACTCGTCACACCATTCAATAACCACACACCATATATGACCATTAGGCTCTCTATTCTTCTATTACCACCCTCTACTCTGTTCCACACCTTATTTCTACTTTCAACTTTTCTATACTTCGTAGTTGTCACATTAACTATACATAAGACTATACACAAATCAACACATACTGTGTATCTACTGCAAATCAACCACAGTTGGCGTACCAAATGGTGGTCCAGGTATCACCCCAAAAGATTAAAAGAACAAACAAGGACGAATGCGAATTATAGATTCCATTATCACACCACGTTTCTCCATTGCACTCTATCGCAGACACAAGTGGATATATCTATAACGATACGATATTTCACGATCAAATGCTCAATAAGCAACACTCACAAACACACATTCCATTCTCTTTCTCTCTTTTTGGTGCTGTTTGCTTGTTTAATGACCACTCCACTCAATGGAATCCAAATCAATACCTTCTTGGACCATTTCCCACAATGGACTCATCTTTCTCAAGAAATCAACTCTTTCATTGATAGCTTGAATAACATAATCAATTTCAGCTTCAGTAGTAAATCTACCAATACCGAATCTGATAGAAGAGTGAGCCAAAGCATCATCAGCACCCAAAGCATGCAAAACGTAAGATGGTTCTAAAGAAGCAGAAGTACAAGCAGAACCAGAAGATAAAGCAATGTCCTTCAATGCCATCAATAAAGATTCACCTTCAATGTAAGCAAAAGAAACGTTAACACATCCTGGGTATTGAGACTTGGCGTCCTTAGATCCATTGAATTGTGTGGATGCGATAGATAATAATCCATCCTTCAACTTGTCGGAAAGTTTTTGAATATGCTTCTTGTCGAACTAAAAAAATATGTTAGTAAAAATGTTCCAAATTAAAATAAAACTCAAAAGAACCATCAGATCCTTGCATATACATCATGCCAAAACGAGAGAGATTAAGCTTTGAAATATATGGAAATTGAACCCGCTCAATTCCCATATTCAAAGCAAGCTCATTATGTCTGCAATCTGATTTCCTCCTCTGATCCATCAAGTAATAATGATTATAATCCTATTATACTTACATCCATCTCTTCTTTCATTAATCTGGCGGCTTCACCGAAACCAGCCACTAAAGGTGGGGCCAAAGTACCTGATCTTAAACCTCTTTCTTGACCACCACCGGTAATAATTGGGTCCAATCTGACTCTTGGACGTCTTCTAATATAAATAGCACCAATTCCCATAGGACCATAGATCTTGTGGGATGAAATAGATAATAAATCAATGTTCATTTCATTGACATCAATATCAATCTTACCATAAGCTTGAGCAGCATCAGTATGGAAGAAAATCTTGTTTTCTCTACAGATTTGACCAATTTCTTTTAATGGTTGAATAACACCAATTTCATTGTTAACAGCCATAACAGAAACAAGAATAGTATCTTTACGAATGGCATTCTTCAAATCTTCAAGATTTATCAAACCTTCTTCAGTGACTGGTAAATAGGTGACTTCAAAACCTTCATCTTGCATATGTCTAGCAGAATCTAAAACACATTTATGTTCAGTTTGAGTGGTGATTATATGTTTCTTGGTCTTCTTATAGAAACGAGGCACACCTTTAATAGCCATATTATTAGATTCAGTGGCACCAGAAGTGAAAATGATTTCCTTTGGATCGGCATTAATACCAGCAGCAATATAAGCTCTTGCCTTTTCAACTTCTTTTTCAGTTTCCCAACCATAAGCGTGGGTAGATGAATGAGGGTTACCATATAAACCAGTATAGAATTCAAGCATCTTATCAACAACACGAGGATCGGTTGGAGAAGTGGCTTGGACATCCAAGTAAATTGGACGAGTTCCGAACTTAGATTCATCACGACTAGCACTCTTTAATGAAATTGATGATCCTTCTGGTGGAGTAACTGCTGGTTCTTCAACTGGAGTAGAAATACGAACAGAACCAGCGGTGGTGGCCAAAGTCCGTATGGAAGCATTTCTGGACGATATGCGGGCAATACGTGAGGCGATTCCTGGGCCCTTTCTGACGAACGATTGCATCATGATAATTATTGTGATAGGTAAAAGGATTGAATCGGAATTAATCATCACCAACTGAAAAAGACCAGGGGCGTGCGCGAACCGCTGTGACTCCACATCACATCCCGTGGGTAGGTGGGTCATCTATACAAGTCACGAGACAAAGAACACCAAAGATCCACCACGAATATGCTGGAGCTCCAGAGTCGGAGCCGACACCGATTACTAATAAACTATTTACACTTATTTTATATTTTATCACTAATGGTGGTGGTGGTGTTTAACCCCCATCATTTCCGATCTACTATTGGCCAGACCATCTGGTGCTTTGTCACCAGGTACAATCCCCGCGTCCGATTCAAATACCGAAAAAGAGCGAGTTGGAGATACGGCCGAACTGGAGGTAGAGAATTGGGATTGACTTATTGAAAAACGTGCCTAGAGGACAAATAGAAATAAGTTTTAATTTACCGTAGGTAACCGAGACATTTGGGAGTTGTCAAGCCGAGTTTTAGAATCAGAAAGTATGAAGGTCTCGTAATCTACGCCTTCTAGTTCTGACACAGACGGACCCGAATATCACAGTACAAAACGGACTGTGGATGTAGCATAAATAAGCCCTAAAACGATGTATCACTTATTTGAAACACACATGAAACCTTAACTCGAGAAAGTTAACTTAGTCCGTCTAGATGCGCCAATAATAGCCTAGCTCTATATAGTGGCCATTTGGACTGTTTTGGGCCATCCCTGGACTGTTCGTGATTGGCTGCTTTTCATGTTACAAGTGACATATTGCTAGTGTACATTAGTCTATGTGCTCTATAGTAAGTGTAGATAATTGTATCAAGTATGTACAATGAGTGGCTGTATTCAAGCTTTCAGCTGCTCGAGAATCAACGTGTAAAAGTATGATTTAGAATTAGAAACCTTGTGTTTTGCAAGTTGACAGTTTATTCATATTACCGGATAATAGGAAGAAAGTAACCTTCCAATCTGACCAGTTATACTCCACAAAGCCTTTCTATATCGGGTCCAGAAGAGTATCCATTACTCTATCCTCGAGTTGCTTTCGTATAATAGATATTTTTGGAAGTCTGCAATTCCACAAAAGTCAAATTTTGCATTTAAAAATTGCCAACAAAATAACACTATTGATGGTATTAAATCTTCAAATTATTGATTTATTTTAATTTCTCTTGTTCTCTTATATATGTGGTAAGGTTCTTACTGACAACTTCGTAACATCCAAGGAAAATGGCACCACCTGCACTAATCCAGGCAGTCCTAGGACCTATACCCTTGAAGAAAGCACTGTAACCTTCTTCACGTACCACAGTGGAGATCATGACTGGTAATGAAACTCTGCTCTTGTTAAGCATGATTCTAGTTTTAATCACATCAAGTGGAGTGGTAGATGCTGCAGCAACACCTCCTGCAATTGATCCACAGAGGGCTGCTTTAATAGATGAGATTTGTGGAACACCTTCTTTCTTGGCCCAAGTGGTCTTGAGCTTCTCGTAAAGTGGGAATTGTATCATGGTAAATGGAATTTCTCTCATAATGGTAGTATTCCAACCTCTGTATAATCCCCTGAATACACCTTCTCCGGACTTGTTTTGTATTAAGTATAAGAAGTTAGCCCAGGAAGTAGCACGACCTCCTACACCTTGGATACCTGCTTGAGTTCTTTGTTTAATGATTTCAGCTGGTACTCTTACCAAACAAGCTGCGATTTCACCACAAGATGCTGAAAGCATATGACTTCTTGAAGGCAGTAAATCTTTGGTGTAAACTTTCATGGAATCGTAAGTGATGAAAAATAATGATGCAGAAGGTGCTGAGGCAACCACACAAGATCCAAGACCTTTATATATTCCGGACCATCCTCCATTATGAAAGAAACCACCTTTGGCTTGGATACGAGTCTTGACAGTATCTATAGGAAAGAATGCTAAATCAGTAGAAGTTCCGGCACATGCTCCACTCTAATGTTAGTCGTGATCAAAAAGTCCATTCATAGGCATTATACATACGATCAATGAGATCAAGAAGCCTTGGTTGTCCATGGTTGCAGTTATATGATAGTGTGACTGAAACTTTTCAGCACACAAATTATTAGGTAATCGCGATCGCGGGCAACAATGATTTGGAAGTCACGAGTGAGTTTTGATGATTACAAGTCAACCGGACTAAGCAATTCACAGTTATCTACTGATAGGACAACCTTTGGGGAGTTAACTGAGTGAAAGGACATATAATAAAGTAGGATATGTCTCCCCTTATGACCTTTATAGATAGAACCAATTCGCTTCATTAGTTTCTTGGACCAACAGTGAAACTCTTTCCTACTCTCTTCTTCTTACCATACTTAATAATAATAGAATCGATTTTCTTACCTTCTGGAACAAAGTCATTGATGAACGGCACAAACTCATCGTAGTCCCAGCTTTTATCCAAATCAAATAATTGATCGAATCTGATAGGTAAATTGGTAGAAAGTTTTTCTGGATCCACATAAGCAATATAGGTTCCATTACGGTAATAGTAACCCCTAAGGTCAAACAAATCAAGAGGAACGTTGTAGAACTCAGGCAAAGAAGACTTCCACTTCACAAGCAAGTCACTTCCAGACATTGGCTTGGAGGTTTCAAGAGTCCATTTACCAAACCACTTGGCAATCTTGGAATTGTCCAATTTAAAGGTATTTCCTTCGACCTTGGAGAACTTATTGATGACAGTATGGATGGCAGAGTTAGCAACATTAGCCTTTTTGGCCAACTCTTCAATGTTCCCTGTTTGGTTCTTATAGTCGAATTGTTCACTTATAAGGAGGGTAATGATTAATGACAACACTTCTGTGATATAGACATCGGTCAAGATATATGCCATTCCATCGATTTCACAACCACCCATTTCGTACCATTTCGCTTCAAATTCCTTTTGAGATATTGGAGAGTCCACAAGAAGCTTTTTAAAAGGAACTGCTTCACCACTAGAAACTCCTGGATAACGTGGGATGTTGGAAACATCGATATTTCCCTTGGATGGAGACAATTCGTATTCGTATCTTCCTTGAGCGAAACCAAGGAGCTGGTTTTCCACTGGATCAGTCTTCTTTCCAAGTTCATTGATGTTCATGTTATCCAACAAGAGAACAGTATTGGAATGGTTCATCTGACGAAGCTTCCAGGTCTTGTTATCGGTACAAACCACGAGATGACTCTCGTTATTGGCATCGGCTACTTCTTGATCAACAGGAGACGATTTGATGAGTAATTGACCTTCTCCTTTCTTGATGTACTCCACGAGCTCCGGACTGAGCTGGAGGAACTTGTACGTGTGGTCCTCTGGGTATGAGATCTGTTGATAGACAGAGTAAGACATGGTGATGATGATGGAGAATAAGACGCGTAAAGATCAAATGTATTGAATCAGATGGTGCACTTGGTGCACTTGGTGCGGTTGCGGTTGCGAACATGAAGTGGCCCAAGAAGAAAGAGACATATTTAATTATAAGAGAATACTCTGAAAATGAGAGATAAGAAACAAGGTGAACCAACTAGGAAGTTATGATGTGATGAAATGTGATAGTTTCGGTATTTTACAGGTACTTTGGAGTAATTTTTCACCTAGTTAAGTCCTTGGTTAAACTATGGCTGCGAAATAGTATAAGTCTGAAGAAGGAATAGGTGAGAAATCTACCAAAAGTACAGAGAATATTAACAAAATCACGTATAATTTCAAGAATAGACTAGTGGTTTCTTAGAATTACTACCTGGTTTAAATTGTGGGTTGGATGAATATAACTATACAACTCATAATTAAACAGGTTTAGAACCATGAAACCAATTTCTATCTTCTATGTCTAGATAATATCGATTTCCATCAAATTAGAGTTGAAATAACCTACTATTCCTGATCCAATTACAAAACTTTTCAGTTCTACTTCTTTTCTACGCCTGGTTCACTTTTCTAATGCATTACTATACAAAGCCCTATCGGACTATAACCTAAATGAAACTATCACAATTATTCTGATCAACTGATTCTGTGAGTTTCCAGCTCATAGATTTAATGGGAAGGAAATTCAATAAACATGCTCTTATGGCCGGATTTGGTCTTAAAAAAAATAATAATAATAAAAGATTTCACACCTTTATAGTTGATTCAATGATTTCGTTGATTTGTGTTACTGCTTATTCCTTCATAAACCAGTAACTTGTATCACCACACGCTAAATAAAAAACACACTTTGGTTCGTTATTGCTTAGTTTTGTTGAGTGATAATGGTGTCAATATCTTCAACTTCACTGATCTTGAAATCCTTACTCAAACTGATACTTCTCTTGTTTTCGTTTTCGTAAAGCATTCTAGCCAACTTGGCTTGTGGACCCCAACCGTTAACTGGAGCATTCAACTTGAATGGTAATAACCAAGAAGTAATGGAAACGAAGTTGTCGGATAAACTGACAATTTCATGGACAAGATCTTCAATACAGACCAATCCAAGAGAATCACCAAACTTATCTTCAACATATTGGTTGTTATCTAAACGAATAGGTCTCTTTTCATCATCTTCTTCTGGGGATATTATACGAGCTCTCTTTTGGAAAAGTTGACGGATAGAACTTAAAGATGGACGACCAACAAGAATGTATGGAGCAATCAAGTTCAATAAACTCATGGTGGTTGGTGTGGCCTTAACAAAAACACTGGAATCTGCTTCTTGTAACTTTAAAACAGCCAAAATTTGACGAGCCTTACTTGGAATACTAAGACCCTTAACATGATCTGGAGTACGGATCACAAGAAGCAACTTGGTTTCACCTTCTTCATTAGTAATACCTTCTTCTTGCTTGGCACTTATGTTTCTAATACGCTTTCTTTCCAATTCATTGGCCTTATATCTAGAAACTAAAGCTTCAGCTCTGATAAACTTGTTCTTTTGGGCTTTCTTGGCAAGTTCGTTCTTTTTGGTTCTTTCAAGAGCTTCTTCTTGCTTTTGGATTCTCTTTCTATCCTTATCCTTTCTCTTACGCAAGAGGATCTCTGGGTTTGAGTTTAAAACAGCCATTTTGGTGGAGTAATGGTATAAATTTTATTTGGGATGAGCTGAAAAAGTAATGCGATGGAGATCACGTGCGATCATATCCCCTGTCCTAGTGAGAAGAGTATGAGGAGGGATGGGGTAGTGGTGGAACATAGAAGGGGACAAAGATGGCAGACAATGGAGTGGTGATATTAGTACTTTCCTACAGCTATTTTGTGGATGTTGAACTTTTTTTCTGGTATATCCTCGTGGAATAGGTAAAAAAAATGGGCAGAAAGGGTTGATGGTGTGTTACGTAATAGCTGACTCAGCGGCTCTGTATCAAGACCCACATTAACCCATTGATATCTGACTATCCAACCATAAAATCACGAAGTCATTCCTTCTATTGAATTTTGAGCTCGCTTCAAGTGTGGTTGCGAGATGTGACCTGGCTCCTTATATTTATTTGTGGAGAAGGGCGTCAGTATTCCATTTAATCATGACCAACCATGAAATTCAAAGATGGCCATCCGTTAATGTGTGGGATGTTTCATGCATTCAAAACAGTAATCCCCGCTTTCTGTCACTCCTGATTATTCTCCCAACGCTTCCTATCTCCGCCATATAAACAAATAAACAGTGATACACCGGAATTGTAATTATAAGATTCTAATTATGGCGTGAGTCACTCACAAACTCAGTTCGTTTATTATTATTCTTCTTCCGTTCGTCTATTGTTCAAGTGTCTATTATTCAACTAAATCCGACTTAAAAGCTTAAATTATCTCGATGGTGTAACTAACCCAATTGTTGTCCCGAGGAATTTTAGTCAGGGTCGTTGCTGGATCTGAGGTAGAGCTCATAGTCTTCGGATCTTTATATTGTGATTAAAGTAGTAGGAGTGGTGTTACCCCTGAGACCCTTTTTCGGATACCCGATACTTTTTCCAATGTAGATCTCAACCACATTTTTACGTGTTTTCGTGAGTGTGGGGGATAGGAATTAAATGTGTCAAAAATCACCCTTTACATTCGGCAATATTACGATATTGAATATTATGGTTATCGCGATTGTTAAAAATATGTGGTGTGCCTTAGTAGAAGCCGAAAAAGTGTGGCCCCGAAAGTTTCCGAATACACGAAGAAGCAACAAAAACAACATCCAAAATAAATTTCTTAGCTACATTATCAGTTCATCGTTTACTTTTGAAAAAAAACCTCTGTCCCTAGTTAAAGAGTGTAAACTTTACAGAGTAACAATAGAGCGTCATCCTGTATATAGACGATTTTCACAGGATGAACCATAATGCAATACTCATGTCACATCCTCACAATTACCGCGTTGGTTCACCATCACCAAGCGGTGTTGCGACAATCGGGTCGAGGAATCTATTGACAACTTCGATCCGGTGACCTCGCACGTTTAATTGCTTCACTCACTGCTTTTAATTCCCCTCTGTTACCACCTCAGTCTATTTTAAGCGAATCATCACCAGCAAGGCTAAGCTAGTCATGTGACAATAGGGCTAGGTTTTATCTAAAAAACCATAATTTATAACATTTAAAAAAAAAGCCCAGTTGAAATTTCAATCGTTCTAAAACATTCTCTATTGTTTTCTGATAATTTCTGAGGTGGTTCAAGGTACACGAAAATCAAAAACGTTCTAGTTCTCTGTTTTATTTTTGCTTCCTTTATTAATTGAGCCTAGACTTATTGCCGCAATACATTTTTGTTGGTACTAGAAAATGTAACAATACTAATATTTTTAAGCACCATTCTATTTCAGAATGTCGTCACCATATACAAAGAAAAAAGCACACAACCCTTTGATCCCCAACACTACATGGGAACCCACAAAGGTTAAAATAAAATAACCACCAACAGAGGGGGGAGGGGCTCTCTCCCAATTAGTAGTATATTTTTGTTTTTGGGTGCAATACAACATTTGGCGTCATTCTAGATAGACACAGCCGTAGAAAGTGACCTTTTAGAAATTTCTCTCGCAGCAGTTAAACTCCTAGTTGCACTTCACACCAACAGAATCTTCTTTTGCCGTAGCCTGGATGGGCCTGCACAATTTACCCAATTTATTCCCGATTTAGGGTTTGGACAATAGAAATCTTCTATCACCACATCTGTAACACAAGTCGTAGTTTTAGATTCTCCGGTCTGGTCTTTAAACTCTAGTGGTGTATATAAGAACCATATAGTATATCTGACCATATATTAATATATCTATATATATATATGGCCAGGAACATACTCTATTTTTAGACATTTCGAATTTTTTATTAAAAAAAAAATAGATTAAGCTAAAAAAGTCGGGATCATATCCCATAGTTCCAAAGTATCCAATAATTAATTCTCTTAAGACATACCTTCCACCCAATTCTATCCCAGCAAATTAAATAAGTGGAATAGAAAGAACGAAAGACAAAAAGAAAAAAAACAAAGGAATTATCCCAAGAAATCCATATAAAAAAATAATATTACTATTAAGATTTATACCCCTAAGAATTAAAACTACATTAACATTATTATTATTCCTGATACTTATTACTCCAACTCATCATACTAATTAAAGGGCTTCCCCCCAATTTGGTATAATTTTTATGAACTGCCCTCCAATTACTCCAACCACCTCGATTAAAATTACTCTAACTACCAGTATCAATTCCATCTCCATTGCCTACTCACTGTTATTGTCACTCTCGCTGGTCCTCAATAATTTCCTCCAATCATCCCCACTGTCGCACTGCTGCTCCCAGTCTCAGTCTCAGTCTCAGTCTCGTGCCCTCTACACTAAACCCTAACGCACAAAAGTGATCTGGTGCACAAAACTCATCATCCGGTTTGGTGGATCATTTGCTCATCACTCTTCTCACACTTTCTCATTCTCGTTACAAAATCCTTTAATCCCCCATTAGGTCGCTCATTGTGGTTAGTGCATTTTTCTTTTATAGCATCATAATTTCATAATTTGAAAGGTTATTTCATCATCAACGAACATCGTCATTATCAATCACTTGTTCTCCTTTTAATCCTTTAATCCTTAATTTATTCACACCAGGGATAATTTTAATCTCTAGAATCATCCTCACTATAAAACCGTTTTTTTTTTTGCTTAGTTGATTTTATATGTCCCTTCACTGTTGAAAGCTTATATGGATTCCCACCAGAAAATAGATGAGTCGTATCTACTGTCGTCTTCGGCCAGCATCAACCAAAACCAGAACCAGAACCAAAACCAGGCCTCGGGAATGCTGTCTCTTCATAATGCATATATAAAGCCAGAGCCAAATGACTTGGGTTTTGTGGGTCACTCCTCCTATAAACGCTACCAGTCTCACCTTGGCCAAATGCATCCAGGAGTTAGTGGTGGTCTCCCTGGACAAGCCAATGTTCTGGTTCCACCTCAATCGGACTCGGTCTACTTAGACTACGCCTCCATACAACAGCTGCAACAGCACCAAAACCAGCAACAGCACCACCATCAGCAGCAGCAGCAGCAGCAACACCAACAACAGCCGCCACCACCACCTCAGCACATTCCTCAGCATCGCGTGGGTCAGTACTACCAACAACTCCCACCACAACAGCTTGAACATATCCAATACTCGGCGGCGCCAATGGACCCTTCGCCACAAGGGTTCCAACAAATGTCGCCAGATCAATTGAACAAGCGCAAAAGACCAAGAAAACTGGACCATTCTTTACCTGGTGAAGATGGTGATTCAGAACTTAAACAACTTGCAATGAAAGCCACCCATGTGCCATTGCCACAATTAGCACTTCAAATCAAACAATTAGATAACGATGAATCAACCACCGCCATTGCTGGTGATCCTTCATCGTCTGCAGCAGAAGCTCAAAAGTTGAAAGAACACAAGGAAAGACAACGTCAATTATTTGGTATGGTTTGGCTTTTGAATTCTTGTGAACCTTCTCCTACTGCTGTTGTTCCTAGAAATAGAATCTACGCTCGTTATGTTCAAATCTGTGCTGACAATGGTTTAACTCCATTATCTCCTGCCAGTTTTGGTAAACTTGTTAGGATTTTATTTCCAAATTTAACCACTCGTCGTTTGGGAATGCGTGGTCAATCCAAATATCATTACTGTGGTATTAAATTAATTGGTGATCAAAACTTACAACAACCTCATCATTCTCATCATCCAAGTGGGTTGGGAATCTCAACCACTTATGGAGGTACTCAACAAGTTCAATCACCAATTTCTTCTACCAATTCTTCAGTATCTTTGGATGACTCTCCTATAACTTCATCGCATATCCATACTCCCTCATACACTCCCATCAACTCCCCTTCAATTGCTAACTCAAATTCAATCTCGGATCAATTACCTCTGGTTTCTCATTTGAAGTATGTTCCAAATTTGAATGATTTATTGAATAGTAATTTGGGTCCAAATTCTAATCCAAATACCCCACTTCAATTGCCTTCCATTTATCCTTATTTACCAAGAGATATTGATTATGATATTGCTGATACTCTTTATTCCTTATATAAGGTACATGTCAATTCATTATTTGAATCTCTTCGCTACATGCAAATCAAAAAATTATTCTCCAGTTTCAACAATTTCAATAGCACTTTGACCGCTCCTGTTTTTAAACTCTACACTCATGAAAGTATCATTGAATGGGTCAAACAATGTGATTTGGTCATGTATAAACGCATGATTAGAATGTTGAGTAAACTTCAATTACAATTCCTGATTCCAGGTGAAGTTTTATCTCAATTGAAACAAATTTCAGCTGGTTATGTTAAAACATTATCAAATAATCTTATTAACAATAAAGTTACTAAAAACTTTATTATTATGAAATTAAAACTTGCTAAAAATTTTGTTAATTTCTTAAATCGTTTAATTAAGATTATTGAAACTGGTCAATCAGCAGCCAAGATCTTGAATGATTCTTCTGAAAAGAAGTTTATGGTTGATAATTGGATTAAACTCGATATTCATGAAATTGTATCACGAGAAATTCCTTGTGGTGAAAAGAATATTGAGATTTTATTACAAATTTTGAATAGTGATTTGTTAAACATGTTAACTTATAAGGAAACAGATGAGAATTCCAATGAAATTATGATTCAAATTAGTGATTATATTTCAGAATTACCAGGAAAATTTAATAACATTAATCCAAGACTTTTTATCTTATTAACAAGTAATTTATTAACTACTTGTTTAAGAGAAATTAGTTTATCAAGTGGTCAAGGTTTTGGTGCTTGGTGGATTTTTAGATGTTGGATTGATGAATATCTTTCTTGGAGATTCGAATTGGGAGGATTATTTCAAGATGAATTTATAGCTAATGATGAAAATCAAGTTAAAAATGAATCTAATGATCCAACTTCTGGTTTAGATATCGAAGCAGCCAATGTTTCCGTTAATTCTAGTTTAAATATGTCTGGAACTAACTTTCAAATGGCAAACATTAGTGATCATTCAGATCCTAATGATTCTAATGCTGGAAATACTTCTTTAGGAGCAGTTGATTTATTGGGATTCGCATCAGGTAATCAACTTACCACCGAACCTTCTACAAATATCGTTACCGGTAATAGTGCCGACATTTTGTTGAACTATGATACAAACGAAAATTATCAGTGATTTCACTACTAGCATTACATTTTACATAAATCTTTATACAATTTATACGGCACGAATTAGAGCATTTTTTACGAAATTTAAACGCCAATGAACTTGGTCAACTTGTAGATAACGGAAACCAATGTAGATTGTATTATAGTATCTATTGAAGATCTTTTGAAGTTATGTAGTATACAGCTCTATAGTGAGTGGGGCAGAAGTTGAAAAGATGGATTCTGCTATTTGTGATTATATTAAAAGAGCTTCAATAAATCTCTTTTGATTGATATGAGAGATGAGACTGTAGTTTGTAGAATGTTGCATCGTTCCCTGAGTACTCTTTAATTTATTGTCTTGAAGGGTATGAAAATATGTTTGTACCCCTTTACTTTATTTGTATTATTTTTCATTAACTGATTATTTCTTTAAACATCGTTCAATGCAACACATACGGCTCCCTTGTGGTGACCATTATATTGTCTAACGGTTTCACTATTAGACAAGTCCCACAACCTCACGTAGTGATCAGAACAGGCTGTCACCAAATAAGCACTATCGGCACTGAAAGCACAGTCCCACACCCATCTTTGGTGGCCTTGAAGAGTAGTCTCCAAGTTGAAGTTTTGTTCTGTAGACCAAATTCTGGCAGTATGGTCGGCCGAACAGGTGGCTAAATGCTTCATATCGGTAGATAACAATACTCTGGTAATATACTTCAGGTGGGATCTGAACTTGGTGATAGGAGTCAAAGAAGTGATGTCTCTTTGGTTCTGCATTTTCCACACATAACAGTTACCTTTGTTATTACCAGCCACCAACATAGAACCGTCGCTGGCAACACTTAATGAATTGATAGGAACATCATCTTCTGGGATCAAATGGTGAGTACATTGGTTCTCTCCCAAGTCCCAAATACGGATATTTCCGTCCTGATCACAACTGATCAACTCACCTTGGTTAGGATGTATCACCACTTCATTCACTGGACAGTTATGTTTATAACTTCGTTGTACTGATGGAGACCGCACGTCCCATACCTTGACAGTACCATCCTCCAGGGACGTCACCATCCATTTGTTCTCCACTTGAAATGCTAATGAGGTAACATTATTGGTATGACCTTCAAATGTCATAACTGGATTATTATTACTATTATTATGGTTTCCATGATTATTGGTGCCTCCATTATTAGTGGCAGAAGCTGCTTGTGTATTGTTTCCTGAACTGCCCGTTTGTCTTATATCATATAGTCTAACATAAAGAGTACCTGCTGCTGCAAGAAACCTCTTATCGGAAGTGATTTCTAACCGATTGACTTGTGAATCGGTATGCTGAATGGTCCGGGAACAGACACCGGTAAGTGCGTCCCAGAATCTGATTGTATGGTCGTAACCTGCTGAGGCTAGAATAACGGACATGGTTGAAGAAGTTGGTGGCGGTTAAGATTTGGTGATAGATGATTGATATTTAAGGTAGTGTGGATTACGTAAGCGCTGGAAGCTTCGAGTAGTATGGGGATAATGAAGGTGTAAATAAATACTAATAGAAGTGAAAAATTAATTACATTAAAACATACAGAACTATTAATATTTCCTAATAGTTTTCTGGATTTTACCAGATATCTAGGGTGTTTAAAGAGTAAGTACTTGGGATAAACTGGTATATTTGTGATATCCGGTGCAGTTACACGTGAATATTCCGGTCACCTACCTCAGCAACAGAGACGAGGTCAAAAAAGACCAAAATGTTCTGAAACGTGAGTTCTAAAGGTCGATATCCATTCTTTACATTGCTTGTATTATTATTCTGAAGCTTTCAAATTCATAGACTATTTTTTGGTTAACATATTGGTATGGTTTGAATTTTATCAATTTTATCACGTGATCCGGTTTAATTTCCCTTAATATCCATACTTAATCTACAGTAACTAGTCATTGTACTTTCCTGCCACTTCCAGTCGTGTCTACAGTCTCAGTTAATTCGATAATTTTCCTTATATATTATTACATAATATTTGAAATAGATTTATATATATGTGTGTGGAGGTGTATTTATGTTTATTGGATGATGAATGATGAAATCTATAATAATCATTAAAAGTCATGAGATGAAATCAAAAGTTTTCACGAATGACATCCTTTTGAGTTTGAGTCAAAGAAATTGGATAGTCAATCTTATAATTAATGTGGAAATCACCTCTAGTACCTGGAGCCTTACTTATTGGCATACCTAAACCTGGATAAGAGGTTGAGGAGTTTGGTTGAACAGGAGATGATCTTGAAAGTGGAATTCTCTTACCATCAATAGTATTGATCTCTTTATCAAAACCTATTAAAGATTCTTTAAATGTTAATGGTACAGTTAATGTTAAGTCATTATCGGTTCTCTTGAAAAGAGGATGTGGTTTTTCTTCAAGAACAAATTGAATGGTTTGTCTTTGACCAGCTTCTGGTTGGAAATCACCTTCGTTAGCAAATTTAATCTTAGTACCTGCTTTCCAACCTTTCTTGAGGCTAATTTCAATGATTTTTGGTTCTCTATTTCCATCAGGTCCTCTTCTATTAATCTTCATCTTCTTGGTAGCTCCATTAAATAAATCTTCTAATGAAACTGGTAATGGAAGAGTAACCACTTCAGGTTCTGGACGACGAGATTGACGACCTCCGAATCCACCTGGCATTCCACCACCGAATCCTCCGCCAAAGGAAGACCCACCAAATCCGAAGTCATCACCTCCGCCTCCCATACCAAATCCTCCCATTTGGGAGAAAATGTTGAAAGCATCATTCTGAGAGAATCCACCGCCAGCGCTGAATCCACCAGCTCCGAATGGACTGGCTCCTCCACCAAATCCTCCGGCTCCTCCGGGACCTCCTCCAGCTGGAGCATTACCACGGGCGGCTTCTAAACCATAGTCATCATAGATTTGTCTTTTGTCTTCATTGGATAAAATATCAAATGCTTCTGAGATCTCCTTGAATTTTTCAGTATCACCAGTTGGCTTATCAGGATGGTACTTTAAGGCAGATTTTCTGTAAGCTTTCTTAAGTTCAGTTTCTGACGCAGAAGGAGCTACACCTAAAAGGTCGTAGAGTTTAGTTTCTTTTACCATTGTGTAAATAATTGGTTAAAATTAAAAAAAATCACTAGGGTTAAATATATAACCAAGGGGAGGGCATTGATAAATTCGAGGTTGTTCTAGAAGATTCGAATCATGTGAGAAGCGCGTGTTACCGGTCACGTGAGAGGCTGCTGATTTTAACCTTAATTCGATTATTGATCGACTATAGATCATCATGTGGAAGTTTGGATGATATATAGCTGATCTTCGTGATGGTATCGTACGACTAGCCGGCTTTTTCTCCGTTTCTGAAAGTCTGGGTGTATTTATTTTATCGATTCTTCTCATACCGAAAGTTACCGAGGTTTGTCATATATTACGTAATAAGCAAGAATAATCTAGATTAAATAGCACAAGACTCTAGCAACAGGTGATTTTTGGGGCTTCTTTTCGTGTCTGTAAGTTCTAAGCAATTCTCTATAGCTCCAGTTTTGTGTTATTAGCAAAGAATAACCAATTCTCGAAAAATTGGTCTGTATACCTAACCACAATCTCTAGTCCTTTATTGATATAATTACAGTTTAAAATGTATAAATCCACCTCTACTAATTACTTCTCTTATTACGTTATATTATTAGGTTATGAGACACTAAATATACTCAAACACCTTTGGAATGGTTGCAAAAATTATCCTGTTGATTCGTATTGCAGGGGATTATATCTGCATACAAAACCACCAATTCCTAAACATTCCTTTCAGAAACTCAATGTTCACTTCCATTGAAGCATTTATTCGTTCTTTTGTCTGGCCGCCTTCTTTAAAGCACGAGTACGGATACTCTTGTGCATGTTCAAGTTCATGGTGTTGGCGAACTTGGAGAAAACACCAACGGTGTTTTCAATACCAAAGTGCATCAAAGCATGGGACCAGTATGGAGTAGAAGTAGCGTATCTTTCTTGAGCACCAACACGACGACCAACACTTCCTAAAGCAGACTTGACGAAAGCTCTTGGGTTTGGAATGGTAGCAGAAGTACGTCTAATCTTAGACATAGCAGAAGTAACCAAATAAGAAAGAACAAATTCAACATCAATACCTTGGGAGGCTAATTCACCAGCTAAGGCAGCAGACCAAGATTGTAAGAAAGCCTTAGAACCAGAGTAAGTAGCCAAGTATGGGGTTGGTAATAAACCACCGAAAGAACCCATGGTTAAGATAAGACCTCTAGTACCCTTGTTTTGAGCAACAGTAGAGGAAATAACAGGAACAACGGTTTGAGTGATCTTCAAAGTAGCAATGTTGTTGATAGTGACAATGTCTCTTAATTCCTTGTCTTCGGTTTCCATGAATGGAACAGGAATGGAGTGAGATTGACCAACATTGTTAATTAAAACGGTAACTGGTAAACCAGAGATGGCATCACCAAGAAGAATGTAGTTAGCGGTTTTATCAGAAGAAGCATCGAAAGCAACGACCTTAGTTTGGACCTTGTACTTGGCTTCAATTTCAGTAGCAAGTAATTCTAACTTGGATAAAGTTCTGGAGACCAAAACAACGTTCAAACCTTTGGCGGCTAATTGGGTGGCATATTCCTTACCTAAACCATCAGAAGCACCAGTGATAACGGCCCAATTGCCCTTTTTAGCACCGTACTTCTTGAAGTTTTGAGCTGGAAGGATGAAAGCATCGACAAATAAAGATGCCAAGCTCAAACCAAAGGTGGTCAATTTGTAGGCACCAACCAATAAGGCACCGTAAAGGAAAGCTTGGGTAAGCTTACAACTGCTAATAGATTCCACGAAGGATACAACCATTGTAATATATGGGGAAAATAGTCAATCTAAATCTAGATACGCTTTTTATGGATAAATGTGAAAAACACGATACTGTCGCTCCTCCACCAAAAACTTATTGGATCGTGCGAAAACTAACCAGAGACAATGTTAGATCGCCTAGGGTGTAACGAACTAAGATCAGGGATATGTGCACCAGAGAACAGCAAAGAAAAGAAAGTGGTGGAAAATATAAAGTTTCTAGTGAGACGGAAGAGATGGCTTTTAGGCATGCCACTATGATCACCTGCCGACTACTGCCATGTCACGTAGTAGTCCATGTTAAGGAGTGGGCTGCAACATAGTAAACATAGTACGCGTATTTAGCAACTAACAGAAGTGGTTAATGTATGGAACCATTCAGTAGTCAAACAGTACAGTTTAGGAAGGAGCCTGGACCAATAGGATTCCTAGAACGCGGATCAGCTCAATATTTACGTGCCTTCCTTACAGTAGCGTTCATAATCAAAGTGGCTGCGTTTACAGGACAGTGAAGTCCTTAACTATGGAAGTTTTGCAACATTTCCTACAAATACCAGTTCTCTATACTTCTCACTATAACCCCACAATTGGCAATTGGCTGTTTAAAAAAAACGGTTCCTGTACTCAATTACACTACTATTTCTACAGATTCTGACCATTCTTACTTCTGGTCCCTTTGGCATTCCCTTCTAATGATATTTGTCATATTACCCATTTATTATACTATTACAACAGCTCGTTATTAGGTGCTGATTCTATACTACATGTAAGTGAACTCGTCCAACTTCTCGTTGGTCAACTGCACGTGGAGTTCTTCTCTGGCAGCTTGTTTTTCTAAACTTGCCACTGACCTCTCCAACTTCATTTTGGCAAGTTGTAAATCATTAATTTCCTTGTTTGCCTTTTGGAGCTCGGAGAATCTTGATTCCAAGGTATTGGCGGTTTTCTCGTCTTTTATTCCCAATGTCTCTATCCATGGATTATTATAGGTTTTGACTGGTTTGGCTGCCTCTCTTGGAGGACCTGCTTTTGGTGTAGATGGACTTTCGGAGTCCTTGTTGGTGTAGTAGCTACTACCATGGTAGTTACCTCTTCCACGGTATCCACCACGGTACCCACCGCGGTAGTCGCCTCTGTAACTGCTGCCGCCGCTGTTGCTGCTACCTCTGTATCCTGAACCTCTGTAGGTGTCATGAGTATTGTTTTCTTCGATTTCTGGTTCGGCTTCGTATGTATCGTGAGAAGGATAGCTACTGGCACCACTATCACTGCCGTTACGGCTGCCGCCACCGCGTCCTCCACGGTAGCTGCTCAGGCCATATCTGCCGTGGTACTTACTACCACCACCGCCTCCACCACGGCCACCACTGCCTCCTCCCAGAGGCCCGTAACTATCATAATATCCTCTTCCTCCTCTGTATCCACCACCACCGCGGCTACGTCCCCGGTATCCTTGGTACGACCCGTAGTAGTCATCGTAGTTATCACTCATGATGTCAAACCTGGTGACTTGTGACTTGCTAGTTAGATTAAATGTGTAGATTAACTGGATGTAGTTCCTTTTGTATAGTTAATTTAGTTTAACCTCAGTTTACAAGTTTACAGTACTTTTCCCATAACATGCAAATTTTTAATAAAGCTAACCTGTAGACTAAGATATCTGCCATAACCTGCAATTACACCTTATTGCACCATTTTTAGATCCCGCACTGTAATTACAATTCCCGATTTGGCAAAACATCGCAAATTGATAAATAGTGGTGCGGCGGCTGTTACCCAACCTAATCTTATAACCCCAAAAACTCTGAGACTCATCCCATAGCAATTTAAAACACCTCATCTAAAACTACAAATACCCATCACATCACCTAATCTCTTATTTGTCCCAATTAATCATCCCCACCACCTCCTTTTTCGTTTACTCCTTACACCTTTATTATTGTTTATATCTACAGGCAAATTTCCCACTACTCTATATGCCTTCAATACCACACGGTACAGGAACGCCTATAAGCCAGAGTTCAGTATTTGAAAGAGCCTGGTTACAAGTGGACACCCAGGGATCAGGACAAATGGCTCTTGGTAAGGCGTTCGATATGTTAAGAGCAGTGGAGATTCAATTGTTAGGATCTGAAACAAATATCAAACAGGAGCTCAATCCAAACCCTACCGAAACTTCCCGCTGCCTGATGGTGACTCTGATGCTGATGCAAATGGGGCTCAAAGATCCTTACTTTCTTACACAAGACCCGGTTATCCGTGAACACTTAAATACCACCATTAAAGGAGTCGAAGCCACCTTTGGCAAAGAGCTCTTCGTGTCGAAACAAGACATGTTTTATCTTATAGAAAGCATATTGGAAGATATTAAGATCTTTGACTATGATACCATGAAAGTGTATGGAGATTTCAAGGAAAAGGGTCAGTTTTATCAAGACAACTATAACAATTTAATAGAGAAAGAAAGCTACAAGAACTTAATGGAAGATGCAGAAATGAGGCTGGGAATGGGAACAGACTCTTTTGCTGAACTCAATGCCACTCTTGATGCCACCATTGACGCACTTGCTACCCAAGTCGAAATGATAGGAACCCCCAGCGACGATGAAGATGAAGAAGCAGAAACTTCTGACTACGACGATACCGCTTCATTGATGGAAGTGGTTGCTACTGATTGCTCTCCATTGACTATATTTGATAAAGAAACCGATCTTTTGGACGATGTTGGAATCTCCAAGAAATCACTGTTGGACGATTTTGAATTCGATGAAAAATTCAATAAGTTCCATTTGAAAAAATCGCTAGAAGACCTCCAACAATTCCATACCCTTCTTGAAGACAAGTTTCAATCTTTTGAGATGGAATTGGACCAGTTGAGCAACCAAAATAGCCAAGATTTCCAGAGTTTGGTGAGTCTCAACAAAAAGAATAATCGCATGATAGAGAAAATTGGATCCATGAGATCGGAGTTGCTGAGTATCAGCAATCAAATCCAAGAAATGAAACCATGTCAGAATTCAGAATCAGAAAATAACGAGATCTCTATCCCACCACCAATCAAAATACCGTCACCACCAGCATTAGATTTGGCTCGGAGTCTGCTCAACGAGAAAGACTTGGCACTCATGAATAAGCTTGTAAAAAAACAGGAAAAATTAAGTGGCTTAGAAAGCCAATTAGAAAGAAGAAGAAAAGAGAAGAAACAGAATGAGAATGAGAATGAGAATGAGAGAGAAAAAGAAATCGAAAAAGAAAAAGATGTGAAAAATCACCAACAACCAAAGGATAAAAATAATAGAACCGAAACACCCCACGCAGAATTGATCCAGAACGAACTGCAGGCCAGAAATTCCCCAGTTCAATTACCCTCAGTTTCAGAACGTACTATTGCTTCAATTGGGGCCCCTGAAACAATAACACACAAATCTAAATCAGATCCAAAGGATCACACCAAATCTTTGGTGACATTAAATACCTATACAGTTGCAATTTTGGTTATTATAGTTGGTATGGTTTCCAGAGTGTTTACTGGTTATAACGAATGAACGAACAACAAGAATTTATAAAATAATTACGAGTAGTATTCCAAGTAGAGGCGATTTAAACTAAAATAGTTAGAGATGTTTTGGGACATAGTCTGACTCCCATAGTTGCTGTGTAATTTCCCCATATATTCCAGTTATCTGTTCAAAATGAATTAGAAAATACTTCTATTAAATCACAATAAATATTATAGATAAATCTGGTACATTATCATGATAATATTCAAGTGTTTCTATTATATCTTTGGCTGGATTTAATCCCTACATTACCAAATTTTCAACTACATCCAACCAAGTATTGCTGGCTCTCTTTATATCTCAATCGTAAATTAACCTATCGAAACTGGACTGGGCCAGATGAAAAAATAAATGCTCTAGCTTTTAGCTATTATGATTATAATTGGGCGTGCTTTCTTTATCATATACTTGAATTTAATTTTATTGTATTTTTTTTTTAACCCATGTTGACAGATCTAGAATATCCATCATAGTTTTCACCTTCATCTTCTTGGAAATAAGGATGAATCAAGGCTCTCTTAGCACTAATTCTACCACTTGGGTCATAAACCAACATTTGTTGTAAAAGATCAACACCATCACTATCTAAGCTTGGTACAAATTCGGCCAAGTTCTTCTTGGACCATTTAGGGAAAGTAGGTTTAAAATCAGGCAAGTAACCAACATCAGGCCAAGTTTCTTCAGTTGGAGTACCTAAAATTCTAAAGATTCTAAAGATTTCATCAATTTCAGAGTCACCTGGGAAAAGAGGTTTTCTGTTACACATTTCAGCAAAAATACACCCCACAGACCAAATATCAACACCTGTAGAATATTGTTTACCACCAAGTAAAATTTCTGGGGCTCTATACCATAAAGTAACCACTTCATGAGTATAAGCTCTTAATGGAACACCAAAAGCTCTTGCTAAACCAAAATCAGCAAGTTTCAAATTACCTTCTTTATCGATCAACAAGTTTTGAGGCTTCAAATCACGATGCAAAACACGGTGACTGTGACAGTGCTTGATACCTTTAACCAACTGGTTCATAAATCTTTTAACCATATTAGCTCCTAATCCTACACCTTGTGGAATAGATTCCATATACTTCTTAAGATCCAAGTCTAAGAACTCAAAAACAAGGTATAACTTATGGGAGTCGGAGTGGATGATATCATAAAGACGAACAATGTTTTGATCTCTCATTTCCTTCAATAATGAAATCTCTCTAATCGCGGTTGATGGTACCCCTTCATCTTCCGATTCTAATCTGATCTTCTTTAATGCAACTACTCGGTTATTGTGTCTGGTGTCGAGGGCCTTGTACACCACCCCATAGGTACCTTCTCCGACCTTTTCCTGACGTTGATAATCGGATAATTCCACCATAGTGTTGTAGTAGCCGATAACGTTTTGGATGTTGTGTTTGGCTTACACGTCTCTTGCAAAAGACACTATATCAACAAAGTCACGTGACATGGCCCGCATCGAGTGTGGGTTCCTTTAGGTCTGATACTTTGCGTCCGGCAGAGAAGGGGGAGACAGGAGGGGAGTAAGCCACGGGCTGTTGGCGGGCTACGGCAGGTATAGATGGGCTCGGGTCTACAGCGATCGGGAGGGCTTAAACTATGCGTTATATAGTTGGGTTTCTGGTAGCGCAGAATCTCGAGCAGTCTAGAGAGATTTGGTACTGTTTTCCAGTGATATATCGCATATCGTTGTACTGGCAAAAAAATAGGTAATGGCAAAAAATTGAGACAAAGGTTGGTGAAAATTTACTGAACTTTGAAAGAGGCAAAAATGTAATTTCAGCTTAATGGAACAAGCACAGAGATATTGGGATGGTGGGGCACTAAACGGTAAAAAGGTGGGGTTGGTGATGGAGTATGAGGGTGGTGGAATATTTGCTTCGTATTTCAGGCTTCTTCTAGAGGTTTCACTACTGGTAAAAGTTGGGTCGTGTGTTTCTGGTATTTATTCCATAAGGTTCCAGAAGGGTTCCCACTGGGGATGCCTTTGGGGGCCAAGGTTTTATGTTTTACGCTTTTTTTTTTAACCCTATTTTGTTGGTACACCAGCCCAATTGAGGAATTTTGCTGATAATATTAATGATCGAGTGGTGGGGCCACAAAAACCCAGACCCAATTGGCTCGTTTGTGTTCGTGTTTGGTTAATTAATACCATTAACTCTTCGGGTCTTGAGCCTCGTCCCTGTCCCCTATGTTCCAAAACAGGCATATTACCCACGCATCAGGTCTGATCCCATACAGTACTATCAGTTGGGGTGTGGATCAAAAAGTTAAAGGCGGTCTAGTGCTGGAACGCGTTCTTCATCAGTGTTAAAAGAACCGTGCAGTTCGTCTAAACTCCATATCTAAAAGTACAAACGGCTGTAAGTGAAACTGGATACTGACTACTATTTTGATATGAGTATTTAGGATGCATTTGATTTTGTGGATTTGCTATTCTTCCAAAATAAGTCGTCTATTGTCTCTTTTTTGCCTATTGATTATTGTATTCTTTTTTTTTTTTGCTACCAGCTGACGGAATGTAATTGTGATTACATCACCACCGTTGAAGATCGATATTCTTGAAATCGATAACCGTTCGGTGTATTTGTACTCCACACTATAGAGGATCTGGGATATCACGTTCGCTAGTGTGCTTGATGGCTGCATGACTCTGCTACTTTTACATGCTCCCGTAAAACCCTGCAGAATTACATACTCTCATATAACTCGAGGTACGTCTTCGATCAGCATGTTAATATTTCCATCATATTTAAAATACTGTCAGATGACGCACGTGAGCCGAATTGCTGCAGAATTCTAATATCTATTAATTTTAAGGAATCTAAAGCTAGACTAAGAAAGAGACAAATCCCACGGTGATGGCAATGCCGAAAGCGGCCATCTTTTCCCAGGAGACAGCAGCTGAACCAGCGCCATTCTTAGCTGATTGGGAAGCAGTAGAAGAAGAAGAAGAAGAAGATCCGGAAGCAGAAGCAGAGGCAGAGGAAGACGCCTTGTCAGATTCCTTGGAAGATGAATCAGAACTGTCAGAAGTTTCAGAACTCTTGGAACCAGACTTGGTAGCACTGGAGGTAGAGGTAGAGTCACTGGATGAGTCATCGGAGCTAGAAGCACTCTTGGATGAGTCAGACTTAGAAGCACTAGAAGACTTGGAAGCAGAAGAAGAAGCACTACCAGAGGCACTGGCAGAGTCACTCTTAGAAGCACTCTCAGAAGCGCTCTTAGAAGCACTCTTGGAGTCACTCTTGGAAGCGCTCTTGGAGGCAGAGCTGGATTCTTCGTCAACTTTTTCTAAACCGTTGAAAGCAGCGGAATCTTGGTCCTTGATAGCCCAACCTTGGTTAGAAATCATAACGTTTTCGGCCCATCCGTCAGTGCTGTTGTAAATGAAAGTATTGAACTTGGTGCTCTTACCACCGGAAGTGTCCTTACCTATGTTGGCTGGTAAGTCGTAGGCAGTAACATTAACACTCTTAAGGTAAGCATAGTAATAACCTTCCTTTTGAATGTCTTCAGAATTCCAGTCAATGTCACCACCAGCCCAAGATCTGGTACCAATTGGTAAGGTGGCATTTCCACCTGGCCAAAGGGACATTTGGATTCTAGATGGAGTTTGTGGGTAAGCGTATTTACCGGTAGCGGCATTGAGAGTATCCTTCTTGTAAAGAGTTCTTTGAACCTTACCGTCAATGATCCAGTCAATCTTGTCTTCAGACCAGTCGAATTCGTAAGTGTGGAAGTTTTCAAAAGTGTTGCTAATAGTGGAGTTGAAACCCTTGGTGTAATCTAAAGCACCTTGAGAGTAGTAGTTAGTTTGAGCTTCTTCAAGGTTGTAACCAACGAATTCGAAATCAGCTTCATCTTCAACATCAGAGTATAAAATAAAAGAAGTAACAACACCAACACCACGAGAAGATTTCAAAGTGGCTCCAACTTTACCGTAATATAAGTATTTGGTAGAAGAAATGACAGAACCACCAGAGTTCTTTGGCATTTCAACACGTAAACCATTGTCATCATCAACTTCAACCCAACCAGTGTAAAGCCAGTCAACCAGGGTATCATTACCTAAGTAGTCAATAGAAACCTTCAATTGATCATAAGAGTTGAAGGTGGTTTCAAAAGATTCCATAATTGGTGCAGGAGCACAGGAAGTAAGGTTGAAGGAATTTTTAATATTACAACCGTTGGCACAGTAGTAACCAGTACCACAGACACCATATTGGGAACAACATGGGGCATCTTCAGGACATTGATTACCAGGACCACAAGAAATGGCCAGGACCAGAACTGCCAAAAGAGAAGCAGTAACTAAAGATGAAAAATGCATAGCGAACGACTAGAAGTTAGACCAAGAGTTAAATTACAAAATACGGGGAGAATCTAACAATTTTATAGGAGGTTGACGAATCTGGGAAGATCACACCCATTTGGGGGAGTCATGCAATGTTTTTAAATCTCTGTACAGTAAACAGTATTGGGTGCCAAGGATTTGCCGTAACAATGCAAGTACGCAAAAAGTACGAGAGAAGAAAATAAAAAACGAATTGTCATTAACGCGCCAGATATGTATGGCATCTAAGACGTAAAGAGAAATTAAAGGTTAACTCCATCGGAAAGTTAGGGTTTTTATGGACCTTAAACTTCATAACTCTTGTGATCCTTATAATAATAGAAACGATCCCTATCACATAAGTTTATTTATGGTCTTTTTGTATAACTTCCTGTTCATAATATGCCATTCCATATGAGGCTTCTTTTACAATTGTCACTGCAATTTTTTTTTTTTCGATCACACCTCACTCTTTAGCTCTCACGTAAATTTTTAGACGATGCCGAACATAATGCTGCCTCGAGTGCCGTTAGAAACATGTACCATTAGACATGGTGCAAAATTCGCTGGACAGAAATTCCTATTGAAAGCGGGGATAGGTGTCTCTAGTTACCAGAACTGGCATACAACACCCTTTTCGTGACTCTTCGAACAGATTTCCGTTTCATATGCCCGCGTCGGTTTTGCAAAACACACAAGGTTCAAGAAAATATTTGCTGCATATGGCCATAAACAAATCTAATTAAGGCATAAGTTTTGCTCGTCTTCTACTAAGTTACATAAATTTTTCCATTAGACGTTTTATATGCAGTTCGTAATATACAATTAAACAGGAAATACTACATTCCACTACCAACACAACGAATAGTTCTTTTTTTCAACAACATGAGATTGGATATGAGAGCTTTTACTTATGCTCTTTTTTGATATGATGCACGTGACCTGGTGACACATTATTATTTGCCCGTATTTCACCTAGCAAACAAAACAAAATAATCCTTCATTAGCATTAAACTCGGTATCCATTATTTGATATTATTAAGTTAGTTGGTTGATCTCTTTTAAATTTTTGTTTTAAATTTTTCTTGTTAAATTTTTAATGACCTTCACCTGCCTCACAGACCTTGATTTCACGACCCCATTCACTGTTTAAAATTTGTTTACCAGTAATTCTTCTTTCAGGTTTAGGATCTAAAATCGAATAAATAACGTTACGACAACGAGCTCTTTTTAAACTCTCAATAGGATCATATCCAGTAGCATCTTTTCTTTTACGAAGATATTCTTCGAAAAATTCATCCTTTTTAGGATCTGCTAATTTCCATAATTGTCTACCAGTTCTCATTGCCATATAAATAACACCACAAGACCAAATATCAACTCCTCTTGGATCAAATGAACTTTGGGTAAATTCTTCTGGTGCAATGTATGGTGATGATCCACATACACCTTCACTTAATTGAACTTCATCTTCCCAAGCCATTTTGAAACATTCTCCATTACCAAAATCTGTGATTTTAATAACACCATTTTGAGTAAGTAAAATATTTTCAGGCTTCAAGTCACGATGACTAACACCCATATCATGCATATAATTGACTCCTCTAATCAATTGTTTAAAGAAACAATCAGCTTCTGCATATTCAAGTTTACCAGAAGCAATAATTAATGTATATAAATCACCACCAGAGCAGAATTCCATAACTTCACAATATTCACCTTTAGCATCTTTTAATAAATCTAAAGTTTCAATAATATTGATATTCTTTAATGATGATGAAATACAGAATTCGGATGTCAATCTTCTATTATACTTTTTGCCAGATTCATTTGGTTTTTTCTTGAATTCTTTAACTGCAAAAAGGGTTTCTTCTGACGATGCTGCATCCTTTTTATGGGAAACTCTAACCACACCAAAAGATCCTCTACCAATGACTTCTTGACAACGACCATACTTTTGAACAAATGATCTAGAGTCTGGTTGTGCAAGTGGAGCCCCTGGTGACATGTATGGAAGAGTACTTGAAATACCTGATTCTTCATTTGGAACACCATTTTCTCCACCTTCACCATGATATGGTGAAGTATTGTTCTTTATATGGTTTACTAAACCAGCAAAAAGAGTAGGAGGTTTTTCTTGTGCTTTGTTTGCGGTTGGTGCAATTGGTTGAATAGCACCTTGAAGAATATTAGGAACAGCACTTTTGGCTTCGTCTCTTAATTTTTTGGCTCCCAATAAATCTTTTAACATATTAGAAAGTTTTTCTTGTCTCTTTGCAGATCTAAGATTATGCTCATGATTACCATTTTCCAACATTCTGAAACGAGGTTTGTTGGTTTGTGGTATATTGTTAACACTTGCTGAAGAAGCGGATGCAATGTTTGTAGAACTTTGATTAGGTTTTATTTTAGTAGAAGATGACCGAGAAACTGGGTTTGATCTTGCTGGAGGAGAAGAGATCTTTCTTGGAACTGTGCCAGTGGTTGAAGGACTTCTTGAAACATTAGGAGACGGCCTTGTTGGAGGGGCTTGCATGCTTTGAGTTAAAGAGTTATTGATTTTGTGAAGGTTGGAATCATTAACAGAAGAAGTATTTGAAGAATCATGATTATGAGAAGGATGACCATTATGGATTCCAAATGTAAAATAACTATTGTTATCATTAGATGATGACAACAGTGAAGGAGATGTATTCTCAGAACTAAGTGCATGGACAGCACTAGTGTTATTGGTTGGAGTATGAGAACGAGAATAAGATAAGTTTGGAGTTGTAGTGCCAGAAGCGTTGGCTTGCTTTTGAGGAAGATCTTCATCGCTTTTCACAGCTGAATGTTTTGAAGTATCACTACCATTAACAGCAGCAGCAGCACGAGCCTTTTCAGCATCGCTAGCCAAGTTGGTAGACAGCACACCGAAGAGCTTACCAATCTTGGACATGGTTCTCTTTGGTTTGGATTCTGGTCTCTGTTCTCCCATTATATAAATATGATGATGATGGTGTGATTATTAAAGTAGATGATGAATAATTGACTGAATCAACAACAGCCCACAACGACGACGGTAAAACGACGAGGATGACAGCGGCGATGGCAACACCACGACAAAACCTACAAAAAAAGATATGGATAAACTTAAATAACAACAACGATTAAACAGTAACAAACACTAGAAATCATTTTAAGTATATATAGTTTAGCTACCAATAAGAGAGGGAGTCATTTGGGGTCGTGCGCGCACCCAGGGCCACTGGTAGTAGTTAAGGGCAGAGTTTTTTAGTGTAGAAGACACAAGAGGGTAGACAAAGAAGGTAAGAAAAATTAATTAAAAAAAAAAAAAAAACAAGGGACCTGATCAGGCTGAAACGGGTTAGATGGGCATCGTCACCGTGACCCAGCCGCACTGCCCATAGTACGATACCGGATGCCAAGGCAGTTGTTGGTGTGAGGAACATGAGGGCTGAAGGTTGAAGGCTGAATTACTGCGGTGATGAAAATTTTCCTCCCTAAAAGTAGTAAGAGTGGGGGACAAATGAGGTAAATTAGGGAAAAATGAGACGAAAATCGCATAACAGGGCTATAAATAGTGAGGTATAGTCTACATTAGGGAAGTTGGTGCGTCGCAACGAATGACGGATGACGCTAAGACAATAATAGTGGATGTTTCAAGAAATAATAGCTTGGTCAAAAGGAAGGCTAATAATCTCCCCCTCTCTCTATTTCTCACTATGTACTAGAGTATCTTTAGCATGAGGAAAATAGTGTACCACAAAATGGTTAGTCCTATTAACTTTCTATTATTTCTCAGTTTTAGTTCGAGTATGTAACAAATTAGTGAAGACATGTGACGTCTGTATCTGTGTCTGTGGCGGCGATGATCAATGATTGCAAAAAAATTTTTGCAGTAGCGAAAGCATCATGTCCCGCTAGAAAAAATTTGGTACGAAGCAGAAAAAGAAAAATCTAGAATTGTGACCAAAAATGGATTTAATTAATAAAATTAGCTGATAAATCAAAAATTAACTATCAAGTTATTTTTGATCATCGTCCGGTACGTACACAGCGATGACTGGGTAGGGGTAGTGGCTATTTCGAATGTGTGTTTGAAAAAAAAAAAACTCTGAAGAAAAGCCTGTGATTGTGACTCCAAATACGAACTGGTTTGGTGTAGAGATTTGCAGTAATTATGGCGAGAGTCATAGTCGCATTTGTCAACTATAGTAACTGGATCCGGTGTGTGTGTCGTAATTAGTGTCACAGATTTTGTGGTTTCGCAGGCTATGTCCGAAAACTTCGTATACTGTCGCAAATCCGCTACAGACGACCCTAAAAGATTACAAGCAGATGTTTCAACTTTTATTTGTCTAAACCTTTGTAACAGATTTCCCCACTAACAAGTGGAGAAGTTTTGCCACACAACTGAATCTCCCTTTATCCGTTATGAAAGAGGTGAACTGGTGTGGTGAACTGAAGTTGTAGCCCCGAACCTTCTCACTCTTCACCATTCGTTACTGTTTCGGTGGTTGCACAAACACCAAACCATTCAAAGCTCAAACACTCGATTGCGGTGAATTCAGTGCTATTTATCCACTGCAATTTTTAGTGTTGTTTCCCCTCCTGTCCTACTCTAGTTGTTTCATTTAGGCCACCGTCACAAACACCGGTTTCCTCATCGGATAAACGAGGTGGTTATATGCATGTTTAGCAATCGCATGACATAAATCGCGGATTTTGCAACAATAGAGCAGTTGATGTGATGGCATCCTATTTTTCACTAACTGACGGTTTAAAGTGTTTATCTGCTTCATGCGCTTTAATATTCTCGTGCTCTCTGTTCTGGGGGGTATAAATACTTCAAATCCGCTCGTTTGTTTCAAGCTCAGATGCCTTGTCGCAGTATACCGAAGGTAAATAAATAAACTGGTTGTGATACCAACATTTAAGCTATAGAAACAAAATCAGGGTTCGTTAGATGGTATTTTGACATTGACCTTTTATAGTCAATACTACCCCCCGATGCCGATAAGTAGGGTTTAGAGTTCCATAGTGACAATTTTCATTTGCAGTAATTGAGTAGAGAATCCTATTGGATGGTACTGGGATTGGATCATATCAGAATGAGAATTGACACGTAGGGCCTAGATTCCGACATAAGCAATACTTGGATTCATTAATAGTGGGCTGATCACCAACAGTATTATTGCAGCCAAATTTTTACCAGTGGAGATCCATTAATAATGTTTTTAGCCATATCACTGATCCCACAATTAGTATTTTACTGGGGAAGGGTAAAGTTGGACCAGCTGATCCACGCTCCCATGTAAGGTAATGGAAGGTGGAAGGGGGCCACAAGAAAATCAACGTTTATAGATCCACCTACTCCTTTATTCCCTACAGCCAATTGCCGTACTTCTCATTGTTACACCTCTCTTGGACTCCCACCTGGTTCCATTCCACCAATGACCATACCCACCAAGTAATAGTAGACAGGTTGTGCGCTCTGTGGAGAGTCGGCCCATGGATTGGCAACCATAAAGATCAATGGAAATGCAACGTATAGTCTATTCTTATGATGAGCCAGGGTCAGGATCAAAAAAAAAAAAAACTACTATCAACACCACCACCGTGGGCCCTAATAATGGCTATTTCGGATCCACACCTCCTTGCGAGGCTCTTGCGAGGCTACTGGTAAAGCTCCTGTGAGGCTCCACTCATGATGATGAGAGCCCATGTGAGCACTATTGTCTGGAGCCTCGTTTTATAATCAATTAATTAACCCGATTCTTCTAACCATAGCGTGCTGTTTGACCTGAATCTACGATATCCAACCCGAGCCAAGTAGACGGGTTTCAATTTGACTTTGGTTGGTTGCAGTTGCAAATCTAACTGGAAAAAGTATATCGCCGAAATGGGTCACTTGGCCAATAAATTACCTACGTTTACTAATTACTTGTACACTAATAAACTTGTACCTATCGCGTGTTTAGGCCTCCCTTTTTCTATGGCTACCCCATACTTGTGCCTGTGATCCATAGTTACTCGTCCTCGATACCAGATCAAGACGACCTGAGACCAGGGCACACACCCTTATATATACCACGTTGATAAATCACAACCATGTGGGGTGCGAAAGTACGGTTGCAACAATAATTGATAAGGTTTTATTTAAAAACTAATGGCTGTTTTTACGACACCACCTTGTGTTTTTGAAGTGGTTGCACCATGAAACGCAAGCACGTTCCCGAGGAAATCATTGGGCGACCCATTGTACAGGCAAAAGCTAATTAAGTACGGTTTGTTAAATCATTGAATTTGAGGGATGGTGATATACAGTTGTTTTTTTTTAAAATATATATATATAAGTAGAAAGTATACCTAAGGAGATGTAGAAATAGTAGAACTATTATATTCTTTGCATTTGATATGCTTTTGCTTGCTTTCCTAGTCTTTTTAGGCTTGACTCTTGGGCTTCCTGTCAAGAGAGACACGTCTTATGATCCAATTGATTATGTTGATCTTTTCTATGGTACCGAAGGTGGTGGTCATATGTTCCCAGGAGTAACCAGACCTTTTGGTATGGCCAAAGTAGGAATTGATGGTATTGATCCTAAATTCGGTGATGCTTATTCTGGTTATACTCCAAATGGGGTTGTGACAGGTATTTCGATGATGCATGAATCAGGTACCGGAGGTGCGCCAGAGTATGGACTTGTGTCACAATTACCTTTTTCTGGCAACTTTGATCCTTCTGTGCAGACAAACTTAACTAGAAGTTCCAAGGACATTGCCAAAGTTGGTTACTATAATTTCAACACTACTGATGGTATTGTTGCCGAATTTGCAGCCGGTGAAAGATCAGGTATCTTCAGGTATAATTTCCAAAATAATGCTCAAATTTTGATTAATGGTTCCCATCACTTATCTGCACCATCTCGCCCATGGTGGACTCAATACTTTGTCAACGGTTCTGTCAATGCCAATGACGATTTATCTGGTTACTCTGGTTCTATCACTTTGAAAGGTGGTTGGGGTGAACAACATGCTTGGACTTTGTACTATTATGCGGAATTCGATAACAAGGCAAGTTCAGTAAAGAGCTACTTGGGATCCCAGGTTTCTGATGATAGTAACAAGGTCGCTTGTTCTGCCCAAGACAGTTCATTTGGTTTGGTTTTTTCATGGGATTCTGACAAGACCATTCAATCCAAGGTCGGTATTTCTTTTATTTCCATTGACCAAGCCAAATCTAATATGCACAATGATCTTGGTTCTGACTATGATTTTGAAGATGCTGTTTCTTCTACTCAAGATAAATGGAGAGACGAAGTCTTCAACAAGATTTCTGTTTCCAATGAAAATTCTACTATCACCAGTTACCTCTACACTGGATTATATGGTTCTCACCTTATGCCTAGTAACAGAAGTGGTGAAAATCCTAACTGGGACTCTGATGTTTACTATGATGATTGGTTCACTCTTTGGGACACTTTCAGATGTGTTCACCCATTATTCAACATTATCAACCCTGACCGTGGAACTGAACTTATTAACAGTTTAATTGAAATTTACAAGAACGATGGTTACACTCCAGATGGTAGAAGTGCCAACCAAAATGGTAGAACCCAAGGTGGTTCCAACTCCGATATTGTTATTGCTGATGCCTTTGTAAAGGGTATTAAGGGTGTCAATTGGGATGATGCTTACGCAGCCATGGTCAAAAATGCTGAAGTTCCTCCTCCATACGAGTACGACTCTTTTGCTCCAGATGCTTCTACTAAACAAGGTAGAGGTGCTCTTCCAGACTGGTTGAGATACGGATGGGTCACTAGAAAATACACCCGTTCTCTTACCAGAACCATTGAATATTCCTACAATGACTATGCTCTTTCTGTGGTTGCAAAAGGTTTACACAAGGACTCTGATCGTTACAAGTACCTTCAAAGATCTGCCAATTGGCAAAATATCTGGAACCCTGCTGCTACTGCTGATGGCCGTAGCTACACCGGTTTCATTCAACCAAAGAATGCTGATGGTTCCTTTAATTACACTAACTATAATCCTTTCGACTGTGGAAAATGTTACTGGGGTGACGATACCTACGAAGGTAAGGCTGTTGAATACGGATGGTCTGTTCCTTGGGATATTGAAACTTTGATTTCTTTGATGGGTGGTGATGACAATTTTGTCACCAGATTAGATGATATGTTCAAGTTACACGGTAAAGAAGAAGTTGCTGATGTTGGAAATGAACCAAGTTTCCTTACTCCATTCCTCTACAATTTTGTTAACCAACAACATAAGAGTGTAGAAACAGTTAAATGGATTATCAACACTTACTTCAGCACTGGAGCCAACGGACTTCCAGGAAACTCTGATGCTGGTGCCATGCAAGCTTGGTTAGTGTTCAGTTTATTAGGATTTTACCCTATTTCTGGTACTCCAAACTATTTAATTACTTCTCCAGGTGCTAAGTATTTTGCCATTAACCTTGATAATGGTAAGAAGTTGGAAATCTTTGCTGATAATTTCAGCAACGAGAATATTTACGTTCAAGGTATTACCATCAATGGTAATGATTATAATCAAAACTGGATAGATCATGAAACCTTGACTAATGGCGGGTCCATTAGATTTGATTTGGGAAGCAGTCCTGTGGTTTGGGAAACTGGTGATGTTCCACCAAGTTTGGGTCACTACACCAAACAATAAACTAAATTAATAGCTCATCCCTACCACTCACTACACTATTGATTCCTTTGGTATTCCTCATGATAGATTCATATTATTAGATTTATTAATTATTATTTCTTATTCTCGTTATAAATTATTCGATTTTCTTAAAATATAAGTTATTAATTTGCTAACAACATTGATTCACTGTAAAATAGATAGATCTAAATCCAAATTAAACAACTAGATGACCAGTCAATGCCTTTATAACTCCACCGCCAATCCATCAATGTAACATTTCAATTCTACCAAATCCAAGGAACGCATTTTATGTTCAAACAGTTCAAAATCGGACTTTGAAAATGAAGTATGAATTCTAAAGACCAATTTATCCTTTAAATAATCACATAATTGTTCATTAGATATATAAAAACTAGGATGCCTTATTGGTTGTATTTTCATATGGTACTGAAGGTGTAAATTTACTGTATGATTTTCTTGCAATCTACCTATCTGAAAGGTAAGGTCACAAAAGTACTTCTTCACCTTCGGATCATTTGGTGGGGGACCAGAAGCTAATTTTGAATCGGTAGATAGTAATGTGGAATCGGTGAACCCCAATTCGTTCAAATACCGAATTAAAGTTCTACCAAGGCGAGTTACTGCGGTAGAAGGTTCAAAGCTAGAGTTCTCCACATTCCACTTGAGCCTTGGCCATGCAATTGAAGTGTCGTTGCTATTCATGTCCACGAATTTGATATGTTTGACAAATTGGTTATATTTATTATCTGACGAGTCTGAAGAATTGGGGGGTGTAATTGGGGCAATTTCGCGTCTGGTAATAATTGGAGGATATGAAAGTGGCCTATTAATGAACTGTTGAATAACTTTCACTGTTTTAATTCTGGTTGGAGCAGTCTCAAGTGAGTCTGGTTGAGAAGAGAGAGTGAATTCATCTGCTGAGAGGAGTTTCTGACATGGTGCCGGAGTTTGAGCAATTGGATGGTGCATCGTATTTCATATAATAAACAAAAAATATTGGTATTTATGATGTTGGAAATAAATATTGGATCCAAAGATTCTATCAACAACTGATATCACTAGCGATTCTTGTTGATTCAAGTTATGTAAAATTTGGCAGCCACTTGAGTTCTAACCAGAAAGTCTTCAAGATAAACTGGATTGGTGAATTGAATTTTTATGAGTCTGACAAGGATCTTTTTACAGTCACCACCTTTAACGGAAATATGAATAAGGAACGGAATTGGGTCTGGTGTGTTGTTATACTTATACGTTTTCATTGCAACATGGGGGGGTGGAAGTTACCAGTCACAAAAAATAATGCGCCATACAGAAGAAAACACAGACTCATAACTAATGTGATAGCACGTCTTAATGCTCAACTTGGCAAGTCACCCTCACATCATTCACACACAAACATCAAATTTAATTTCTTATTTGTTGATACTCATTTACTGTGGTCGTTTGAGTCTGTTTCCGTGCTTGCGGTACCCGCAGTATCCTGACGCAATGATAAGGTTTCACGGTCAACAGTAGTTGCTTCTGTAACAGTGTTGGGCTCTGTACTTGCAGGTGTTGCATTATCATTGGATTTTGATGTAGTAGTGGTGGAATCTTTGGTCTTATCTTTGACGGAGTCTTTAGTATCATCTTTGTTTGTGTTTACCTTTGATCTCGTGTTGGTGGTGGCTTCTGGCTTGGGAGTTGAAGCAGAGGTTTCAGATTCGTTTGATTGTGGGTTCAGTTCTTCATCTTCTGCCTCCTCTTCGATTGGATGAATTCCTGAAAGTTCTTCTACTGGAACGCGTTCTGGTTCACGAGATTCTTCTGTACCGAAACCATAGCCATCATCGTCTTCGTAGAAATGTAACCCTTCATTAATTGAGTAGTCTCTGTTCTTGAGCCTATCTCTCAACATACTGAAAGCAGGATCCCTGGCAATACCAGAGGAACTGCCTTCATAATCACGAGGTGAATAAGGTGGGGAAATAGGTTCTAGCTTCTCCTTAGGTCTAGACACTGGTAAAACAGGAATTGCTTCGTTTTTATCTGTAACCGCAGAAATTGCTGGTTTCTTTAATTTAATTGGTTTCTTCTCTTCTTTGATTTCTTCTTTCTTGACTGGTTTGGAAGGTTCAAATATCAGCAGCTCCTTTTTGATCTTCTCATAATATTCATTTAAATATGGAGTAGTTTGCGAGGCTTTGTCTTTGGCCCAATTGGTAACAGATTCCTTCTTAGGCTCAAAGTTCTTTAAAAAGAACCCAAAGAACATCTTGATTGCTTGTAAGTTGAATCCACTAAGAACTCCCACAATAAGTCCAGTGTAAACAGCCACCAAAATGAAATGCAATGCGGTGATAACAAACAATTGGATCTGTTGTTTCATCCATTCATAGTCAGCAAGGTTTGGGCCTGAGTCTTCTAACTCAAGGAACCATGTCAATGGTTCCACAAGTGGGATCTTTACCAATGGTGTATAGAACACAATGTGGATAGTAAGGATAAGAGGGATCACAATGGTGTGACCCACCACTGCTATCACGAAGTTGATGATACCCAGCACGACATTGTAGGCGAGGTTGAAGGGACCATAGATGAGGTAGTTATGGAGCGGGATCGCCTGTATCATCGCTTGTATCACTGAATGGACCAGCATTGTGATGGGTAGACAAAGTAACAAGTGCACCAATTTGGTGATCTTGTGAAAATAACATGTGGAGTGGTGAGGCTAAAATTTAGGTGTAGCAAGGTAATGATAGGAAGCGAGAATAGAGCCAAGAAATCAAAATATATAAGAGATGAGCATTATTTGAGAGTATAGGTATCATAAGAGTGCTGCGTGAAGGACTTTGGAGTATCTAGGAAAATCAGAAAGTGGTTAATTATATAGTATGGGGTAACTATTGTTACATTGGACCCTTTTGGTGCAATTCTGTATCTCGGTAGATAAGACAATAAGGTGAGGGTGGAACAGAACCGAAAACAAAAATCATTGCAACATTTTTGCAACCTTTGAAGGATTCTAATGACTTTATGTGGACTAGCTAATTATGCAGTAGACTCTACTGTCTTTTAATGGATAAGCATCACGATTATATGCTATTAATGGTAGTTGTAGATTGTACCATATACCGATGTAATATCTTGAAGACTAAGTATAATTATCAACAGAAATAAGGCATACTAAACGACATTTGCTCTAAATTTACCCTATTGTAATCCAGTGCTCTAAATAGCTATGAGTTTCTGTAAACTATTATCATTTAAGTTACACCAGATGGCTTTGCACTGATCTGCAAATTCGCACCCAATGTACAATGTGCAACAAGTTGATTGCGACAAATGGTGAGGGTGCTATAAATAATCAATCAAATAAAGTTTAACTTAACCGCCACATGGTGGATAGAGATTAAGGCTGATTCTATATTTTGTAGTTTTCATTCCTTAATGGTCATACGAGAATCGGTGGTCTTATCAGCACCCAAATCCGTTCAAAAGCTTGGTCGTAGCTGCAAAAGAACCGGAACTGAGATTGCAAATTCCAAGAGATAAATATAAACCTCAGGTGTTCGTTATTTCCATGTTGCAACCGTGGATATTAGTAAAATAACGTATGTATGTTACATAAAATATGTAGGCCAAGATTCAACGCTATTAAGCGTAAAATCCAGTCGAATCATCAAGTTCTAGATACGATCAGCACTCGTTAGGGACATGGTTCTTAACCAGGACCTCCTCAAGGTAATTAATTAACTACATTGAGAAAAGACACAGAATGTAAGTAAGATGGAAAAAAAAAGGAATTTAATCAAGAATTTAAAAGAAACATAACAAATCCGACAAATATGACAAATATGACAAGTCCACCGAAAATCCTCCAAGTCAATCACAAACCTGGCCCGGAGTAATAATTAATGATGCAAATGATGTAATTTTAGTTGCAACATCCTGTTGAATCAAGTCTAATTTTTTTCTTGAATCATACCAGTAGTCTCAAGATGATTTCATCTTGGAGGCCGCCTGACACTGTTTTGAAACTGTAATTAGTGATGAGGTTTGGATTAGCTTTGAGTAGAAGAATTATCACATGAACCACTTGATTGTTCGCACTCGTTACTTCGTTACAGTGACTGGTAATTTCATTACTATAGATTTTTACTATTTTTATCCCTCCGCCACACACTGTTGACTTATTTTTCTGTTCTGGTATCCCGTAATTAGTAGATTGTAGATATTTTCTTCTTCGAGCAACCGAGCCAAGAGATTTTCACTTTTTTTACCGTTTAATGATTTACTAGTATTTCACTGATTTATTGGTTGCTACTATTGTAGTATGGATTTTGGGGTGTTTGTCTTGCAGAATGTCGATCCTAAATTTAAAAAATCAAAAAAAAAATCAATGATGGAGAAACAGAAAAGAAAGAAAAAAATAATTATATAATTGTTATTACAAAGTGAGGAGTTTTTGAACGTAGTTGGTAATTCTTTTTGTAGTTTGTAGTTTGTAGTTTTTAGCTTGCTATTTTGGTTTTTAGTTTTGGTGGAGGAAAGATCGAAAATCTTGTGACGGTTGCTGGTGATCCCAAAATCAGTTAATATTTTTTTTTTATTGTCGCCTAATTCTCGCTAACATCTACTGTGATTTCTTGCCAAAATGTACGACAACCCACATACACACACATATAACAAGCAAGGTCCAAAAGAAAAATTGTTCGGTTGAACGAAATATTTTGTTCTATTAATTTAGTTTATGATTTGAGCCTCCCTCTCTCCCTCTCTCGCCCTCTCTCCCTCTCTCCCTCTCTCGCCCTCTCTCCCTCTCTCCCTCTCTCTTTCTCTTTCTCTCTTTATGTTGTCTCTCCTCCTCCCAATTTTTTTTAAATCCCTTTAATCCCCGAAATGTCCTTTAAATTCCGCACTTACTAGACGAATTCGGTTAAGCGTGAGTGTTGTTTTTTTAGTCACTACTTGAAAATCGGACCGATCTCAATAACTGACTAAATTTTAGCAAGAAATGCAGACGATCAGCTCATAAAACCCACCATTTCCTTTAAACCCACCTTTTGGTAGATGTTGCATATCAGACAACACAAGACCCTTAAAAGTCTAGAATTCAAAAGTCTTGTGAAAACAACTCAAACATTTCCGTTATCACTTGTCCCATGTACCAAAGCGTAAACCTTGCGCTTTATAAACGTAAGATCGGGTATAACCAACTTATTCTGCATTAAATCCGAATGAAGACTTTTTTTTTTTTGTCATATTCATATTCATATATTTATACATATATAATTATTTTTTACTAGCAAACATATTGGTAAAATGGTAGTTTAGTAATCCTCCCACCATACACCCAGTACCACTGGGTATTACAGGGTATACACAACTCACACCCCCAAAAAGTCACAAAAACTTAACTCACTCTATAGTGTTGGTGTTTCAAGTGCACTATTGCGATAGACTCCAAACAATAGAGAAGGAGGTGTGAGCAGATATGTGCAGTCAGGCACAAAATAAGTTTGAGCCCGATATGCCCGCCTTTTTCACCTCAACGACGAATAACAAATGCCAGCACATACCATGATGTGATTTCATTATTATGATTGTAGACCATGGTGAAATGGTGAAATCGTATTAACGATTACATAAGCACCAAATCTTCAAAGTACCAAAGAACTGAAACTATAAGGACTAATAATCTAAACTATTAAGCTAGTGAAATGTTACTCTACAATATTTAAAAGTATTTCATTGATTCGTTTATTTGTTAACCCTTTAATTAAATTACGTGCCGACGCAACTGGTTTCATGATAAATGGTGTGCGTTATAAGATAGAAAAATTTGTATATATATATGACTTTAGAATTATGAAGTGAAATTGATCGTGAAAAAGGTCATAGTCTATGAAACTAGATGAAAAAAGACATTTGTAGATTTGGTATGTCACTTTTTTTCCTTAAGTGGTTAAAATGGTGGCATTGTTGGTACTATTTTTGTTGGTTTGAATTCCATCCTGGTTACGTTCATCATCATTAATGCTGTTACCAATTAATTTGTTTTTGTTATTATTGACAACAACATTACGTTTGGCGATTTTATCTTGTTGAATTTTGTTCTGTTGAGTCTTAACGTAATCAACATAGTAATTACCAAAAACATTCCAATGGAATTTTACCAATGTAGAAATTCTACTGGCAATATTCTTAAGTTCTGATCCATTAGAATTATTTTCATTAATTTCTTCTTTAGCTGGAACAGAAGTATCTTCATTGGCCATTTTTTGAATAATTTCATTCAATAAATCTTTCAAGATTTTACCTTCCATTAAACCATAAACTTCAGAACTTGGTTGGATATGTTTGATAAGCCAGTTATAACTGAAATCAATCATATCTGGTGGTAAACTAGTAGAAGTACCAATCACATTTCTAACAAGTTGAAGAGAAATGGAAGAAATGTTTTTGGTCCATTTAATGTTACCATTATCATCAGTAACAATAGCCAAGATTTGTTGTTGAACTTTAAGAATGTTTGCTGGAGAAAGTAAAGTAGCAGTAGGAATGGTATTATTAGATTTTTTAGCATTAAGAACCAACTGCTTGTATAAAACAACACATAATTGAACACAAACAAGTTGTCTAACATCAGCTCTAAGAAGAACAAGGCGGGTGTGATCAAATGCTAAAGTTGAAGGGAATTCAGTTGCCATTTGACGACAAGAAAGAAGATCAATAATAGATGAAACTATGATTGGTTTAAGAGAAGTATCATTAATAGTGACTTCTTGACTGTCATCATCAACTAAAACATTTGATTTGGACTTCTTGACAAACTTCTTATAGAACCAGTTAAGAGAGTCATTTATGTTAATCTTTTGGTGATTAATCAAACTTTGGAAGTAATCACGTTCAAAATCAACAGCAGTCTCGATCAAAACTGGTCTAAGGATTCTAATTTGATGGTTGGCAACGTCTAACTTCATAGCTTCAAGGATTTGGAAGATCATACGTAAACCACCAACCAAATATTCAACAGAGTTATGTTCATAAGCATCCACAAACTTTTGATGCATTTCAACCACCCACTGGTCACGCATAGGAGCACAGTGAGATTTAAAAACATCACCAAGCCATTTGGACATTTCAACAAAGTCGAAAGAACCTCGATTAAGTTGTTGAACTAAAAGTTCAATATCCATGATTTCATTAACTTGTTGACGATCCTTGGTTGGAAGAAGAGAAAGTAAAATATCTCTTAAAGTGGTGAAAAGAATAGGAAGTCTATGGATTTTGATTGGAGAATTAGAAGGTCTTGAAGATGTGTTGAAAAACTGGGAACATTCCTTTTGAATTTCATGCCAGTATTTGTCTATTATTGACTTTTTACGCTTACCACGTTCACCGTCCAAGTTTGGTCTAAACTGGAGTTGTGGATCAAAAAGAATATCATGTCTGAGTTGAGGGTTCTTTAAAATTTCATGAAGATCGATCTCCTTAAGAGATTGAAGGTTGATAGGAGGTAAAGCAGAAATGCTAGATGAAGATGTGCTATGATGAGAGTGATGATTATGGGAGTGACCATGACCATGACCATGAGGTTGTTGGTGTTGATGTTGGCCATGATGTTGACCATGATGATGGAAATGGTGAGCTCTTTGGGAGTTATAGTTGATTATTGGTAAGGAGCGGGATCTGAATCTCCTAATGAATTTTGGGGCTTTGGATTTAGATTCCATGGTGGTGGGCACTCTGGAGCTGGCAACAGACTCAGCAGGAGTGGATGCATCTGGGGTGATTGGAAGGTGATGGGAAGACTTTTTGATATCGTTGGTATAAGATTTAGGAGATGGCATATCAAAAGGACCAGCCGAGGAAGACCTGGAAGAGGCGGCGGCAGCAGCTGCAGCAGCGGCAGCAGCAGCAGCCAGCAGTTGAATAGAAGGATCAAGTCTTGCTCTCTTGGACTGGTCGGAACATGTGGAAGGAGAAGCAGCCGAAGATGAGTTTCTTTTAAAGCTGTGTGGACCGTTACCGGTGGCACCAGTCGCACTCAGATTCGAAGAAGGGGCTGATGGATTCGACACTGCGGGAGTGGAAGTAGAGCCTTCGGCGGGAGTACCAGCAGGGGTGGTAGGAGACTTATCAAAACATACTTGTCTAAACTTGTGATCATCCAGAAATACCTGTTCCAGGTCTTGGGGTTGATTATTGATGTGTGAATTCATCATGTTACGATGGTATAATTTAAAAGGGAGGGAGTTGGACGGGGTAAAAACTTAAGTAAAAATTAAAAACTTAATGAGAATAGATTATTTGAGGGGAAAAAGCGGACAAGCTGGGAACGATGGAGTAAGGGGTAGGTGGATGACTGAATAGATAAAGTATAGTAGTAGTATGTTGGGTAAGAGGAACTAGTAGATATAAGCTGATTGTAGTTGTGTGGGGGGGTATGTTGTAGCTTTATAGGTATGGTGGTTGTATAAAATGACAATAAATAAATAAGGGATGCGAACGGCAAACTATATATACGATGAAATTAAAAAAAGAAAGATGACGATGCTTATGAAATAATAGAGGTGAAAATAGCAAGGCGATAGAGGAGGGCAAGACGGTACAAAGGCACACACACATCCCAGTGCGAGAGTGCGAATGCGAATGGGAAATGCGACTGCCTATTGCCTACTGCCACTTTTTCCTCCCTGGAACTATGACCTTCGATCCGTCGACCGACCGAGGGGGGGGGTGGGGGGGCGTGGCGGATCCCAAAAAAAAAAGAAAATGCCGATGGTATGAGTGGATGGTTTTTTTTGCCGCAACAGGAGAGATTAAGACAAAGACAAAGGGGACGACTAAAAAAAGGTGAGAAGAGGTAATTATGAGATTGTGAGATTGTGATATTGTGATTTTTTCTTTTATAGTTAAGAGGCGAAGGCGACACACAGAGAGAGACATAGGCATAGACAGAGACATAGACATAGACTGGCGAAAGGCGAAAGGCGAAAGGCGCAAGGGGAAAGGCGTTCTTCACTTGAAATAACCTGATGTGAGAAATGTGAGAGGCCCATTATTAATGGTTAAAGATAGACAGATAGATTACTGGTGATATATCGTACATGCAAGGTAAATACGGTTTACTTCCATTACGTATGATGAAACTGGGCAGCATATAGTGGTAAAGTACCGAAACATGCATGATGATGAATTAGACCAAAATAACGGTGAGTGGGTTAAAAAGGTAGGTGGTGGTGTGTGTAGGTGAAATGACACCCAAGAAATGTTGGACCAACCCTCCCTTCCGATAGTAGCTAAGTAGGTGATAGATGAAATTCGGGTCATGTGATGGTGTCGTTGTGTTTTCTTGTGTGGTTGTTTCTTTTTTAATTTCTTTTTGTCATGTGACGTTTCTTTTGATATGACTCAAGATCGGAAAAATAGGCTATACTACACCAATGACCAAAACCGAATTATATCGAACAATAAACTGGATTATTCCACATTCCACGGAATTATTCCATGGAACAACCGAACCTATTTTAGAACCATTCTGTCTTTCTCTCTCTGTCTCTCTCTGTGTATCATTCCTTTTTGCTACCAACTTTTTACGTAAATGTTCTTACGACCATTGCTGACTAACCATATAGTTGTTATTTGATGTTCTATGTTCTATTTCTTTCTTTAGAACTTCATCTTTTTTGAAGCTACAACGACGCCTCATAATAACGGGGGGCTGACATAATCTCTCCATCTCTCGCTGATGTAATAATGAGATCGTAATGGACAATAAACGAATATTGGTGGAGATTAAGGTTTTCCGAATTCACATCTATAAATTCCATCCTACAACCAGTAAAAGAGATGACGTAAAGAATAATTAGCCTTTTACGGGCCAGACGTAAGATGAAATAATCCGTGAGGCTGAATCGGTTTTTGCATAATTTTTTTTTAAAAACAAATTGTTTTCTGTTGCTTTCTTATTTTCTTATTTTCCACCTTTACCCTTTCTACATGTTCAAGCAACACTCTATCTTATTTGTGTGTGAGTTAAAATTAGGTAAAGAAATTTTATGATTAAAGAAAAAAAAAAATCACACTTCCTCTCTTACTTTATCAAACGTTTTTTTTTTCCAGCTGACTTAATCTATTTAGCCCTAAAGAAGGAAAATGTGAGGTTTTGTGAGGGTTTAGTGGGAGTTTAGGAGAGTTTTTGTGAAACCCATACTCGCACAACCGTCATCCGATGCAGGTGGACTTATTTTCTTTCAACCCCCACATTGTTTCTTGACCATTCACTCACAGATCCTTTTTTTCATGTTGTTAAGGGTTTTTTTCGTCCGTTAAATTTTATTTTAATTTTTTTTTTTTTTATTTTCGTTTGTTTGGTTTATTTAAACTATGCAACTATCGGATATAATTCCTTTAACTAAAGAGTTTTATATGTACCTTGACCTATTCTGCATCCCGATCGTAGATTTATTCCGTTTCTCTTTTCGGATCCTCCTCTCGGCACCGCTTCCGAGTTTTTCTAATATGCTCGGTTCTTTACCCTTTTACCACTTCCTGCACTTACATCGCCACGTACTAACTTGTAAAAAAAAATTACCAAAACCAAACCTGTTTAATTTTCTATCTTTTCTCTCTCTCTCTCTCTCGCTCTTAAAGTCTTTTACACACACTCTCTCTCTTTTTCGGTATCAGAATGGTTAATCAATAAGCGCCTCAATGTCCACCATCCATTCCAATGAACCTCCTGAGGTTCCCCCACTGGGACCCCCACCGGTATCACCTCTGATTTCTTCGGGTCCCTCCACCTCCAATCCTACTACTACAACTACAACTACTACCAGTAATAATACCGATAATAATTCAAGCTCAGCCAATACCAATATTAGCCATCATCACCACCCTCAACCCCACCATCACCCTCAACCCCACCAAGTGCACCCTCATCAACCACAACAACCACAACAACCACAACACCAACACTTGACTGTTCCTACCCCTGGCTCAACCTCGGCGTCTAATACTAGTACTGGTAATAATGCCACCTCCGTTTCGGCTCCTTCTCCAAGCCCTTCTCCTGCTCCCCATGAACCAACTTCGACTGGAAAGACCCAAACTGTATTCATTCATAAATTATATGATATGCTTCACGATCTTTCCATATCTCATTTAATCTGGTGGTCTCCTTCCCATGATTCATTTTGTCTACTTCCTGGTGAAGACTTTTCCAAAGTGTTGAGTCAATATTTTAAACATACAAATATAGCGTCGTTTATACGACAGCTCAATATGTATGGGTTTCATAAGGTAAATGATACATTTCAAAATTCAGAAAAGGAAAGTTCTATCTCCGCAGGTTCTTCAACTACTTCGGCTAATAAATGGGAATTCCGTCATTCTGCAAATCAATTTAGAAAAGGTGATATTGATTCTCTTAAATTAATTAAAAGAAGATCTTCCAAGAATATAAATTCTCATAAAGAAGTGGTCAATTTGAAATCTCTTCCTCCAACTTCTAATCCTGGTCCTATTGATCATTCTCATTCTCATTCTCATCATTATCCTTATCCTCCAGGTGGTCATTATTATGGAAGTGAAGATGAATCCACTCATTCTGCTGCCTCTCGTTCGGAAAACCATCAACATCAACAATATCACCACTCTTTACAGATGCAACATCAACAAGTTCTTAATGGTAATACTTATCCTCCAGGATCGACTCCTCCTTACCCTGTTCCTCCTTCTGTATCTACTCCATTACCCGAATCCCCAGTGGCTGGTGGTGGTGGTGCTCCTCCTCCTCCTCCTTCTTCTTATCCTCAAGAAGTAGTTTCTCCATCTGGTCACCCAGTTCACTATCACCCACATCCACCTCCTTCAAATCCAATTCCTCCTCCATTAAATTCCACTAGATCCTTTGAAAATTCGATAAATTTCAAGTTCCTTGATTTAAATAATCAAGTTAGTTCTCTTAAATCAGAACTTAATTCAGTTAATCAAAAATATGATACTGTTCTTAATGAACTTAAAAGAAACCTGTCTGATACTTTACAGATTTTAGAAATGTTTGAGAATTTAGTACAATCATCATCATCATCATCAAATATAGAAGTCCAAGAACAAGTAGTTGAATCTGATAAACCAAAAATTAATTCCAATATTTTCAACAGAAATGAACATAATAAAACTCCCGTAAATACTGCTCAAGCTTTACGTGAAAGTGAAGATGAAGTGAACACTTCTCCAATGTCAAGAATAAAACCTAAAAAGACTATATCCAACAGTAGTGTTTCCACCATCAATGAACTGAAACCAAAAGTCCCATTACAAAATGAAATTACTAAATTGAAATCGGTTTTACTTCAACGTCTTAATCAACTTTCACAGCCTAATCCTAATAGTTCAAATAGTACTTCTGGTCCATCTTATCATCTAAACAATCCACCTACTTCCAAAAAACCTTCAAGTTCTAATATTAATATCGTTCCACAATATTACCCATTAAATCCTCATTATACTATTTATTCTAATGATGCTTATAGACATCCTGGAAAGGTAAGTACTTCACTGATTTTGTCAAATGATGATCAACCAAATCAACGTAATATGTCCGTATTTATGGATCCATTACAACCAGTTCCATCAAGACAAAATTCAAAACTTTTATATGATGAAAACCTGCAAGGAGGCGGGCCTCAAATCAACACTGCCAGTTCTTATAGAATGAGAGCAGAATCTAAGAGTTATAGTCCTTTGACTGTGGGTGGACCAACTCAATCTAAACCAAATCCTAATTCTAGTGGATTGGCTCCTTCAATGGCTGCTTCTTCACCAAATCAAGCTTCTTCTTCTTCTTCAAGATCTTCTATCTTCGAAAAGAGTGGACCTCCTCATGAAGCTATAAAGAATTATCCTCAATATCCTTTCCCTAATATGACTAATGAAGGAAGTAGTGGATCAAATACTCCTCAACAAGGTCCAGGACATGCCCAAGGTGTTCCAGTTCCAGGTCAATCCCAAGGACATCCACAGTTTCCTCCACCACTTTCTCATCATCAACATCTTTCAGGAAGTAGAACTAACTCTTTACCAAACCCCCAAACTTATCAAGGTCAATCTTTAGATGAAGCTCCCACTTCTGGTTATAATCCATCCCACCCAGATCCCTCAAATTATCACCACCAAAGAAATTCATTCACTTCAATGTATGAACACAATCATCACCAACTGCCTTACAACCAACACAGCAACAGTGTTCACTTACCACCTCCAACTCCAAAGCTGCACCCAGGACTTAGTAGTAATAGTAGTACTGGAAGTACCATCCATTCATTGGCACCAATTCCTACTTCTGCCTCTACTTCTGGTGGTACCATTCCAACTATTAATACTTTAAAGCCTGACTCTGCTAAACCAGCTAGTCCTCTCCCTGAGGCAAAGGATGAACATACACGTTCTCCAAGTGGTAAGAATCAACTCCCTTCAGTGAGTGACCTTGACAGATCAATCTCGATGACTAATCTTGCAAGAACTGCCTCTCCAATAAAGGGAGAAGCTAAATTGCAATCATTACTTCATCAACCGGATAATGAGCCAGATGCTAAAAAGAGAAAGCTTGAAGCTACTTCATCGACCTCAGGATAAAATAAAAGAAAGAGGTGAAAACGTTGATAAGATGGAAAGTTGGTCTAATTTTATTTTTTTTATTCACTCCACCACACCACACCAATCGTTGATCTTTAATTGTATACCAACCTATTATTGTCTATGGTCGCTCGGTTCTTCTTTATGGATCGAGTATTCTTCATGCAATTTATGTAATTTTATTATTCTATGACTATGTATTTTTAGTTGCAATGTATTTTAATTCTGCAATACAACAAATCAGTTATCCATTGTAAGTTATATAAATTAATAATTTAGTTCATCATAAGCTTAATTATATTACCAACTATCTACTAAGTAATCCGGTACTATCTATATTGTATATAAAACTAGCCAACCACGCAATATATTTTTAATCATTGGCTATGATTCTCTTTAAAGGTTCAACATATTCCAGCTCCAAGGTATCCTTTACGTAGACAATATAGTATGGAGTGGCAGTATTACCTTCGGTAAAATTGAATACTTCACTAGTTGGAACTTCGGTAACAATTTCATCATTATACTTTCTGAAAACATTTCTATGAGGATCTTTAATATAGACCCAATAATGACCATAACTTGCTTCTCCTCTGTGAATAAAAATAGCAAAAATAGAGTATCCCACCTTGGTGTATGATGTGAATTGGTTAGATACTTTATTTTGTAATTCTCCTAATTTGCAATCAATGGATTCTAATTCCTTCTTCAAACTAAGGATTTCATTATCAATCTTTTCCAATGATAATTCACTGAAATTGAAGTCCTTTGTACGGAGATAATCTCTGGTTGTAATTAAAGTATCAATAATATTCATATGAGTACTTTCGTCCAATCTCAAAATATCTTCCTTCTTTTTCTTCAATTGTTGAATTTCTGATTTCCATTTGAAGACTTCACTTCTCTTAGATAAGATCTCTTCATCGGTAGTATCTAAATAACGGTCAAGATAAATCTTTTCACTAAATGGAATTGGTTCCAATGACTTGTATGGAACTAATCTCTCTCTATCGAACATGACTCTTTGAACATGGAATTGTAACACCTCTGGTAATTCACTGATGGTATGAGATTTCTTGACATATCCTTCTTCTAATTTGACTAAATCTTCACTGAAATAATTATCTAAAGAATCATAAATATTCTTTGGATGATCACTAACATTGATAATCAAACTGAAAAATCTTTCAACAGAAACTCTTTGCTTTTTATCCAGATCAATTGGAGTAATGGTTTGTTTAATCTTACCATAAAACAATTGTTTAATCAAATCCATTTGTTCACCATCTTCTTCTAAACGATCAGGTTCCAATGCAGTTTCAATTTGATAAGTAACATTTTCAATACATTCGGTAACATCTTGTTGTCTTCCAACTTCGATAGTACTTTCCATTTGATCGGTACTGATGGGCAAAAGTTTAGAGGAAATTTCATCAACTACCTTGTTTTCAGCATCTTCAATCATTTCAATATCGATGTCGGATTGAGAAGAAACAAGAATAGGATCACTCAGATCATTAGGACCAATCTCTATCAAATCATCCAGTCCCATGTTTTCTTGGTCTTCATTTTCCTTATCACTAATTTCAATAACTTTGTCGTCATCATCCTCCTGTTCTTGTTGCTCATTCTTAAAGGAAACAGATTGAGAAAGATGAAGAAATGATAAATATGCTAATTCTTTTGAAGGTTGAACACATCTCAGTCTGGTATGAATCATTTCATTGAACAAATGTTTTAAATGGTAAATGAATTGCTTGGACCTAGTGATTTCAGCTAACTCAACCTTTCTACCACCAATCTTACGATTTTGAAGCAAATCGAGATTATTTTCCTCGAAGTTTAAAATCAATTCTCTCAAAGGTTTCATACAGAAATAATATTGTAATAAAGAGTTCAAGTAACAAGTATTACCAATATTATCCAAACCAGCTGGCCAGTTTTCTGCTGGTAACAAAGAAGGATCGATTCTACCACTCTTTAAGAAACTGAATAAGATTTCAGAATTCTTGTTATCGGCCACCACCTTCAATGAATATCTCAAGGGACGAATATCTTCATTAGAAATCAATTTATTTTGGAAATTGGTAATAAGTTCAAATTCAGATGTTTCTGGAGTACCACCCAATATTTCTAAAGCCTTTTGATAATTGATATCACCTGAGACTTTAACCAAATCAGGCATTTTAGTTTCAAGATAATTCAATAAAAGATAACTCTTTCTATTAACAGCAATCGAAAGCAAGGCTTTGTTCAAAAGCAATACCTTATGAGATGAAGCATTGAATCCGTTGGATTGCATTACTTCATCCAATTCGAACTCGTATGCAGTAATAATGACTTCATCTTCGGTAATTTCTTCAACACCTAATTCAGTCAATGCTAATTGTATTGGGATGACTTCATTATCGATAAATTTGAAAAGGTTTTTGGATCCTCTGGCTCTTGCAACTGTCAATAGGTGACGATTGAAGTATGAATAGTTCTTAATATCATTGTTGTAGCTAGATTTGTACATAGCAATAATAACTTCATCGTCGATTGAAAGAAGGTTTTGGGAGTCATCAACTGTCAATCCAAAAACCTTCATCGAATCAACATAATCTTGCCACCCAACAAGTTCACCATGAGCGGATAAATTCTTAAGGTACTTGGCTAATTTATTATTAGTAGAAGATCCATTTCTGAAGTTAGTAGTACTCTTCAAAGAGTCCACATAATGGAGTCTATTAGCAAGATCTGATTTCACGGTAGTTTCAAATGCTTTGATAACAAGTTCATCTTGGAAAAATGAATTTATACTGAGATTAATTAAAAATGGTAAACTGTTGGAGTTATGAGTTTTGAAATGCACTAAATTGATATGTTTATCGACTTCAGGAATACGAGTAAAAATTAATGAGAAATTGTCTGAATATGAATAGCCTGTTTCAAATTCATTGTTTGGATATTTCTTTCCATAAATACGAGCAGTAAAAATCAATTCATGAACCTTTCTAATATAAGATTCTCTTAATTCTGATGATTCCTTTAAGGATGGAGGAACAAGATCGGTTTCTTCTGTATTTAAAGTGAAAGATAATTTATCCAATAAAAGTTTAATATCAATTTGAGAATCCAATACGGTATTTTTCAAACTTATAGTTTTAATGGAATCAGTTGAAGGTAATAATATTGGACCCTTTAAAACTTTGATCATGGTCATAATGGTGTGAATAGGATTTGGGATAGTATCTTCAGAAAGATTTGGATGTCTTTTAATACCTTCAAGGTATCTTTTCGTTATAGTTTCTTCATCAAACAATAAGAACAAATCATCTTTAGAGAATTCTTCCCTGAATACTGATACTCTAAGTAAATGATTTGGACCATTGGCACTTCTGAAAAATGCATCATCAATCATATTCTTCATAAATCCTTCATAACGTAAACCTTTCATATCTTCTGGACTTATACGTGATTGAGGAATAATATGATATTCATGTTTATCAATTGGGAAATTGGATACATTTTCCAATACCAAAATACGGAAATGATAAACTTCATGCTTGCTATTAGTTATTAAACCTCTAATAACCTTTAAAACTTGATTGGATTCTTCATATGGAATTTCTTCATATGAAGGAGCATAATTTAAATGATTATTCAAGGTTAAAACATCATACTCAAAAAGACTTGATTGAGCCATTTTACTTAAATTTGAGGAATAATCAATAGGTTTATTATTTAATAAACTCATATTAAACTTGGATCTAAAAGGAACAGTCCATTTTAAATCATCTAAGATCCGATTTAAGGTCTTAAATGGATATTTCTTAAGCTCTTCTCTTTGGATTTCTTTATCGATTTGATTCAATTCCTTAACAGTGTCAGAATCGGCCATTTCTGTTTCTGAGATCTTTTCTGGAACATGTTCTTTCATTTCCCAGTTGGTGGCGTTAAACGGGTTATTGCTCTTAAATTGGGGTCTATTGGAGTTGGTATCAACAGAGGCCAATGAACTATTGTCATGTTGGCCCAAATCGGAAGCGGTTCCGGAACGCGATCCGTAGACGCTGGGGACAGATGGAATCAGGCTCAATTCGGTATTATCCATCATGATGGTAGTTATTGATACCGTGGAGGTTTAAATCTGGAGTTGTCATTCATGATCAGGCATGTAGAGAGATATGGTGGGCGCACGCCCACATTTTGTTAATATAATTTCTTAACTATGATGATCTGTATCAGGTGTTTGAAAAAAGGCTGCGGTTGCAACGAAATTACATAACCTGAAACAAATAACTTTTTGTACAATAAAAAGATGGAAAGTGTTGATGCCAACGCCAACGTCAACGCCAACGTCAACGTAGCGGCAGTGGGTTCCGGGGCCAACGCCGGAGGTCCAGGAAAACCACCACAAATCGATTTTGAAAAAATCCGGTCCAATTCCGATGGCTCTTTCATGAGTATGCTTCTGCTGGGATTCAATGAAGTGGTAGTGAATAATCCATACTTTGCCGCCGGTGGTGGGCTTATGCTCCTCGGTACATCATTGGCATTGGCCAGACAAGGGATCGTCAAGAGTAGTGGGTTTATTTATCGTCAAATGTTGGTAGACTTGGAGATTCCTTCTAAAGACAAGTCATACCTTTGGTTCCTTGAATGGATGTCCCAATACAAGCATAGAAGTCTGAGACACTTATCAGTAGAAACCAACTTCATTCAACATGATAATGGGGCTGTGAGCACCAAGTTTTCATTGGTTCCAGGTCCTGGTAAGCATTTGATCAAGTATAAAGGTGCTTATATGATGGTTAATAGAGAAAGATCAGGTAAATTACTAGACATGACCAGTGGTACTCCTTTTGAAACCGTTACTTTAACTACTCTCTATAGTGATAGACATTTATTTGGAGATTTATTGGGAGAAGCCAAGAAAATGGCTTTAAAGGCTAGAGAAGGTAAAACTGTGTTATATACTTCTTGGGGTCCAGAATGGAGACCTTTTGGACAACCTAGAAAGAAGAGAATGTTGGGATCGGTTATTTTGGACAATGGAATCACCGAAGAAATTGTTAATGATGTGAAAGACTTTTTGGATAGTGGTGACTGGTACCACAAAAGAGGTATTCCATACAGAAGAGGTTATTTGTTATATGGACCACCAGGAAGTGGTAAGACTTCGTTTATTCAAGCTTTAGCTGGTGAATTGGACTATAATATCTGTATTTTGAATTTATCGGAGAACAATTTGACCGATGACCGTCTTAACCATTTAATGAACCATATTCCAGAACGGTCTATTCTTTTGCTTGAAGATATCGATGCTGCTTTCAACAAGAGAGAACAATCAGAAGAAAAGGGTTATAGTTCTGGTGTGACCTTTTCTGGTCTTTTGAACGCTTTGGATGGTGTTGCCAGTGCCGAAGAATGTATCACTTTCATGACCACCAATCATCCTGAAAAACTTGATCCTGCATTGTTAAGACCAGGAAGAGTCGATTTCAAGGTCATGATTGATAATGCTAGTGAACATCAAGTCAAGCAAATGTTCATGAGATTCTATGAAAATGAAGAAGAATTGTGTGAAGAATTCCTTGCCAAGTACAGAGCCTTGAAGTTGACTTCTGTCAGTACTGCCCAATTGCAAGGGTTGTTTGTATATAATAAGAGAGATCCAAAGCAAGCCATTGCTATGGTTGAAACTCTTCAAAACCCATACACCGTCTTTTAAAGGTGCCGTGGGGACGACAATAGACTAAAAATACCGGGTTGGTATAATTACCGTCGCCAATGTATATAATGGAAACGCCAACTCATGATCCTAATGCTAAACATGTAGATAGAGATAGACCAATTGGCTATGAGTAGAATATATCATGGAAATACCACATTAATGGACCTCAAATGAGCCGTTTAATAACGCTTCAGGGTTGTTGGTTCGGTATTCGGTATGTCCACACTTGCTTTGGTTAAATGAGTATCTATATTAATAAGTGATTGATTGATTATTGATTTTATTGAATCCTTCTTTTTCAACCTCGGTATCTTCTCATCAACTTTTCGTGGGCGGCATCCAATCTCTCTTTGGTGACCTCGCCTTCTTCTCCAGCACCTCCGTTTTCCATTTTGGCGCCTTCTTTCAAGAGCTCATTCATGTAGTTGACGTAGATCAAGTAGATCAAAACATCGGAGTTATCGTTCAGTAAAGCGGCTCTGGAACTGGGTTTGGTGACTCCGTTTCCTGTGGTGATCTTGGACTGAAGAACACGACGGAACCGGGCCTGGTTATACGTCTTTTTGTTCTGTTTGACTGCCATTAGTGTTGTGTTTTGGTTATATAGGTATAGATCATATGAGTATATGTTAGGTCGTGCGCAGAACAATATTGCTAGACATAACCAACTCCATCAGTATAGCAAGAAGGTAAAATGATAGGGAGCATATAATTAGTAGTGATATGGTATGACGGGCACTTTCTGCCCGTCATTTATTGTTTTTTATACTTTTTTTGGCTGATATAATCGATATTAGGAGTACTTATTGGTACGTTAAACTACACCAAATAACTTTTAATATCATTGGAATCCGTATAGTTAGCAGCATGTTCCTGTATATTTAAATTGGGCCTAAAATTGTAATTTAATTAGTTCGTGGAATTATTTAACTTCCCCTATATGCAACAAAGTACCTATTATCAACAATTAATACACCTGAGTCAATGAAATAAAATTAATTAAAAACCGAAGGAAACATTAAATTAGATCAAATTATGGACTCGTATTTACTAGTCGTCAAAATCTACTCTTTCACTTTAATTAATTCTCTTCTATACTTTTCCTCTTCCAACTCATATGATTATTCTGCCTAATACTTTACATAAATTTAACTTTTTTACATATTTGTAAAAATTCTTAAACAACCCAAACCTCCACCTCAAACCTAAACCACCCCATAAACCCACTTCTAATCCCATCCTATCCTTCCAAAACACTCCATTCGGCTAAATTAATTACCCTATTTAAAATAGCAACGTCGTGCGCCCACCACCGATAATCACCTGCACATAGCCAGCCCACCGTGCCATTCTTATCTCTTACTACTACTACTACTACTACTAGAACCACCAAGCAATTAACTCCAACAATCCAACTTATTCCTTCTCGTTATATCAATCTCATTCACTCAACATTTACTGATTTTTCTAGATGAAGTTTCATCTCGGTCTTATGGGGCTAATTGCCGCCACAATTGGGATTGGTCTGGTTCCTTCAGTGGTTGCTAATGATCATATGTCTCCATTATCATTTGATAAGATCATCACCAATGCTGTAATAAATGACGTTTTCCAAGTACAGAAACCACAGCCGCCTAAAGAAGGCGATGATGACAAATGTCCTCCATGTTTCAATTGTAATCTTCCTAATTTTGAGTGTACTCAATTCTCCAAATGTAATCCATTTACTGGCTCATGTGAATGTAGAGACGGTTTTGGAGGAATGGATTGTTCTGAACCATTATGTGGGTCCTTATCGGATGGTAATAAAAACAGACCTATTAGAGAAGATAATCAAACATGTTCTTGTAAAGACGGATGGAGTGGTATTAACTGTAACCTTTGTACTGATGATAAATCATGTGACGCCTTCATGCCTGAAGGTCTTAAAGGTACTTGTTATAATAAGGGAATTGTGGTTAATAAAATGCATCAAATGTGTGATGTCACTAATCCAAAAATTATCTCCATTTTAAAAGGTTTAAAACCTCAAGCTACGTTCTCATGCAATAAAACTGCCGAACAATGTGATTTCCAATTTTGGATTGATCAAAAGGAATCCTTTTATTGTGACTTAAACAAGTGTAAACTTGATTATGATTTACAATCAAATACTACTCATTACAATTGTGAAGATGTTTCTTGTAAATGTTTACCAGGAAGAATGTTATGTGGTGAAGCAGGCTCCATTGATATTTCTGATTTCTTAACTGAAACCATTAGAGGTCCAGGTGATTTCACTTGTAAAATTAACGATAGATCTTGTCGTTTCTCCGAACCAAGTATGAATGATTTGATTTCAAGTGTTTTTGGTGATCCTTATATTACTTTGAAATGTAAAGCAGGTGAATGTATTCATAAAAGTGAAATCCCAGGTTACGATTTACCTGATCATAATAAATTCACCCTTGGTAATTTATTCCTTATTATGGGAGTTGGATTTATCTGTATTTTAATTGTGGTTAGTACCATGATTCAAATCAATAAATCTCCATTATTCAAAAATAATGATGGTTCTTATGAATCATTTGATGCTGAAACTTCTGCTTTGAATCAAAATTTCGTTCCAACAACCCTTACTTTTGAAAATATTAGCTTTAAAGTTCCTAATGGTCAAACAGTCTTGAACAATGTTTTTGGTTTAGTTAACCCAAGTGAATGTTTGGCTATTATGGGAGGTTCTGGTGCTGGTAAAACTACTTTATTAGATATCTTAGCTGCCAAGAATAAGGTTGGTGAAATGTCCGGTAACATTTATGTTAACGGTAATATTTTAGATAAATCCGATTACAAGAAGATAATTGGTTTTGTTGATCAAGAAGACCATTTGATTCCTACTTTAACTGTTTACGAAACCGTCTTGAACAGTGCATTATTAAGATTACCTAGATCTATGAGTATTAGGCAAAAGGAAGCCAGAGTCATTGAAGTTCTTAATGAATTAAGAATTTTGGGAATTAAAGATAGAGTTATTGGTTCTGATTTCAAGAGAGGTATTTCTGGTGGTGAAAAGAGAAGAGTTTCTATTGCTTGTGAATTGGTTACTTCTCCTTCTATTTTATTCTTGGATGAACCTACTTCCGGTTTAGATTCTTACAATGCTAGAAATGTTATTGAATCTTTAGTCAAATTATCAAGAGATTTCAAGAGAACTATTGTTTTTACTATCCATCAACCAAGAAGTAACATAGTTTCATTATTCGATAAATTGTTATTATTAAGTGAAGGTGATTTGGTTTATTCTGGTGATATGATCAAGTCCAATGATTTCTTCAGCAGAAATGGTTACAAATGTCCTTTGGGTTACAATATTGCTGATTACTTAATTGATATTACTGTTGATCATAAGAAGGTGGTTAGAGCTTCTGATATCCCTGTGCATATTGCTGGAGTTACTACCAGTACTGAAACTGTTCCTGCTGATGCTCATGAAAGATTTGTTCAAACAAGTTCAGAACCTCCTGACAGTACTATGGAATGGGAACATTACGCAGTTCATCGTGACGAATACACTCATGATATTTTAGGTAGAAAGGATACTGAAGAATTGGTCCAAATCCGTAACAAATTACCTCAACTTTTCAACGAATCTTCTTTGGCAAATGAATTGAGAGATGAAATTAAGCAAAAATTCACTACTTCTGTTCCATTAGATTTATCTTCACAATACTTAGAAAAGGCAAGTATTCCTACCCAAATTTTAATTTTATCTTCAAGAACCTTCAAGAACTTATACAGAAACCCAAGATTACTTTTAACCCACTACATCTTATCATTAGCGGTTGGTGCATTCTGTGGATACTTGTATTATGATGTTTCAAACGATATTAGTGGTTTCCAAAATAGATTAGGATTGTTTTTCTTTATGCTTGCATTCTTTGGATTCTCTTCATTGACTGGTTTACATTCCTTCTCCACCGAAAGAATTATTTTTGTTAGAGAAAGAGCAAACAACTACTACCATCCATTCAGTTACTACGTTTCTAAGATTTTCTGTGATATTTTACCTTTGAGAGTCTTACCACCAATTATTTTGATCAGTATTGCTTATCCAATGATAGGTTTGACTATGGAACACAATGGTTTCTTGAAAGCTCTTTTAGTATTAGTGTTGTTTAATGTGACTGTTGCAATTGAAATGTTAATTGTTGGTATTTTAATTAAAGAACCAGGTACTTCCACTATGATTGGTGTTTTGGTCTTGTTGATGTCATTGTTATTTGCAGGTTTGTTTATTAACAGCTCAGACTTGAACTTACAAATTAAATGGTTAGAATGGATCTCTGTATTCCACTATGCTTATGAAGCCTTGGCAATCAATGAAGTTAAGGATTTGATGTTGAAGGAAAAGAAGTTCGGTTTATCTATCGAAGTTCCAGGTGCGGTTATTTTGAGTTCTTTCGGATTCACCGTGAGTGCATTCTGGAAAGATGTCAAGTTCTTAGCTGGCTTGGGTGTTATATTCTTAGCATTGGGATACATTTTCTTGCACTATTTCACTGTGGAAAGAAGATAATGATCATATTGCTTTTAAAAATAAAAAATATACAGAATAGTCTCGGACTTATTAGATTATGAACTATCCAAAAGAACCTAAACAGGATCTACTATATATAGTTAAAATTAATATTATAATATGAATATCAGTAATGGTGGTAGTAGCACTCCGAAGACCATTACGTCCCTTTGATACAGTGAAAAATATAGCAAATCGCTCTTAGACCATCTTACAGCTGACTCACCTGATCATCCAGCACCTTTTGGTAGATCAGTTCATATTTTTTCGCAGCCATTCTTTCCACATTATAATTGGTTAAACAACAATAGTGAATCACCAAATATAGCACCTAAGATGCCAATGAACAGTTCAAAACCAACAGTTCAACATCTAGACCATCAGATGACCATTGACGAGAATGAAATTGCACAGAAGAGTCACACGACTCGATGATTTCAATTAGTCTTGGCCTTGAGCCTAAGTGCAGTACTATAAATAATTGAATCGGGGCTTAAGCTTTATAGCTACTATAAGCGTGCTGCAACCTTACTTAGATTTCAATCTATTGTTAGAACGGTCACTTTGCTTCTCGATTATGTTGGGGCTCCTTTTTTTTTATTTGCCTCTTATGTTCTTTCTGTAATTCTTACAATACGTTAATTCCGTTAAATTTATTAGTTATTTATACAATCTATAATATGCCGTTTACCTAATTAACCATATGAAGATGACTTGGTTAATGTTTTGAAATTGTTTACTACCATGTTTAAAAAAGTAGGGTAGTAGTGGTCGAGTGATTAGTTGGTTCGTAGAAGTTTCGTTGCTTAATTATTGCTCATGATTTTATCGAACATATACTTTTTCAACACCTCTACGTTCAACTGGTCTTTCAGTACATCAAAATCAAACTCATCATAACTCATTGGTGTCGTTACTGGCTCATCATTAGTATCATGATATCCCTTAAGATATGGGTGTTCCAAAGCTTCTTCCACTGTAATTCTTTTTTCTGGATCAAATACTAATAAGCCTTTCATTAAATCAAGACCTATTGGATTCACAGGACTATTACCTGACTTTTTCAATCTCATAGGATGATTATTAATCACACTATCAATATCTAATCTATGTTTGAATGGTAAAGTATTAATATATGCTTTTGCTCGAGGAGATTTGATTTTTTCAAAGTCTGTACCAGTAGGAGTACCTAATAATTCAAAAATCAAAGTCAATTGATTTCTATAATCATTTCCGGGAAATAAGGGGATATAAGTGAAAAATTCACCTAAAATACATCCTACTGACCATAAATCAATAGCAGTGGAATATTGAGAAGCTGTTAGCATGATTTCTGGTGCACGGTACCATCTAGTAGCCACATATTCAGTTAAAGAAGAAATACCACCAATTGCACCACTGGTATCATCTTTATACTTATGACGTAAAGTATCTAAACGGGCTAAACCAAAATCACAAATTTTAATATCACAATTATCATTAACTAAGATATTTGAAGGTTTTAAATCTCTATGAATGACATTAGCACTATGAATAAATTTAAGTGCTCTTAAAATTTGATAAGTAAAATATTGACAATGCTCATCACTTAAAATATGAGTTTGAATCACTTTGGATAAATCACATGGCATATATTCTTGAATAAGGTAAACTTCATTAAAATGATTGTAATCAAGAGGTTTTTGTACATCGAATAATTGAATAATATTTTCATGACCTTTAAATTTATTTAAAAGTTTAATTTCTCGAAGAGTTCTTAAACAGAAAAGTGGTTTCTCAAATGGTTCAATTTTTTTAATGGCAACTGAGATTTTAGTAGGTTCATGAACTGCCAGACAAACGATACCATAAGCACCTTCACCAAGTACTCGATTGACTTTAAAACTTTGAGATACATTGAATACCACTTTTCTTGAAACCTTTGGTTCAGGTAACCTTCTTTCTTTGGTAGGTCTAGTTGAGATCATGACTGATTTAATGATTGGATTATTTGTTGGATATACCTTGGTATATATATTAAGATCTGATAATACAAGTATGTGAGCAGAGTGGGCTCGATCTGTGTGGTTCATTCCTTCATGAATAATATTCTTGTTCTTCTACCACATTTAGTCGAAAAAATGGTGTTTCAAGAAATATTATAGTTTATTATAATTATTTATACACTTCTGTGACAATAGTGAATCATCTATCGCATCTGACCACTTTATCCGATCTAGTGATGACAACCTGAAACGGCATTAAATTTCATGTGTGGATTGAATTAACACATTTAAACTTTTTAATACTGCGTCAATATGTTTACGAGATGGTGGTAACCCACACAGATATCACAGGTATAGCGAATGTAAAAAAAAAAAAAAAAATTACAAACAACCCCAATATATTATCATGAAATAAGAAAGTTGCATCATACTTTCCTGTCGGACATTTGTTTGCATAATAATTTCCCTGATCGGGCTTTTCCGATAAGTGCCGCTCATGCAGGTGAAGGGTGGCTACTCATGTTAAGTCGCTTTACGCTTTAAGATCTTCAGTAAGTGTAATTTTGACCAGGGCTTCAAATAATTACCAATACCGTTTTTGGTATTCTAAGGATCTCTCTGATGCACAAAGGGTTGGTGACAGTTGAAACAAAATCTGTTACGCCCCTTCTCACTACCACACCCCGCAATATATCATACCACCCTTTTTAAATTACCACATGTTTTATCTATTGCTTTACCAACCCTTAATTTAGAAGTGATGGGTCACTTAGAACGGAGTTAGTTTCATATCCTGGCTGAAACTTACTAAACCCGTATAGCCTTCAGACCCTTTGGCTTGGCCCAAAAGCAATTTCAATTACATTAGCCCCGGTCATTAAATAATTGTTCTTTGGCTATTGTAAAATACCTGCGTATGACCAAACCTCGCAAATTTTAACCTTAGTTCATATATCTCCTGCAGGCGGACCTCATCTTGTCACTCCCCATGGAATAAGAAGGTTTCGGGCCGAACAAGCGACAAGCCCCCGAGGTGTAATTGAAGGAATAAACATGAAATTGTATACGTAATGAGAAGCACTTCGTAACTTGTCCTCCTTGCTCCACATTGATAAGCTCTTGTGATATCATAGTTTTTAGTTGTGAAGAGGAAAAAAGTAAAAGTTACTGGCTGCAACGATCACTTTTTTTTAATTTAATTTAAATTCCATCTATTCTATATCCTATTTTTAGGAGCTGGTGCATACAAAACACCGTTAATTCATATAATAGGACACATACTACAGACAAATTACGTACGTTAGGTCATATATGGAGTGATTTGTTGTAGAAAATATTCCAAAAAGAAAAAAAGAAATCCTGAAAGGTCCTTCGATGGGTGATTTTTTTCTGGTTCGGGCTCAACGGTTTTGAACCTACCCTTAAGTCACAGCCGAATGTGCGAGTGAAGGTTATGATACGAGTATGGGCTGATAATAAGATGCCTAGATACCGAGGACCATTTGTAAAGATCTTAGAGTTATGATAATAACTATAAGTCAGCAGAGAAGGTTGTAAGTATCAGTAGCAATCATCCGATGAAAGATGAGTTGTATTTCCAAGTTGCTGGAATTTTTTTTCCCTGTTTTATGTTTTAAGAAAGTTATTCCGAAGGATTTTTTGGAATTTGAAACACCGAATTTTTTCATATTAAGTGTTACTTCAGGTTACCTATACAGGAGTTTGGGTGCATGTCAAAAAAATGTATGGAAGAGTCCACAAAATGCATAGAAAATATAGGGAAAATATCTGTTACTTTTTACTAAAACATACCGTTATTACTGTACTAAGACCTCTACCCTGTAATTAACTAAAACAAGATCCGTCTACCAAGAAATCTAGGCTTTTCTCTAATAAACTTTCTTAAAGCCTCGATGTTAGATTATCAAACTCTAATTATCAAACACGAACCCCACCCTTTTTTTTTTTGGGAATCAAGTGGCCAATTCCGAGCTTGTGAGATTCGATTGCGAAAAGTGCGATGAGTGGCATAGCAATTCTATATTTTTGCATAACCGTATATGCCGATCAGGAGCTTCAGTACATCTCCCTTACATGTGGTTAAACCTGTCAGGCCGAAGGGTCTCGCGTAGTCCAAGAAATTCACGTATATCCGTACAAAAAAAAACAACCCTTTAAACGAGGTTGTATAGTACATGAAAGGGAACAAGCCATAGTAGACATTTCCGATATTCCCGAATCACCTCCAGTTTGTTATGATTAATTTAGGCTAAAATCCCTTAGTCTACTTTTGTCTCAACTAGTAAAATTACAAATGTTCCAGCACCACCAGTACCACTAGGGATGAGAAATGTTTGATCGACATTACAGCTGAAATGCAACCTTGTGGTTACATGTCTCAGAATATCCCCTCAGCCTTTTCCAAGCATGATATCATAGCTTGACTAAATTCAAAAGACCCAACTGAATCCCATACCCCACGTCTTTTTTTTTGGATGTGAAAAAACTTCTATACCTCCGTCAGTGTTTAGATGTGCATCGGTAGTTCTGCGATCTGTACCTCCTCGCAAACATCCTAAAAACACCGGGCTTATTGTCCAACGAGATTAGTGAGCATTTCTGTAAATCTAGGATCCATTTGTCAGCTCGACTATGGAAATTACAAAACGTAAACACAGGACCTGGACTATTGAGGAATGCATTTGGTTAAACTAAATTAATTTTTTTTTAAATTTTTCTCATTTATTTTTTAGGAAATCCGACCACACATTATATTTTTATATTCACCCTTGTTTCCTTGGCTTGTTAAACACGAATTGTCTACCGGCATCAGAAACTAAATCTTTAGAATATTACATGCAGATACCGAAATTGAGGGGGTCTATGTTATATATATATATATATATATATATAAAAGGGTAATATTTTATATGAGTTTTCGAGACCTCATCGTATATCTTTTCTTTTTGAATTTAAACATAAAATGCATTAAACTAAAAATTTATTAAGTTAAGAGATAAATTATTATTCTATTTTTTATTTATAAAATATACTTAAGTAGACTAAAAAGTTCTACATATCCTTTAAACCATTTTGTTTAAACCTAAGTTAGCTTTGTTAATTATATTAATATAATTATATATTATAAATGCAACTATTATTAAGTATATAACGTAATTAATACTTAATGTTAAAATAAAACATTAAAAATAAAATAAAATAAATATGAAATAAAAAAATAAATAAGATGTTTATTAATATTTGGTTATATTTTATTATCTATAATATCTTATGATGTATCATTCTACACATATATAATTCAATATGTTTTAACTCATTTAATATTATTCTTATGTATATTAGCTGCTAGTTAATATATTAAATCTCCAGTATCTTTATTGTCGCGCGACTTATCTGAGTTAAAATCTCAGTGGTTATCCTTGTCTAGATAGTTTAATTGGTTAAAACGTTTGCATCATATGCATTTACTATTTTAAAATAAATAATTTATTTATTTGTTTGGATAAACTGTTCAACCACTTCCCGCTCTTTGCTCTATTAATACTGATGCTATAACACAAACTAAAGCTGAAGGATGTTATTATATAATTTAATATTTATATTAAATTTAACTAAATAATAAAAGAATAACTATAAACTTCTAAAGTTTTAATTACTAATATATTAAAAAATATTTCAGATAATAATAAAGCTTCAGTTAATAATTTTATTAAAATAAAACTTAGAATAAATAAATACTCCCCCACAAGCCGGAGGATAACTCTCTCAGAAGAGAGATATCATTTATTTTTAATAAAGATAATATAAATAAGAATAATATTGCTTTGGCTCCTACATATATTAATATATATAATCTTCATTCTTCTTTATATGTATGTACTTACATATAGGAAAAGCTAATATTTAGGAAATGAAAAATATGTTGAAAAACAATTTTATTTTATTTATTGCTTGAATTATTCAGAATTGAGCTGGCTAGTCTTCATCCTTAACTTCCCATTGTTTTATATACAATGCATATTAATAGTGATAAGGGTTTCGTTCATTTAATAAATTAATAAAAAACATCACGGCATGGACTGACGACAACGAGTGAATACTGGTTAGTTTTAATTTTTTTTGATATAAACAACGCTATGTACATGTATGTCTACTAAATTTCAGCATTAAATCTATTGAGAATGAGACATAAAGAAGGTCAATTGACCTCTTGACGTATTCTGCGGTGTATAGAAATGGCAACTAGACACATATCTTTTGAAAAGTATATATTAGGAGTTATTGGCCGATCCTCTTACCCTAACACACACCAACACACACATCTCCGAAACATACTCCAAGTTTCAAGAATTATTTTTTTTTCTAAGAGAAAGTTCGATGTGGTTGAAAACACTACTTTGGTCAACACGAAATTATTTCGGGATATTATTTTCTAATATCCATTCTGAAGGTAATAACAGATGATTAACGAGAGATGTTTATCCCATAAATGGGATTTGAGAGGAGATACAACCAAAAAAAAAATACATATACTTTAGGTCCGACTTCAGCATGTTATAATTATTTAAAAGTAAAGATTAGGCTGCTTTTTATTTTATAATATTGGTAAATCGGTTAAGTTCGTAAATTGTTCAAATTGTTCAGAAGGTCTTTAGGTACTTCTAATGGTTGTGAGTGTTGGATAGATCAAGCATGTAACTGTGAATTATGAAGTTTAACGGTACAAAATAAGAATTTCCCACAATTTTTTTTTCAATTGGTCTGGCTATTAAACTATTATTATTAGTAGTTCTTAAGGGTTGCGAGTTACATCAGAGTTATTATATTATTAACCAGAAGAATTTACGATCATCAACTTCGTATTAGCTATTCATATGTAACCTTTTTTGATGTTGCTTCGTACTTTGGTATCAGTATCATCAGATGATTGTGGCTAGTGAGTATATCTAATATACCGCAGTACCATCTAGCCAAGATTTAATGAAAAAAAAGTAGATAGTAGACGTAGTAATATGCAATAGTTTGATTTTAAATATTAATATTCATCATAGGCCCAATGTATTTCAATGTACCAAGAAAATTGACTCTGGAGAAGTTATAATTCAGCTTCATAATCATTAGTACCAATTAAAATTTAGACTACTAATTTAGTACAGTAACTATAATCTGTATTAAAATTGGATGCCTCAGTCAATTTACAGCAAAAATCACGTACACATTCAAGAAGTAGATGCGGATTTTAGAATAATAACCATTAAGCTTAATTGGGCTCTTTAAATAAAATTCAAGTAAACTATATTGATTTACTGGAAATATTTAGTTTATTACATAAGATATTATACAATACCAGGCCAAATAGTCACATAAGAAGACCAACCAAAAATGATTCAAAACCAATGAAAAACTTTGAATTCCATTCACACCAATATCTATCAGCAGAACAAAAAATGTCTTCAAAACTTCAACCAGAAAGTAACATTTAATTTCATTTGGTCTTCTCTAACACTAATCATTTATCTTTAGTAGGGTAAAGGACCGGAGCACTATTACTTCAAAAATCTGGCAACTTGTCCGAGTGGTTAAGGAGAAAGATTAGAAATCTTTTGGGCTTTGCCCGCGCAGGTTCGAATCCTGCAGTTGTCGTCATTCTTTTTTTTGCATGTTCCCCTCAAATTCACGAGAGAACAATACTTCCCCACTGCATCCCTGTAACTATGTCCGGACGTACAAAGGGTCATTATTCCCGATCCGCAAATTTGGATTACATACCGTAAACATACTTCTGTATACATCATCTGTAGTTAAGTTGAACCATCAAAGTCTTGGAATATCTCCACATCATTTTTTTTTATAATCATCCGATTCCTTTACCTTTCTTTTCGTAGCAATAGCACACCGTCACGTTTTAATCACATTCAATCCGGAGATTACGGACTGGTTCATGTGACAACCGTAACTGGGACAAAATGAATAAAAAATGAAAGTTGTTCCAAGCATTAAGCCTCCAGACCCTCCAACCTTCACCTCTCCTCCTCTTTTTTCCCCCTCCCGAAATTCAAATCTAAAATTCATATTTTCTAGTTATGGAACCACCGTAATAAGAACCACCGTAATAATGTACTACTTCAGTAAATAGTAGTAAATAGTTGTATTTATTAGTAACTATTAGTAACTAATAGAACTGTGGAAATTTGTCTATTCTATTATGTACAATCTAGTGTTGTCATAGTATTTTTGTTCATTTGTAACTCTATTTCAATCACCTATTTTGTACTGTATATGCGATCACTTTTACGTCAGGAATAATTACCCTTTGTCTTTAATTGTCACCGTTTCTCTTTCTCTTTCTCTTTCTCTCTCTCTTTCTTTCTTCATAATAATTGTCAGTCACACTCCAATACTCCACAACCACCTCAAATCTCAAAATCCAAGAAAAGACTTCAGTTATCATTTTTCTTTTTCTCTTTTCCACCCTCAACTTTTACACTGCCAATAATTCTTTTTTAAGGGTATTTGTTTCATCATCATTCATTTGCAACACCCCTCCATAAAAAACTGCCAACCTGCCGATAACGCAAAAAAAAACAACCCCAATTTCTTGTTATTTTCCTTCCTTTACTGTTTTAATTTGCCTCATTATCATTTTTGGGTTTCTTTGACAGTTTACACTTATTTGACCCTTTGAATACGATATGGCTAATGAGGATACTCCCCCTAGTACCGGGACCAATGTGTTCGATTTGGATACCATTAAAGACATAATTGAGAGTAAGACCGACTCTTACCTTAAGGGAGTCAAGAATACCGATGTTGATTGGATCTTAAGAGAGACCAATGTCTCTTTGCCTCCTGCCAACTATAATCGGAGTGACGAAGATCAAACCACTACCAAGAATTCTGCATCATCATCATCCTTATTAGGACCTGGTGGATCAGGTCCAGGCTCAGGACCAGGATCCGGTTTATCAAGATCAGGGTCTACCAGCAATACAACCGTAAATACCAATTCGGTATCACCCCACTTGAACACCAATATCTCTAATTCCAATGATAATAATGTCACCAAGACGAAACCATCTGAGCCCATAGTGCTGCGCCCTGAGAACATAGCATCATCATCACCGGAAGTTACGGGGTCTGACTTTAATAGACGTCGTAAAGGAAGTACCTCCAGTATCGGAAGTGCTGGAAGTGCTAACAGTTCCAGTGGTCTGGGTGGCTTTTTCTCCAAGATCAAGGGTAAATTGGGTCATAAATTAGATGCTTCTCCAAAATATAAAGATAACGGACAATCTCCTAAAGCAACCTCATTATTCAAAGACAATTATGATTTATCTTTAAGAAAAACCCGTACCGATCATATTTCAGCTCAAGAACCTATCACTGAAGTCCCACAATCTAGCAATGATCTCCAAAGAACCATGTCTTCACCAATTAGAAAGGAGTCCAATGATCCAAGGTTGGACGAGTACATTAGATTCTACAAACAACAACCAGTAAGAAGAAGATCGTCTATGTCTGTATCATCTATTCAACCCAGTGATACAAGAAGAAGCTCAGTATCTACCGTTGCTACCGATAATGATAGACTGGCACCACCTCCATCTCAAGACTCAACTTCAGGAAGATTGTCATCCCTCTTTAGAAAAAGATCAACTACTTTATCTACTATGTTACCACAATCCCCTCATCATCACCAAAGTGCTTCACCAATTGATGAAAATAGAATGAAATCAAACTCTCCACCACCTGCTCCTTCTCAACCGATTTCCAACCTCCACCTTCATCCTAGTTTCAAAGAACTAAAGCCATTGAAAAGAGTGGCTTTCCACCTGTCTACTTTCCTAATTGATCCTCCTCAACAAATTCCTTCTAGAAACCCAAGAAAGGGTAATATTGAGGTCTTACCAGGTGGGGTAATTAAAGTCAACCCATTATCTGAAGAAGACAAATTGGCCATTGAAAAATCTCAAATGGGACAAGGTGGTGGTATAGTTGTAGGTGGATGCTACTCAATGGGTGGCCCTCCTCAAGACGGTGGTGAAACAAAGACTTATGCATCTGCTCCAATGATTACTCAAAATAATTCTGCTGAAGATCCAGCAGTCGATAAACATGCAAAACTGTTGGGTATCGACAAGCCCATGGTTTCTCATGCTAACCATTACTACAACACTCCAATTAAAAAGATGGCTCTTGATCTTATGTACACCAGATGTTGTCATCTTCGTGAAATCTTGCCAATTCCAGCAATCCTTAAACAAATTCCTAAAGGTTCAATGGCTCCATTACCAATTTTACAATTAAGAAATCCAACTCCTACAATGATTGAAATTCAGACTTTTGCCGATTTCATCAGAATCGCTCCAATTATTTGTATTTCTTTGGATGGTGTGAGTCTTTCTTTAGATCAATTTAAAGTGATTCTTTCCGCTATCAGTGCAAAGACCCAGCTTCAAAAATTGAGTTTACGTAACACTCCAATCAGTAATGATGGATGGTCCTTATTATGTTGGTTCTTATCTCGTAACAAAGCCCTTGATAAGTTGGATATCACACAATGTCTTTCATTATCTGTCAACGTCTTGAAGAAGAGAAAGAAGAAGCCTACCGACAAAAAGGATGAAGATGAGCCAAGAATGACTTGTAACAAAGATAACAGATCGGATATGGACTGGTCCTTGTTAGTGGCTACTTTAGTGGCTCGTGGAGGTATTGGTGAATTAATCTTGACTGGTTGTTGTATTAGTGATCTGGAAACCTTTGAACAATTGATCAAGTTGGCTGTCCTGAAGAGAACATTCAGATTAGGTTTAGCCTATAATCAATTAGATGCAAAGCATTTCAAAATCGTGGTGGAAAATTGGTTATTTTTGGACTTTGCAGCTGGTTTGGATTTGGGTTATAATGATTTCCTGCCAAATGCCATGAACAAGATCTTATTGGACTATTCCAAGACTCCAGGATTTGACAAAAAGTTGGAAAACTCATCTCTTGGTTTCCTCAGTTTGAATTCTACCAATATGTTGTTTACTGACTATTTCAAACAGGTATTAGAAAATATTATATTGAGATTACCAAACTTGAAATACCTTGATTTCTCAAATAACCAAAGACTCTTTGGAACATTAAATCATAACCTTGGTCTGGAACCTGAAAAATCCACCACTTCTGCTACTACAGACTCTACAACCAGTTCTTCATCTGCAGGTTCAGATCCTAAAACCACTGACCTTAGTGAATCTTCAATCATTGCATACTTTACTTCCAAATTACCTATGTTCCCTAAACTTGTTCGTTTCCATCTTGAAAATAACAATTTCAGGGAAGATTCCATTCAAGCTATTGCTCAAGTTCTTCCATTCTGTAAATATTTGGGTTACTTTTCTATTGCAGGTAATCAATTAAACTACTCATCATTGGCCACATTGATCCAAGCAGTTAAGAACTCTAAGAGTATCATCACATTGGAATGTGATGTTGACGGGTTCCCTGATTATTTCAAGGAAAAGATCGGTCTTTACACCATGAGAAATATGGAGAAGTTATTGTATAAGAAGGAAGATGAACCAACTGAAGCCAATAACATTGGATTTGAATCTGAATCCCTTACTGAACAATTGAATAATATCTTAGAAATGAAGTCCAAGCAAAAGATTGATTTGAAGTCTCCAGAAGTTGTTAAATTCGTCACCAAAGCTCAAAACATTAGAAACGAATTGAAGGCAGCTATTGATGAATTATTGAAACTTCAACTTAAGAGTGAATTGAATTTGGAAGGTAAAGAAACTTTAATTAAATTTATTTTCATTGATTCATCAATTGAAAAGGGATTACAATTAATTGACCCTTCATTGTTCGATTCTGAAAGTCTTTTCCCATCATTCCTTGCACAAGGTGCTGAAGATGAAAAGAACAAATACACTTTGGATCAAGATGTTAAAGAAACACCTGCTGATCATGTTCCTCCATCAATAACCCCAATCAATGTGTCCAGATCAAGTTCCAGATCCAACTTACAGCATCTCGATAGAGAAGAAGGTTCCATGTTGAAATTATCTAAGCTTCGTGATTATCATGTTTCTAATGGTGAACCAAGTGATTTCTTTGAATCATTGGTTGGCTTATCAGGTGAAGATATTAGAAAGAAATTGCTTAGTGTCGATTTTAGTGATTTGGATAAAATTATAGAATATATGGAACGTTTGAAGGCTCAAGGTGTTACTCTTGAGTCAATCTTCAACTTGAACCAAAAAGAAGGTGATCCTGTCAAACAAGAAGGTCTTGATCTTGAGGACATTAAACAAAAGCTTCAAAAAATCGCCAAGTCCAATCCTAAGGATGAACCAGAAAAGGAGAAAGCAGAAATCAAGGAGGAAATCAAAGAAATTGACCATACAAATACTAATGTGTACATCAACGATGCATACGATGAAGTGTTGAGTAACTTTGCTAAGAAGTGAGGTTATAGCATAGCATTAATACAGGGTTTGGTTAGGACCTTTCAGTATCTCTATTAGTATGAAATTAGCCGACATTTGGTTCTAATTATACGCGAGTGGATGCAGGCCATTCTTATCAGTAGTTAAGAATATCAGAGGAAAGTCTTAACAAATAGACTGGGGTTAAATGATAGAGGTACCCAAATTTCCAGGCAATTAGTGTCGTACAACCACCAATTAATATTATGTGTACAGATTGTCATTTACCAGCAGGAGATGTCTAATATTAACAGACAGTCTTTCCTGTTGGCAGTTTAGTTCATATTTGAGAAAAGTAGGCCACCTATCAGTGGGTATTTATCCTCATTGGTTTTTGGTTATATACCTTTAGTTCATATTTGATAGAGAATTCCACTACTACCAGTGGAATTTAGTGTAATAGAACCATTTGCTCTAAAGTAGATGATTCTTGGATTTTATATTATCGTTACAACTATTATTATCATATTATCATATTTTATTCTTTTATTCATTTATTTGTTTTATTGGTACACAAGTATGTAATGCTGCTTATAATACAATTGATGATGCTCTAACCAGTAGGAATATCATATAGTCTCTAATAATCTTCTTCGGAATCAGGCGCCTTCACATTCTTTGGTTGATCAAACTCATCATCGGAATATTCTTCTCCTTCTGGAACACCCCTCTTATCGGCTTCTTCGGCCAAATCTTCACAAGCATCGATCCAATCAGAATAAATATCAATAGGTTGAGATAATGAATTTATAGCAGTTTGGAAACTTTGTCCACAAATCTTACAATGAAGTTCTCCTAAACAGTTCTTCTTATCTAAAGTGCAAATGACGGATTTTTCGTGGTTACAGAACAAGCACGTGAAGGTGATATCTAATTTTTGCTTGATCTTCTTTTGTGGTTTGGCAGACGACTTTCTTTTACCCATTTTTATGTGGTTTGTTGGTTTGTAATTAGTATGATTCGAATTGAAGGTGACATCTGGAAATTTTTATAGTGGCGCACCAAGTCCTGTACACAGGCCATCTAGATGGTTATATACAGGTCATCCTTTTCTTTCTTTTTGGTTCTGGCAAAAAAAGGGTGCAAAATGATAGGTGATAAAGTGAGACACAAGATGTCACAAGATGTCACAAGATGTCATGCTTTATAGGGTCCTTTTTAGTCTATATGTCCATGGATCTTTAGTAGAATTAGTCTATTTGTAGAGATAAATGTAGAGAAATGATAACTGGGGTTTTTTCCCAATTTTTTATTTGTTCGTACGGTCAATATTGCCCTAATGACAAGCGTAAAAGGATAGGTGCAAAAAGTACTATAGGTTCAAAAATGCAAAATGGAACCTACTAAATTGACCAATAACAAATGTCATTTAGGTGGATTCATGTCGATTTAGGCCAGCGGGTCCCATTAGTTCCTAATCATTAGTTCCTAATGGGTCCATATCACTTTGTTTGTTGGCTATTGGTCATCATCTGGACCTTCTTCTTTAACCTCATTTCCATTCTATACTTTTCAAACTTCATCTTTTCTGCCTTGGAGTCGACTGCTGGTGATGCATCTCTAGACGATTCTTGACTGTTCTTTGCAGTGCCTGTATAACTCATGGTGATCTTTAAATTTGGATTATAGGTATTGTTGAGCTTTCTTCCAAGTTCATAAAGCTTCAAATCATCTTCTCTATTTTCATAAAGAGTAACCGAATCCTTATATAAGTGATAAATAAATTCACTCTTAGATGCATGGTTAGCGAACTTACTATTGATCGGATAATGAAGTAATAATGAAAGACATTCTCCGAAATCAGTAGTAACAAGTTCTGTTTTTAATTGGATAAGTAATTGAGTAGTCATAAACATTATAAGATCTGGAATAGCAGTTATACTATTACCATTATGATTGGTTAATTGAGATGCCACTAATTTATCCCAGAGTAACATCGTCACCGACAAATCATTACCTAATTCTCTAGAAAGTAAAAGTCTTAAATATCTAATAATCCATAATTGTGATTCTATCTTTAACTTATTAATTAAATTATAATGAATTAATTGATCTACCTTCATAAGGTTAACATTGAAAGTTTCAATAGATTTCCATAGTACTTCTTCACTTTCATAAAATCTAGAAATAATTCCACTTTGAACCATAAATTTGTTGAACATAGTAAATAAATCATGCAGCAAATAATCAATATCATAAAGACTAAGAATTCTTAAATCATCTCCATTAAATGTATTTGTTTGAGGAATTTTAATTGCTTCTTTGTATAAATTAATGAATAAAAGTCCCAATATTTCATGGGTTCCTTGTTTATATCCCACCTGAGGATTACATTTGGCCCACATATAAAGAATTTCAATGATTTGTTGTTTAGTAATTATGGCAGTTGGATTAGATGAATTAAAAAAGCCTTCACCTGGAAATAATCTATCAATATCAAGAATAATGGTTTCTAATAATTCCAAATCCTTATCGCTGGTAATATAAGGAGGACTCAGACTCCTAGATCTACTAGGACTTTTCAATGGGTCTTCAGATGCAGATACTCTAGTTAATGCAGTTTTCTTTAAACGACGTTGCAGAGTGATTTCTCGTTTAATTGATGATTTTCTTGAAAGTTCTTGATTCTTATAGAATGGTGATTCTGGATCAAGTTTCCACCACGGTACCGCCATTTCTTGACGTTTCAGTAATTCATGATATATAACTCTCAGATCACTTAATTTGGATTGCCATGTTTGGATCTTTAAACTATCGGTTATGAGACACAGTTTCCATACCAAGGTTCTAGAGAACGATTGTTGTCTTGGAGTATATTCGTTATCGGTAACTGCGGATTTGAGGCTGGATAAGCTTCCTTTGTACTTGCTTATCGTGAGTAGCACCTTTGAAATGGTGTCGTTTTCTTTAAGCATGACTAAACAAGAAGAAGACGGGATGTGATGATAATGATAATGATAATGAATGATCAATGACGAATGGGGGAAGAAGAGTTCAAGTATCAAAACGAGCGGCTATGAGCGGATTTGTAGGAACTATACTTGGAACTGTAGATGTATATTTGTGTGTTTTAACCGGGAGTAATGGGATTGAATGAACGGTTGTTTCAACCCTCAAACGGTGCTAGTTAGTAAAGGGAAAGTATGGCAAAACCGCAGGTTTCTGGAGTTAAACGGGATGGTAAAAGAGCGGAGGTCGTTGATGATTTGGCAAAAGGGACCTGATTCTGAGTTAGATGGGGAAAAACTGCAGCGTATTTATAGGAGTTCTTAGCCGCTGAGCTTAGGAGTGTTTGGATTATAATTGGAAGTTTATGCTGCGATAGTTCTTTGTAAGTGATGCAGAAATCTGGAGATATCGCGAATGATCACTGAGGGCAGGGGCGGGAAGGAACAACCGATGGAACCAAACGAAAAACAAAAAAAAAACACTGGGAGCAAGAGAAAGTAGTAAAAGAGGCAAACGGTAAAAATGGCAAACAGTATCGAAAAGAAACAGATTATACGAGAGCAATGACAGTTGTTTAAATTGGTCTACTTTCTATATTTTAAGTAGCTGACTGCCCACCAATAGGTTTGAGATGAAACGGTCTAGAATCGTGCCAACCTTGACAGGTTCGCGTCAGATAAGGTTCATAACGGTACCAAATATAGATGAAGGTGCAGATCAAAATGATCTGCAGACCCTGAGACGAGAAGGAGAAGAAGAAGAAGGAGACAGAGATGAACAAGTAAGACAAGAGGTGAAGTAGAGTAGATGGACTTGGAAGAGGTGCTCCAGTGACGTAATTGTAGTGAGATAGCGAGACAATAGCGAGGATTGATTAGTGAGGTGGTGGAAATAGGTAGTGAGAATAGACAGTGAGACCAATAGGTCCAATAGGTCCAATGTGTGAGTACACAGTGGAGATGGGTTAGAGGGTTGCGGGGAGAGAATATTAGTTTAATAGAGAATGTAAGCTTGCTGAGTTGAAATTTGTGCTGGTGCTGGTGTACCAGAAGCTGGTATTGTTGGGTATTGTTAGTTTTGTGGTAGGTCCTAAAGCTATACCTGTAGCGAGAGTTACTGAGTACCAAAACTGAAAATAGTGAAAATACGATAAATAGGGAAAGACAAATAGTTGGAGGTGTTGTGAATATATAACCCAATAACCGAATTAATGGGCTGGACTGAGTGAACGGATCTGTATGTAGAAATAAACAGTCTTTTGTCCACTTGCTATGGTTTGTTACTGGGATGAGCATCGCACTGGAACCCAGCTAATTAGTACTGCAACAGAAAGTCACTAGAACAGAACAGAACAGAACAGAACAGAACAGAACAGAACAGAGCAGGACAGAAAATTAAATAAGATGTATTGATAAAAATATAGAAATATCCAAAACTATAAATGAAGCTTGAAAGCACCAACACCCAAGTATAACTTCCAAAAATCTACTTGCTTTTAGACCACTTATCCAATATACTCCACAATTGACGAACTACACTATTAAGACCCACGTTTCAACCTATTACTAGAAACCAACCAATACCGGGCCAAAAAATTCCAAACTTTCAGAGCTGATAAGTTATCACCATCTTTATCAATCTCAATCACTCCTTATTTCACATCTCCTCTATAAACTACCTTTCCTCTCATCTTCTCGTATCTCTTGGGCTCGTATTTGCACCCATCTGACTGCGCACTACTCTCATAACATCAATAACCAGATCATCGCTAATCATCAACTACTTAAAGGCACCTAAACACGGGATATATCCACCAACCAACCTCAATCGTTAGTCAGCCTTCTATCCAATAATGTCCCAAGAAGAATCAAATGCTCTCCAACAAAGTTTAGACCGTTTGGCGGTCATTGAACAAGATATGAGTGTTGCTGAAAGAGACGCTGAAATCTTTAGAATCAAGAGAACGCAATCGATCTATGCCGACCGTTCCGAAGTCCTTAAGACCATTCCTACCTTCTGGTTCATTGTTCTTGCTGAAAACGATGACTTTGCTGAATACATCAGTGTTGAAGACTTGAAATACTTGGAATACATTGAAAACATCTACGTTCATTACGATATTGCCGATATAGAAAACCCTACTGAAGAAGACCTTAAGCATTTCAAGGACTTCTCAGTTACCATTACTTTCAATTCTGAAGATGGTGTTGTTCCAAAGCAAGAAATCGTCAAGAAGTTCAAGACTATTATTGAAGAAGGTGAAGAAAAGATCATTTCTGAAAAGGTAGACGTTCAATGGCCTCAAGAATTAGAATCCATTAACCCTGCTACCATCAAGAAGAACAAGGGTAAGCAAATATCTGCTGAAGACAAGAAGAACTACCGTCTTGGTATGAAATCTTTCTTTGCTTGGTTCTCTTGGACTGGTGAAAAGCCAGGTAAAGAATTCAGAAACGGTGAAGACATCACCAGATTAATTGTCGATGATGTTTTCTTGAATGCTACCAAGTACTACGTTTTGGCCCTTCCAAATGATGAAGAAAGCGATGACAGTAATGAAGAAGACAGCAGTGAAGGTGAAGAATTGGACTTAAGCGACGACGAAGAAGTCAATGATGACGAAGACGATAATGACAAGAAACGTTCTGCTGAAGACGAGGTAGAAGATGCTCCTTCTAAGAGACAAAAGTAAGGAAATTGATCCAAAGCACCAGTCATAGGCTTGATTTTTTAGTAATTTACGGTTAACAATAGCTCTTCACTTTTTCACCAGACTTACAAAGTCACTAACCTAATTATTGAAGCATACTCCGGCATTTGAGCTAATGAGTTTTTCCAGACACGAGTATTACACCAATTGGCTCGCTACAAGAAGCCATACCACCCAAACAGCAATATTGAGCCCCATTACTCGGCAGTTGTTGCTACAGACCAATTATCGCGACACTATTGCCGGTGGCACTACCAATTCTCACCGTTGTACCATGTTCATTATCTATTTTATCACACTAGAACATTCTCATGATTTTCTGACATTTTCACACCTAAAAACTACATCTAAAACTAGTAATAAAAAATACATATAATTAGTAATGTAGAACCACCCGAATATTCCCCCAATTCCACCAATTCCCCCACTATTTCTCTCCTTAACTCCTCTGGAACAGACCCTCTTCTGGCCCCAAACCCCGGTGTTTATTTCATCACCTCTAGGTGTCCTCGGTCTTTCCCCTCGTATCTTACGTAATCGAAATTTCACAAGCTTAAGCTTGGCTGATCTTTACCAAAAAGAGGTTTAGAAGAACCATCAAAGGATTTGTTTCTTAATTCCATTTACTTCCCAAATCCCTACTGATACCAAAATGGACCCAGCTCAAAGAATTATCACCCACATGAACAAGGACCATCAATTGGCCTTGAACGATTACCTTGTTGTGTACGATCACGCTGTTGAATTTGATGAAAGCTCCACCAAGATCACCGCAGTCGATCTTGAATCTTTGACCATTCAATACGTTGCTAAGAACAGACCAGTTACTTTCAATATCAAGTGGGACGATGCTACTGAAGATGAAGGTGTCAAGGTCAAGGATTGGTCTGATATCAAGACCAAGTTGGTGGCTATGGCCAAGCACTCTGCTGCTAAACAAGGTTATGCTCATACTAAGCTTAACAAGGTCTATTTACCAACCTTAGCTTCTAGTGCGATGTACCCATTAGCCATTATCCTTGCTCTTAATGCTTATGACCCAACCATCTTACAAAAACTCTTTGCTGGTGATGCTTTATTCCAAAAGTTGGTTACCTACTTACCAGAAGCTGCCATTAAAAGTTACGCTTTATTGTCTGAACATGCTGCCAAGATCGGTGGTGCTATGTACGCCATCCATATTATTGAAATCTTAACTTTCAGCGCTCCACTCTTGAGAAAATACAGAGCTTCTACTTCCGTTACCTTGAAATGGTACTTCATGCACTTCTTTGAAGGTTTCCTAGTTATTGCCAGATTAAAGGAAGCCATTCATTAAATGGAACTGAAATTCAAATTCTGACGAAAAAATCCTCATATTTTTTTAATATTTTGATTGCCAATTGACCCAATTGAGTGTTAAACTGGTTTAAGTTTTATATATATGTCTTTTTTTAAGAAAACAAGAAAAGATTTCAAATGTTGAATAAAATCCCTACAATAGGAAAATTATGTTATTCCATACTGCCTAATTTTATGATGAAATCTCTCCTCTAGACAATGGTGTACTGACCCTAATATATGTGTTATGACAAAAAAATGTGTAGCAATAAGAAAGATTTAATTGGTAATTATTCTTGAAAATTTTAGCTTCAACAGATTCACCTGGACAAGGAGCGAAGTAAATTTGTTGAATTAGTGAATTTAAAGCTCAACACACTATCTGTAATTATTTGTTTTAGTCCAGAAGTTGCAAATTGCAGCAATTAGACCTGTTTTTCAGTATTGTTAAACATCGAAGGTATCTGTTTTAATTCTTGTTTCGGTTAAAATATTACAACACAATTTAAAAAAACCTGAAGATTATTATCACATTATTTCAGTAGTTTTCTTCCCAATAATGCCTATTTTCATCCTAAATTCATTCTTCTTGTTTGTGATCTCACGTTTCACACAACCACTAAATGTCTTCATGTCTTGGCAACTTGTCCGAGTGGTTAAGGAGAAAGATTAGAAATCTTTTGGGCTTTGCCCGCGCAGGTTCGAATCCTGCAGTTGTCGTCATATTTTTTTTTTGAACTTATTGTTGTTGATACTTTTGGGCTTCTATTTTTGTTGATCTCTTTAATTGTACACTCACCAAGACTATATCATTAGACCAAAAAAACCCAACAGAATTATTAAAGATGAAACCTTCATTACAAAAGAAAGAGAGATCAAAGCCTACGACAATCCACTTCTCTATCATAAAAAATTATCAACATGTTGATAATTGTTGCAAAAAAAGATTGATTCTGCCCAGGATCGAACTGGGGACGTTCTGCGTGTTAAGCAGATGCCATAACCAACTAGACCACAGAACCAATTTCTGAAAGCTTAAAAGAGCTTCTTTTAGGTCTTCAACATAATCTAACCTTACTATCATACCCGTATTTTCACTTCCACCGGAAGAATTTAGCTGTTTATATGTTTTTCAGTATTTTAGAAATTTTACCAGGTGCAGATGGCTTATTTGTTTTTTTAAAATGGTTCAGTATTGACTGATATAAGCACTATAAAAATAACGAATATATACATATATATACTAGAAGAAGGGGAATTAATAAGTCAAACAATAATGCTATAGCCTTTACCTTCTTCAATTATTTGTGAAGAGTATTCGACAGACCATGCAAATGTCATATATATTAATTTGCTTGCTTTACCTTCTAGGAATCTTATACATGGTCGTAATCTACCCCAAGATTAGTGATAAATTCTATTACATAAGGGATATTTCGTCTATTGTATCAAAGTTGTCCAACTTCATCCTAAATATTTAGCCAAGTAAGTCAATTTCAATAGCGTTATAATGGAGACTATCGATGAAATAAGATCCCGTTTCAGAGAAGTAGAATGGTTTGTCATAAAGAATGATCCTAGTATGGTACTTGATAGTTACATTACCCAAGTGTATGGTTATAGTGGTGACATGAAAGTCTACTTGTTTTATACTTATTGTATCAATTCTATGGATCTTGATGCTGTGGAGATAATGGAAACATTTATCAGAGAATTTGATAGAATGGATATGGATTCTGAAGAATTTCATCATAGACCATTATTGGTTCTCCTATGAATGCAAGAAACTTTACGCTTTTATCACCCAGAAGATTATGATTTTGAAGATGAATTACTTCCGTAAATGTATTAATATATTGCCAATTTCAACACATTGTAATTCTTCCTAGTAGCAGTGTGAGTTTATAGCACTATTCTTTGTCTTGCAGAATATCTAAAATTATTTAAAATATATTAGTATAGTTTTTGTGGGTTTTTCATCAAATTCCAAGGCTTATTAGAGATCGTTTTGTTTGTGGCATAAATCCGTTGACGTAGATCATACCAAGTATAATGCAAATAATATTTATTCCCATTTGGGGTTGTAATCTTGTGGAGTCAATCAAATTGCCAGATACGAATAGTATCATCTATACGACGGTTTTACGTCTTAGCTAAGACTTACTAGGAACCACAAAGCCCACCTAAAACCCATACAAATGTACAAGCCTCTACATGCTCTTTGAAGAATTGACTAAAAGGGCTCCTCTTTTGAAATATTGAGTTGATCTCTTAATTATTGACCGATGATTTTGTATCGAATTGAACGATGTCTAAAAAAAGGTCTTGATTCCAAAGGATCGTCAAGGGTTCAATAGATAGAATATATTGAAATATCGAAGAGCCTATACTCTTATAAGTATGGACTATAATTATAATTTTTTTTTTTATAATTTCTAATGGAACGTAAAATACAAATTTATCCACAAAGAATGATGGTATAGTCTAATCTTCAATCCTTTAAGATTGCTTTTGTAGCTTTAACAGTAGCCTTCTCTTTTCGATAGAATATTTATTCAATGAATGGTTTATGAAATTGATCCAAAGACAACTTCATTTCCCTTTCTCTTAATCTTCCTACATCAAATTACACCATGAATATCTGTTCATTTGTTCATTTTTTCCTATAAATCATTAACACCAACCTAAACTAACTCCTTAAACACAATCCTAGAGGATTTTAAAAATTTTACAAGCTCCTTATGGCTATTAAATTGATCTTCTAATTTTAATAAAGATTCTGGACTAATTTCTGGATTTGCAGGTCCAATTTTATACTTTTCAGAAGCAACCCCAACTTGAATAGAAAATTCTCGATCAAAATTATTAGGATCAATATTAGTAAATACAAATTTAATTAAATCCACTGAAACTGCTTCAATCTTTAATCCTAAGTATTGTTCATATTTGATTAATTCTGGATAATCACGCCATATTTGAGTACTTAAACTCTTTTGTGATTTCTCCAATTCTCTATTACTTTCTTCCACTGATTTGCTTAAATCACCAACTTCAGTTTGTAATTCTTTTCTTTGTTGAACCAATTCTTCTTGCTTTCGTATAAGTTCATCCACTTTACCTCGTTGTGCCCGCAACCCATCTAATGAACATCTTAAGTTTTCCTTGGTCTTTTCTTCCTTGGTTTGAAGATTAGCAATATCGTTTTGAAGCCTCATTTCTTCACTTCTCATCTCATTCACTTTGATATGATGCTCTTGTTTCTCACTGATTAATTGGGCTCTCTTTTCGGTGAGTTTCCGTTCCACTTTATTGGAAAACTCCTTCATTTCAAATTGAAGGGCCGTAAACTCCTCGATCGAAGTTTGCGCTGCCATGTCGACTATTATTTTTTCTTTTGTATGTGTCTCTGTTTCACTGCCTTTTGTTTTCTTTTTCTAAATAGTGGTGATGTTTTAAAACGTCTTGTTTAAAACCGCTTGTGTTTTTGTTTGACGCGATTTACTTAATTATTGATCATCAAATCACGTGCGCCACTATCGATTTTAGCCACCCTAACCAAATGTCAACTTTGTCAAATTGTAACTACTTTTGACACTTAATTGTATTAAACGGCCATGACAAGAGATGCAACTGCCGAGCCTTCGGGATCTCCTTTCAACCAAAGTGTCAAGCTCTTAACTTTCAACACTTGGGGGTTGAAATACGTGTCTAAAGTAAGAAAACAGCGACTTCAAGCCATTGCTGATCGGTTAGGGTCCGAATTGGAAGAACAATATGATATAGTGGCATTACAAGAGGTTTGGACAGAAGAGGATTGGCAAGCCATTGAAAAGGCATGTGCTAAGACTTATCCATATCGTCGTGTATTCAAATCAGGAATTATAGCTGGTCCTGGTTTAGCTATCTTATCTAAAATTCCAATTGATGAGACATTTCTTTATAGATTTCCAATCAATGGTAGAGCTTCTGCATTTCATAGAGGTGATTGGTTGGTAGGTAAAAGTATTGCTGTGACCATTCTTAAGCCTCATGTGGTCAATGCTTTACCAATTGCTATATTAAATTCTCATATGCATGCTCCTTATGCTGATAGTGGAGACGCTAGTTATTCTTGCCATCGAGCATGTCAAGCATGGGATTTTGCCAAATTGGTTAAAATGCTTAAACGAGGTGGTTATGCGGTAATTCAAGTAGGTGATTTGAATTCTAAACCTGGTTCTTTACCTTATAAATTATTCACTATTGAAGGTGGTTTAACTGATTCTTGGGATGTTTGTAATGAAGAAATTTATACACCTGAACAAATTGGTGCTATGGATTTAACTAAACAAATTGAATTTGCTGGTGTCACCTGTGACTCTAGATTAAATACTTGGAGAGCAAATAGAGATCCTACTGAAGCCAAAAGACTTGATTATGCTTTAATTGATCATAATAATATTAAAAGTATTGATGCTTCGGTGAAATTCACCGAAACTTTACCTTCTCCATACTATTGCTCATATTCAGACCATTTTGCTTATAGTGCTGAATTATTAATTAAATCTAAAGATGAACATGTTTCTCCTTCTGATAATGAGAATATTTCAGAAAAACTCGAAGTTTATCGTGAATTGCTTGCAGAAATCGCCCTCTATAGAAAACTTACCATTCCATTCCAATCCACTTGGAGAAAATATCATTTCTTTGCTTCTATGTTAGCAGTTATCGGACTTCTAGTCGGAGTTACATTTGCTTCAATTACTCACCCATGGGTATCAGTATTCATCATGATTCTTGGAATAGTCATTGCTGTGACAGGTATCATTAATGGTTTGATTTGGGGTATGGGTGTCAGATCAGAACTGAGAGCGTTACAAGAAGTTCAAATGGAAGTAGAGGATCTTTATAACTCCACTAAAATTGAAAAATAATCACCTAAATGGCCAATCTACCGGGTAGAACCGTCTTACAATGATTTTAGAGAAATCAGACGGGAAAGTACCGATACAGTATACAATAAATATAAACATAATATACATAGCCATTAGTTTAATACCTAATTTAAATAAATAATATTTAATTAATATAGATGTAACTGGTATCAATGAGTATATGATCTAGGCTAAGGAACAACAAGTTGCGAACTACCAACAGATAATTCTTGCCAGTATTTGAGAAATTTATATATTGCATGAATTCCTGGGATATTACCGTAGAATTCATCAATGTTTCTTAGTATACCTATGTTTTGTTCACTATTGTCATCTGTTAGTAAACGACTCAGGTGGTATACAGAACAATAATCAAATGTTTCACTATAACCTGGTGCACCTTCATCAGCTCTCTTCTCGTCAATGATATCAAGAATCAAGTTAAGATCATTATTATGTATAAATGTCAAAAAGGTACCATCTGTTTGAGGTATATAAGTTAAGGCTGCAATGTTTTGCGATGAACTCCTTGGCCTAATAAGTACACTGATTCGCGTACCATTACTAAACGTATGTTTAGCTGTGAAAAACTCGATATAACAAATATGGTTCTCAGTAACCGTATTGCAAGCTATTATTTGCAATAAAAACAGCGAGAATAAGACCGTTAAATAGAAGTTCATGAAAATAGGGGCTTTGAATTATAATTCTAAATGTGAATCGGATACCTGCTCTAAATTTCACCGATATTATTATTATTACGTGTATTTGATAAAATTAATTAATGATGGAATTGGTTAAGGTCATTTTCATTTTTAAGGGCTTTATACTTATCGTGACATAACATATTAGCTAATATTAAGATAAAAAAGTCCACTGTAAAGTTTTCAGAAAATAAGGGCGTGTGGTCTAGTGGTATGATTCTCGCTTTGGGCGACGATTCAGTTCACTGAATTGATAACTACAAACATGCGAGAGGCCCTGGGTTCAATTCCCAGCTCGCCCCTTTTTTTTCTAATTTTTTTTCCACAAATAGATCCAAAAGGCTAGTTCAAGATAATAATACTTTGATTTTGATTTGGACTTAGACTTAGACAACGAGCTTTCCTTTGTGTATCTTTGAAACTGTGTGTAGTCCACAAATCATCTTGTTTTGTTGTTGCGCTTGTTGTACTCATTTTCGTTTAGTGTGTTTGAATTTCGCAGCAATTTCAAAAAATTGCAATTTTGCACAACTTCAACACTTTACCATGAACCAAGAGTACAAGCCTATTACAACCAAAGAACCCGTTCAAGAAACACTTATGATCACCCAGCCCAACATCTCTACCAAAGAAACACCTTATTGGTTAGAGGAAAACGAAATTCCTGAAGTCCGTCGTATCAGGTATATCAAGGACGAATACTATGATTTCTTTAATACTTTGGCGCTTTTACTAATAGCAGCGGTGATGGTGCTTGTTGTGAATGTTTGTTTGCGTGATCAACATAAAATGTAAGTAATGGAGTAGAGTTAGGTGTAATCTGATCAAACTAACCTTTTAGTAAATCCAGAAGTGCTGTACAGTGTTTGGTTGACGACTATCTACTGTTAACAGAGAAAGAAAGAGTGATAATAATTGATTACTTGAAGAACAAAATGGAGAGTCACATGATGGATAAATGAAGAAACAGTAGCTAATTTGAATAAAGAGAGATAAAGTGGATGATGTGATGTAGAGGTGAAAGAAAATTGCAATTATTCTCAATTCGCAACCAAAAGTAGAACTGGTTAATACACCTGAGCTAGATAAAGCTAATAAAGTTAATAAGGCTAATGAAAGTCATAAATATGGCATAATTGGAGAGCTAATAAAGCTATTGAAAGACATAAAAAAAATGGCATATTTGGAGACTTTATATAAGTAGCTTTTTTTTATTTAATTTCCCTTAAATATTCTTCATTTATGATATACTTATAATTATATGCTGTTACTATATAATCAGACTGTACTCTTAACTATTAATCCAAGTCCTCATTAACCCTTTACACTCTAATGCTTTATGCCAATATTTTTTTGCACAGACCAAAATTCCAAATGAGCTAAAGATAAAATTTTACTCCTTCTGAAACTTCTCACATTCTTTCAATTGGAAGGCATATAATTCTTCTACTTCTGTTCTTTATCATTTACTCTTCACCTCTTCCTGTACGTACTTTTCGCAGCATTTTGTCATCGCGTTTGTTCGGGTCCTCGGTCGTGCTGGCACCACCATAAATCAGTTACGTGTTACACTAACCATACGTTTAACATCATCCAATTCATTACATCCACACATCATGTTCAAACAACTTACTGTCTTACTTGTGACGTTGACTTTGGTGTCGGCCAACTTCTTCAATTTTTTCAATAACTTCGGTGGTCAAGGTCCTCGTGAAGGTAGAGTCCAAAACCCAGAAGAACATGAGAACAACATGTTGAATGGTAACTGTGGTAGATACTTGTGTCCAGATACTGGTATTTGTGTTGATGCTCCAAAGTTCTGTCCATGTCCATTCCCATCATCTCAATTAAGATGTTTCTTACCAGAAGGAAGATACGTGTGTATTTCCAAGCCAGCAGGTGAAATTGCAGCAAATTATGAAGATCCACAAACCAACTGGAAGATCGATGCTAAAGACGATAATGTCAGAGACTGTGGATGGGTCAACCGTGCCTGGAAAGGTGAAGTATAGATGAAATGGGATTAGTTATCAGCTTATAATGTGAAAAATATAGTTATTTTAGAGACCATCACACGTTAAAGCACCCATTTTACGATTGATACCACAAAAGAGGAACCCTACGACCAAAAAAAAAGAGCTTATAGAGAAATTGGTACGTGTTAAGGCAAGCGGTTTGATAGTTATTGCTGAAAAACTCCATAAAAAGGTAAAGGACTTTATATATGGATAAAGAAAAAAGCGGAAAATGCCCAAAAATGGACTAGAAAGAACCATACTGAAATAAAAAGTAACATAGATGTTATTTTCACCAGGTTTAAAAGCAGATACATGCTGTTTCCTCTAGTTTAGAGGAATTTTTGGGCAATAAAGGCAACATCGGGTGAAAAATAAGCAAACCAAAGCCCTGAGCCGCAAGCAAATGCCACCACTGTATTTAGACCAAATAAACATAATATTACCCAGATTTTCAGCCATATAAACCAACTTCTTGTAGAATTTCATTAGTGTTGGATACTCTAAAAGGTAGATGGACTGATAGGAGGAATCATCACGTGACCGATTAAACGTGACCGGTCGATATGATTCTCATATGGGCGGCTCTCACACCAATTACCCAATTCGGAACGATAAGACAAATGCCACTCTGAGTCATACACATAATCATTACTCCAGATGAAATCATTGGACAGAGGAATTTTTCACAAATCAGTCAAGTGACATAAAATTGGGTTTTAGTTTAAATAGTTTTTGTTTAAGCCATTAACTTTTATTAATTTATTTAAAATTTCTTCTTCCTACACAACAACAACTTCCTTAAAAGACATAATTTTATAACAATATGTTGACTAGAAGAAGTATTAGGAGACTCGCTACTAGAGCAGCAGCAGCCTCGGAGTTTCTGGTACCAGAAGCATTTCAATCTCGTACTCCACCATATGCTAAATTGATTCAAAAGCTTAATACTGTTAAAAAGATTGTGGATAACAAGCCTTTAACTTTGGCAGAAAAGATCTTATACTCACATTTGGTGGATCCAGAAGAGAGTTTGGCAGCTTCTGGTGGTCAGTTATCTAATATTAGAGGTGAACTTTACTTAAAGTTGAACCCTGATAGAGTGGCCATGCAAGATGCTTCTGCTCAAATGGCATTATTACAATTTATGACTTGTGGTATGCCATCTACTGAAGTACCTGCTTCTATCCATTGTGATCACTTGATTGTGGGTAAAGATGGTGCTAGTGATGATTTGCAAAAATCTATCGCTACCAACAAAGAAGTGTTTGATTTCTTACAAAGTTGTGGTGAAAAATATGGTATTCAATTCTGGGGTCCTGGTTCTGGTATTATCCATCAAATCGTATTGGAAAACTTCTCGGTTCCTGGTTTAATGATGTTGGGTACTGATTCTCATACTCCAAATGCTGGTGGGTTAGGTGCTATTGCCATCGGTGTCGGTGGTGCTGATGCCGTTGATGCCTTGACTGGTACTCCATGGGAATTAAAGGCTCCAAAAGTCTTGGGTGTTAAGTTAACTGGCCATTTATCTGGTTGGTCTTCTCCAAAGGATGTTATCACCAAGTTGGCTGGTATGTTAACCGTCAGAGGTGGTACTGGTTACATTGTGGAATATTTCGGTGATGGTGTACAATCTTTATCTTGTACTGGTATGGCTACCATTTGTAATATGGGTGCTGAAATCGGTGCCACCACTTCTACCTTCCCTTACACCGAAGCTCACAAGAGATACTTGATCCAAACCGGTAGAGGTCCTATCACCGATGCTGTGGATACTGCCAACAACCAATACAATTTCTTGAGAGCCGATGAAGGTGCCGAATACGATAAAGTCATCGAAATCAACCTTTCTGAATTAGAACCTCATGTCAATGGTCCATTTACCCCAGATTTATCCACTCCAATCTCTGCCTTTGGTAAAACTGCTGAAAACGAAGGCTGGCCTCAACAAGTTTCTGCTGGTTTAATTGGTTCTTGTACCAACTCTTCTTACCAAGATATGTCCAGAGCAGTTTCTATCATTAGACAAGCCGAAAAGGCTGGTCTTAAACCAAAGATTCCTTTCTTTGTTACCCCAGGTTCTGAACAAATTAGAGCCACCATCGAAAGAGACGGTTTAATTGATACCTTTGAAAGAAACGGTGCCATTGTGTTGGCCAATGCTTGTGGTCCATGTATCGGTCAATGGGATAGAGTTGATGTGGACAAGAACTCTACTGATTCCAACGCTATTTTTACCTCTTTCAACAGAAACTTCAGAGCCAGAAATGATGGTAACAGAAACACTATGAACTTCTTGACTTCTCCTGATATGGTCACTGCCATGATCTACTCTGGTGACATGAACTACAACCCAATGACCGACTCCATCAAGTTAGAAAACGGTGAAGAATTCAAGTTTGAACCTCCAACTGGTGATGAATTACCAGCATCTGGTTTCATTAAAGGTCGTGAAGAATTCTATCCAGAAGCCCTGCCACAACCAAAGGCTGATGTTCCAGTGAATGTCTCTCCAGAGTCTGACAGATTACAATTATTGGATCCTTTTAAACCATGGTCTGGTGAGGAATTAACTGCTAATGTTTTACTTAAGGTCGAAGGTAAATGTACCACCGATCATATTTCTGCTGCTGGTGCTTGGTTAAAATACAAGGGTCACTTGGAAAACATTTCCTACAACACTTTAATTGGTGCTGTTAACCAAGAAACTGGTGAAGTCAACAAGGCATACGATTTAAATGGTGAACAATATGGTATTCCAGAATTAATGATCAAATGGAAGGAAGAAAACCGTCCATGGATCGTGGTGGCTGAACACAACTACGGTGAAGGTAGTGCTAGAGAACATGCTGCATTATCACCAAGATTCTTGGGTGGTACTATGATTTTGGTCAAGTCCTTTGCCAGAATTCACGAAACTAACTTGAAGAAACAAGGTATGTTACCATTGACTTTTGCTGATGAATCTGATTATGATAAGATCTCTGCTGGTGATGTTCTTTCTACTGAAAACTTGAAGGATATGGTTGCCAAGCACGGTAACAATGGTGGTACTTTGACTCTTAAGGTCACCAAGAGTGATGGTTTCACTTTCGATGTTTTATGTAAGCACACCATGTCCAAGGATCAAGTTGAATTCTTCAAGGCTGGTTCTGCCATTAACTACATTGGTAACGTCAAGAGAGAAAATGCTGCTTCTAATTAATTAGAATCCACTTAACACCATTCCTTCTACCAATTAAAACTTCAACTACTTTAATAGTAAATTAATTTGCAAGGATTCCATCCAAAGCATTCCAGTGGTTATCCACATTTAGTCCAATAAAAAGTATAATTATTTATATATTCAAAAATGCATCAAGCCACGATCCAGAAACGGGTCGCTGGTTATATAGAATTAACAAATGTATCAAGATAAGAATAATCCAAGTAATATAAATTCAAGTAGTGTCAAGGAATCGATATACTCCGAACAATCCGGTGTCCTCAATTTACTTTATTCTACAATAGACTCACCAAATTCTCTGGTTCGTCGTGTTTTAAATATAAAATTAAATTTTTCTAGATAGTCAATAAGAAATAAAAATAAGACAAAATTGAACTCAATGAGAACATTAATGCTGTTCAATGAATCAAAAGTTTTAAGATGAATTGAAAAAAATGATTTTCAATGTGATTTATGATATTTATCTTTTCTTTTTTTAAAAGTTCAAAAGAATAAAAAAAAAAGGTAATAACAATGATTCATATTGATTAAGCATCAATTAAATCATGAGATTTATCAGCATCTTCTTCTTCATCATCATCTTGTTCTCTTTCTCTTTCATAAAATTCACTTAAAATCTTTGGACTAATTCTGTTCAATAATTCCTTTGGATAAATTCTTAATAATGACCATGCTTGATCCAAAGATTCAAAAATAGTTCTGTTTTCATAAGCACCTTGAGCAATGAAATTCTTTTCGAACTTTTCCAAGAATTCTAATGACAATTTATCTTCATTGGATAAAGCTTCTTCACCAACAACGGCCTTCATAGCAGATGCATCCTTACCAATAGCATACTTGGCATACAATTGATTAGAAACATCACCATGATCCTTTCTGGTCATACCTTCACCAATGGCAGACTTCATCAAACGAGATAATGAAGGTAAGACATTAATTGGTGGGTAAATACCTCTGTTATGTAATTGTCTATCAATAGAAATTTGACCTTCGGTAATATAACCAGTCAAATCAGGAATAGGGTGAGTAATATCATCATTAGGCATGGTTAAAATTGGAATTTGAGTAATAGAACCATTTCTGCCTTCAACTCTACCAGCTCTTTCATAAATGGTAGACAAATCGGTATACATATAACCTGGGTAACCTCTTCTACCTGGAACTTCTTCTCTAGCAGCAGAAACTTCTCTCAAAGCATCAGCATAAGAAGACATATCGGTTAAAATGGTTAAAACGTGTCTTTCGGTTTGATAAGCCAAGTATTCAGCAGTAGTTAAAGCTAAACGAGGAGTAATAATTCTTTCAATGGTTGGATCATTTGCCAAGTTTAAGAATAAAGAAGTTCTTTCTAAAGAACCATTTTCTTCGAAATCTTGTTTGAAAAATCTAGAAGTTTCTAAATTAACACCCATAGCAGCGAAAACAATGGAGAAATTTTCTTCATGACCATCATGAACATCTTTAGTTGGTCTAACTAAACCAGCTTGTCTACAAATTTGAGCAGCAATTTCATTATGAGGTAAACCAGAAGCTGAGAAAATAGGAATCTTTTGACCTCTAGCAATGGAATTCATAGTATCAATGGCAGAAATACCAGTAGAAATCATTTCTTCTGGATAAATACGAGCATATGGATTAATTGGAGAACCATTAATATCCAAATAATCTTCAGCAAAAATCTTTGGACCTTTATCAATTGGACGACCAGAACCATCAAAGATTCTACCCAACATATCTTCAGAAACAGCAATCTTTAAGTTTTCACCAGTAAATTCAACTCTGGTTTTTTTAACATCAATACCAGAAGTACCTTCAAAAACTTGAACAATGGCCTTGGTACCTCTAACTTCTAAAACTTGACCAGCTCTAACAGTACCATCTGGTAAAGTTAAGTTAACAATTTCATTGAATCTTGGAAACTTAACATTATCCAAAATAACTAATGGACCATTAACACCACCAACAGTATTATAATTAATACGTGGTTTAATTTTGAAGCCTTCGGTGACGGCCTTTTTGTTCAATTCGTATAATTCTTTATCAGAGAGTGACATTGTTGATTGATTAATGACGATTGAGTTGATGTCGTAGAGCTAAACTACTTTAACAACGAGTAACAACTTATCGACGATAAGGCCAGGGGTGGAGGGAATTTTCAGTGAGAGTGGTTAGTGCGGAAACTTACGCTGTGAGGGGGCGGTATGCGTAAACGTAGGTCCATAACTTATTACACTATATATTAGTAATAGTGAGAGGTGATAAGGGTAAGAATTGGGGGAAAAAAGATGATATAGATGTTTTGGGAGGTTTAGTAATATGGATAGGAGTTGGAGGTAATATTTGGCAATTTTTGGGGGTTTAAATTATTTTAATTGGGTAAATTACTGGGGTAATTGATGGATTAGAGTAAAGTTATAGTGAGCATATTGTTTTAACCAGTAATTTCTGGGCGAAAATGTAAGACGCCTATATATATATATATATATATAAAATATAATAATTAAAACGAGCCTACTGGTATAATTAAAAATTAAGTTATATTAAATTAAGCCTCATCAAATAAGTTTATTAGATAAATTAAATAGATTAAATAATTAGATAATTAGATAATTAGTAGTGGACATTACGTCATAGTAGCCTGAAATCGATTTCAGGCGATGATTAGAATCCTAAATGGAACCAGTGATTGTCTTGGAGTAATACTTTTAAATATTATATTTATATCTTCTCTTTACTGACGTATGTGTTTCCTTGTCTATATTCTATTGTCCATATACGACAATACCATCACCCAAGTATATTTCAAATAAAAATCACAATTTTGAGCCAATTGACCCAAAACAACAAAATAAGCTGGTAATAAAGAATAAATTAATATGTATGTGTCATTACAAGTCCACTTCGGTTATTTGGGAGCCATTGATTTGTGTCCCATTCATCGGTGGATTTGGATTCTTGTTTTGTGCCTTTGCCTTTAAGAGCTTGCTTTGTTCGTATTTACTGACCACATCCCATTCATCACTTTGTAATTTCACCTGATTTGCAATCAATGCACTTACATTTAAATCTTGCAACAATGACGGTGGGTCCAGTGATCTTTTATCCTTTCTAGGAGCGGTAATCAATACCTTGTATATCTGTTCCATTAATTGCTTGAGATTGAGTTTATCCATGAAGTCCTGCTCCGGATTGGGGCTGATAGTGTTAAGTTTAGGTGAGTCAACTTGCTGCAATATTGTTTCAAAATTAAGTCCATCTTCATTGAACTCATATGATGGATTTAATGTGTTTAGTATCACAGTAAAATTACATATTATTTTTGCAACCACCAAAAGAAATTTTAAGAATTCTTTTATGGTTAATTTATTAAATGGTTTGTTAAGAATTTTATGGGATATAATCACCATTTTTTTATGAGGAACTCCATTGTCTGGTGATCTTGGTGGTGATACCGATGTTTCTTCAATCACTGGCTCAGTTTCTACCTTTAATAATGACTTTCTTCTCTGGTTGTTGATAGTTTTGGAAGATAACGGTAATTTAATCGCATCTCCAAGTTTGATTATACGTTCAGGATTCGTTATTGTAGATACTGTTTCTTCCTTATTCTCCTCTTCTTCAACCTCTTCTTCATCAATTCGTCCTGTCATTGCCAATTCCTTTTCTTTTATTAAATTGAAAAACCGGGCATTGGGAAGCAAACCAATGAGATCCTTTAAATGAGGCAAGTTGACGTCAAAAAGAACTGATAAATGGCGTTGTAACGATATTAAATTCTCAAGGAATTGATTAACGAATATAATATTGGTATTGAAGAATGACTGGAGCTGGATAATTTGTTGATTATGAAAAAGAAGATGACCATCTTTGGACCTCAGGAATACTGCCTCTTTCAATACTTCAAATATTTGCTGTTGCGATTTAAGGGACTGTCTCTGGATACGGGAGATTTTATTGGTCTTGTAGTCTTCAATCAACTCATCAAGGGAGCTCATGTACTGGTGATACTTTTTATGTAGTTTCTCTCTTTGGGTATTCAATTTAGGGAAAGCACGGGCAATTTGGTCCTCTATATTTTTGGATTCCAGGGAAATGGTGTCATTCTTCTTATTGACATGTTGTAAGGTTTTATCCAAGGAATTGACCTTTATTTTGAGCTCCAAGATTCTGAGCTTGTTCAATTGAACCGATAGAGACTTGATGGAATTAGCTGATACAAATTCGGATAATCCAGGGTCAGATAATGCTGCATCGCCATCTCCTCTTTGAAGTCTATCAGAGATCTTAAACACCTGATTGATTTGGGTTCTGCTGTTTTCATTGACTTCATCGTTATGTCGTATACGCGCCTGAAGCTTGTGAATACCCGAATCCAGTTCGGACATGTCCAATAAGGCGGTTGTGTAGTTGTTGGCGAGTTAGTGGTAGTAAATGGGTGTAAGTGGTGATAGACTGGGGTAGCGATTAATGATAAGTGCGATAGTGGTTGAGTGCAGTATTATACTGGACCGCTTACCAAGAAGTTAGGTAATAACGGGAAGGATCAGTTTGATAGAGGGAATAGTAGGATACAAAGGGTATGGGGAAAGTTATGGTGTAGATAGTCAAACCAAAGAGGGGGGTGGTGTTGAAGGTGTTTAAAGTGACCGCACTGATAAGGAATAGTACCAGAGACAGCCTGTAAAGAGACCAATAAAGAGGTTATAACTAGCGATTGATTGTCAGGATTAATGAAGATGAATTGGTTCAACTGAAAAACTTCCGTCTTTTTTAGTGTGCTTCTTCGAAACTAATATTTGTATGATTGGGATAGTTGTTATTATTACCAGCCTATTCACTCACTATGTCACTAGTTTTACAGCCACAGCGAATGGTCATATTTTATAGTTCATGGCAACTGGAGACTCAAATTTAACAGAAATAAAAGAAACAGTATCAAATAGTGTTAAATCATCACAATATTGAGTCACTTGGTCTTGAATTTATCCCATTGGCGTTTGTTTAGTTGTTTCCTTTCTCTCTCTGTTCTCCCTACTAAAGTCAATTAGGAAATAATGGTCGCACTAGATCTCCTTAATGCAATTAACATCAAGTCCGCGACAACAAGAGAGTAAATGAAGCTAAAGGGATCAGAGTAAAGAAAAGAATCTTGCCTTGTGTATATGTAGAGCTTTCCAATTACTAGTAGCCATCACGAGTCTTCGAAATCACCAAATTGTCCTTTTACTCTTATCATTTATCACCTTTTGTCCTTTTCATCCTATTCATTCCCAGATCTTAAGCTCGCACTAGCCGATCTCTTCGGTTAAGCCGCTCCAATAGGACTAGCCAACATCAGCAAAGATCATCGCCAATACCCCATTGACAGGGAAAACCATTCATATTGGTTCACTATCATTATTACCAGACCCTATTATACGGTGCCCTATTCACCCCTTTCAGCTCTACGCGTGGATCTATTCTCTCAACTCTCCTTATTCCCCAACAATGTCCTACCACCAAGTCTCGCTAACTCCCCTCCCTCTATCGCAATCTCATTAAACCTCACACTTTACCCCATAACCCATCACCAAACAATCACCACACCTCAATGTCTTTTCTAGCAAAAAAAACCCAAGGAGTGACCGTTGATACGGTCCAAGATCCTATCAATGCATCCACCCCTATCAGAGTGGCGTTTCTAGGAGGTGCAAAGTCTGGAAAGACTTCAACAATCTCCAAACTTACCCTTGGTAACTTCAGAGATACTTACTATCCTACCCGCCAAATCACTTCTACATTACACAACTTCACTCCAGAACAATTCGATGCTCGATTCGTGTTGGACGACCAGAATGTTGAGAAGTCCTTGGGCCACTTGTCAAAGCAAAATAATATAGCATTAAGTCCTGTCATATACAAATCATATACTAGACCGCCAAAGACAGCAAACGAAACAATCCCAACCACAGATGTGCTGGAAACAGCCAGAAATCAATACTATGCTTCCTACTTCTACAAATCTGAACTAGACCAAAAACTGTACGTTCCACCCCATGTTACTCCTATGTTGGTAGAGCTTATTGATACTCCCAACTTCAATCCTGATCAAGTGGTTCCATTCCTTGAAGCATCACTTTATGTGAAGCTAGGCAAAGAAATCTTAAGAAACTTGGCCAACGAGCCACGTCAACCAGTTTCTACAAACCCCATTCTTGTGGCCAGTGGTGCTAGTGAATTGAATGGTAATGTGGATGGTTATTTCTTTGTTTATAGCGCCATTCCTACCTCCAATCCTCCATCGTATCTGGATGCTGTTCAGGACTCAAATGAAAACGAAAATGTATCAAACCCTAACCTCCCTCCAATGGATAAATTTCCAGGTGTTAATCCTTTTGAATTATTGGCCAATATTAAAGATACATTGGTAGAAGCTTGGAAAGAGTACACTTCATTCAAGAGAAGATGGGAACAAGGTAAAGAACATGATATTTTCTCCCTTAAATCAGCTCTTAAAAATATTTGGAAGGAATCAAACCAAGCAGTGGTTGATCGTATGAAGCATGAATTCAAACTGGATCCTTCCTCAAGTAATTTATCTACTGATCCTTCCGACCCAGACTGTTTACCACCAATTTGGATTCTTTGCACAAACGTGAATAGTCCTTTGGCATCACCAAAGTTTGTAGAAAATGGAATGAAATTGGCCAAACACTGGAACTGTGGGTTTATAGGAATGGATAATTCAGACGAAAATGTGGATGAAGTTTTAGCATTGATGGTGAGAGAGATTGTGGAAAGAAAGAGATTACAAAAGGGTAAAAAGAGATTTCAATGAGTAAAAAACAATAATGCATTACTCGAATAAGATCTGGAAACTCATCGATATGAATAATTTATCATCATAACTATCGAGTCTACATAACATTCATCATAACAATGGTTGAACTAAATCAATTTGCATTTTTATTTGCAGAGTATCATATTGACAGTCCAAAAAGATACTACTACTGTTGGAAACGATCTAAACATAGTATCTAAAAGAGCGTATAGCGATATCAAATCGCTTTTTATAGAAGTAATAGACAGAATAGGACCAAAGTTCACAGAACATTCTTTGTAGACCAGAATCACTATCACTCCAATTGAAATGAATAGTTTCACATTGAGTTACAACAACTGGGCCAAGTTCTTGTAGCTCTAAGCATCTGCAAAAGCAACTCCTAGTTCAGAGTCACCTTGGCCGTAGTACAAATGCCACTTGCCCTTAAATTGAACAATACCTTCACAGAATACAACCTTGTTGACTTGGCCTTCTATTTCGTTTGATTGTTCTGGCTTCAAAATTGGTTTTTCTAATCTAGCAACAGGACCATCACGAATATTGTCGTAGTCGATTAACATCTCACTGATAGTGTAGGTTTCTCTAGGAATATCTTCACCACCAGTGGTACTGGCATTATAGAAGAAAACCCATTGGTTTTTACCATTATCTAACTTGATAGGAGCTGGACCCGATTCGATAAGTTTGTTTTCGAAATTGAATCTTGGATGGGTGAACTTGTTAGAATTGAAGTCGCTACTGATTAAGTTCCAATGGACCATATCATCAGATGTAGCCAAGTGTAAGTCACTATCACCCCAAACCATATAGTATTTACCATCTTTATGTCTTTCAGTGAGAATAGCACCCGATTTGGTCCATTCGTTTCTGATAAGAACCTTTTTGTCAGAGGTAACTGATAAGTCTTGCCAATGAGAAGGAACAAAGGAGCGGTACTTGGTCCAATGGAACAAGTCTTCGGATGTAGCAATACACAATCTGGCAGTTCTTAAGTCGTAGGCAGTATAAGTAACGATAAAGAGCTTAGATTCCGGGTCTCTAACGATTCTTGGGTCTTCAATTCCTCCTCCTTGTTCCCAAGGTTCGGTAGCCAGGATGATTGGTTTATGATACTTCTTGAAGTTGACACCGTCTTCGGACCAAGCCAATCCCACAGACGAAGTCTTTTGCTTGTTCTGAGCTCTATAGAGCAAAAACACATAGCCATCTACAACTATGGCGGTGGCATTGTAGAGATAGCCGCTTTCAAACTCAATATCGGGGTTGGGTTTGAGAATAGGATTGTGCTTGTACTTTGTGAAGGGACCAATTGGGAACACTTTAGGCGCCTTATAGTGTTTGTCTCCATCAATTGAGTCTTTGTTGATGACAGGGATTTTCATGATGATAGATTTTGGATAGTGTTTAATTGAAGAAAGGGGTTGGTTTCTGGTGGGTTTATATGATTTCTAGGGATAGAGAATTAGAGGCTGCGGCCGCTTAAGATTTTAGCGAAATTGTGGGGCAATGACAGCTTCTCACACACAGTACCGAGACCTTTAGTTAGTGAGCAACCAAGTAAGGATCAGTAACAGGATCACTGAGAGATCCCCACGATCACCAGAGTAAGGATGCTGATTACTAGGGTGATTACAAGGGGAATGTTGGCGGGTGAACAAGGTGGTTCTGATAAGTCAATTGGCTGGTTAGCAGGTACTGTCTCCAGTGAATAGTGTCATCTGGTGGTAGCAGCGGTGGAGGGGCGGGCGAGTGTGTCGCAACAGATAGTGGGGCCATGGCCAGTGGATGCGAAATATCGGAATAACACAATTCTAGACCAGATAGAACACTAGAGGGACCAAGTAACGCCTGGTGAGCCAAGCTAATGAACCAGGGACCACTCAGTAGGGTTACACCAAGTCTCAACTGTCCAACGCCGCTACCACCAAAATACCTATCAGTATCAACTGATAAGAGTATGGGATCAACAGACACGTCCAAACCACCACCAAATTTCTGTTCTAAAGTGATTAAAGAGTACCAATGATCTCCAGCATCCACAATGAGCCTTCAATATCACCCATACAATCTTTCAGGGCCATTTCCCATCTCCTCGTCTGTTCCTCCACTATCCAGATATTATGAGCGTAGTCCAGGACCAGGAGATCTAACATCTGGCATAACGTGATTTAGACAGAAGTCATCATGGCCACAGGGTTCTCCACAACCACTACAAACCGGGACCCGGTCTACTTTTCCTATTCCAGTTGCACAAATTCCCACTTTTCCATCATCGTCTAGACCTCACCAGCCCCTTTGTTTCTTCTATTTTTAACCTTGTGGTCTTGCTACCCTGTTGCACTCAAGTACCCAAGAATTCGCTAGTTTTTAGTCAAAATTGTGTTGAGCCCTAAAATCCGTTGCACCCAATTCTGCCCTAAACAGTACCCACCGACAGAACTAATGAACAACTGAACTACGGAATCGACGTCATGGAAATCTACTCCACATCTTTATCTTTGTAGCTTTGTAGGATCTGTCCATTTAGGGCGTCATGGTGCTAGAACATACATCATAATATCCAATTATACTGTTTCTATTGGTCCATTTATACATATTTATACATATGGTATATTCTGTAAATGTAAGGGGATAATCATTTCTTCTCTCCCAACCGTTGTACCGCACCCTTAGACCAACCTACCAACGGCCAATGGACCGACCTGTTTGTGAAAATCTATGTTCTATTGTGACTAGTCCCGCCTATTTCCTTGCCTTATTTCCCTTCCAATTTTCCCCACCGCGTCTACCACCAGAAAAGCCAACAATTTTCTGGCACCCATCGTAACGAGCATATCCCTACCACTAAAAAGCCCATTATTTTAATTTAGCGAGAAATCACACCTAACTCCCTCACGCCACCCTAATCTCCTTCTGGTGCTTTTTTTAGTAAATCAAATCTAACTTCTGTATTACTACTACTACTACTACCAGGCTGTTCACTTCTGTCTATCTCGTCATCAGTCACGCGACAGTTCTAGATACCATCCGTCCCTCCCCCAAACGTGACGCCTCGTCTCTTTATCCAGTTTCCCGGGTCTCCCTAAAATAACCCCAGTGAACTTTTTCCCCCTAAAATTTCCAAGGGTACCAAGATCTTTAAGATCGTTTTTTTTTACAAAAAAAGAAAACAGCAAAGAACCCCCAATTGAAAGTCTTTCAATTAGACTCAATTATCAACTAGTGGTACAATCAAATCGTTCACCCACGGTCACAATCGTTATCAACCCATTAGAATCGGCTGTTGTCTACCAAACCACAGTACCTACTCACTCAAAGAAAGTAAAATCGTACCTGAAATATGGGGCAGTTATTATCGCATCCTGTCGAGGATAAGACCCTTGATTACCAGACCAGAGAATCCTTGACCTACTGTATAGGCTCAATGCAAGGGTATAGAATGACTATGGAAGATGCCCATGATGTCAAGATCAACGAAGATGAAAGTTTGGCAGTATTTGGAGTGTTTGATGGTCATGGAGGTCTGACATGTTCTGAATATTTAAGTGAACATTTATGCAGAATGATCTTTAAAAGACTTAATCAATGGCATGGACCTGTTCCAGGAATAGGTCAACCAAATGTGGTGGATATACATGAATACAAAACATGCATCAAGGATTCATTTTTCAAAATAGATAATGATTTATCAACATTACCCAATTTATTAAATACTGGTTCTACAGGTATTATTACCACTATAATTAAAGATCGTTATGTTATTGTGGCCAATACTGGTGATTCAAGATGTATTCTTTCAGTCAATGGTCAACCAAAGACCCTTTCATTTGATCATAAACCTATTTTAATGAATGAAAGAATTAGAGTGGAAAATAGTAATGGATATGTTATGAATAATAGAATTAATGAAGTTTTAGCATTATCAAGAGCTTTTGGAGATTTCAGTTTTAAAGCTCCTTATCTTGATAGTACAAATAATAAGTATATGTTAAAGAATAGAAAATTCTTTACCGAAGGATTGGTCCATTTACCACCAGAACTTTTCCAAGTTACAGTTGAACCAGAATTAATCGTTTATGATTTACAACAAACCACTCCAGAATTTATTGTTTCTGCTTGTGATGGTATTTGGGATTGTTTCAAGAATAGTAAATTAATACAGATTATTAGAGATAAATTGGCTTTGGGATGGAATTTAAGTAAAATCACTGAGTTTGTTTTACAAGAATGTCTTCTGATGGCCAATAATTACACAGGTATTGGATTTGATAATATGACCATGATTATTATTGCTACACATTCCAATAGTAATATAGATGAATGGTATGAGAAAATGAGACACAAGATATTAAAGGAAAAGAAGTTGATTTAAACATAATTATCACAACCGTCAAAACACAACAACTATTTATTTAATCAGTCAAATGAGTCGATGAGAACTAAAAACGAATACAGCAAAAATTAATTTCAATTTAAATGACAATGACAATGAAAAATTACAAATTACAGTTACAATTACAATTTACAAATGACACGAACATATGATATGAGCTCAATAGAGAAATCCTCAATTTTGAGTGTATGGAAACCCTACTAGAATTTCATTCGATTGTTTTATTGCTTTCACAGAATAACCAAAAATTACAGGCAAATAAAAGTAAATTTCACTCCTGAGTTACGTGTCAGTCACTACAATATAATTATAATATTAGTATAATATTTTCGCTATCTAATCACTGTTTACTACATTTAATGAGGCTAGTCCCCAGAAAATACAATTAAAAACAAAAAAAAAAAACACCAAAAATTGATAGCAAGTTGCAATTATTGACGCTTAATCATTACAGTCAAATACAGTACAAATATTACAGGTTAATAAGTTAAGCTTCCATACATAAAGGAAGAACTATAGTCTCGTTATAGATATGAAATATTAGGGAATACAACAAATTAAAACACCAGAGCCGTCTTAAAGTTCAAAGTGCAAGACCACCCATTCCAATCCCTGTAGTATAGTAGTAGTAAAGATAAGAAGATCGTAAGTCCGGAAAATGTCAGAAAAAAGGGATATTATTGGCTATAGCAAGGTTAGAGAAATTCCGGGTGAAAAAGTCACCAAATCCGCCCGGAAAAGCAGGATTGAGCCGGTAACCAGGGTTAGGTTTATATAGGTAAATAGGCTTAAGTTGTAACACCCCAGAAAAGGCTAATATAAGCTGCACCCGGGTAAATACGATAGTTTAAATGGCCTATTTCGGGGAGGGTTTTTGCTAATTATGTAGGATCGTAAAGAATTAAAGGCTGCGCCGGTTACGTAAGCAAAGGTGACAACCGAAAAACACTCAATGTCTCAGCAAAACAAACCACCTGATTTCGACCTGTTTACATCCTTAAGCAACTTTTGGTAGGCAATTGAACCTCTAGTTTGTTTTATACATATTACATTACATTACATATTCCAGTCCCAATCTAGGTTGTATTTCACCCCAACCGGTAATATCCATGATCCTTATACATTAACCATACATATTAATAGATCAATTGATATCCAATTTCAGTCATAGACAGGTAGAATAAAGGTAGAAAAGAACCTATTGCATTAACATATACAAATTATTTACGAACGTTGTCCCACACCTTCCTTCACTAGCGTCAACTCACATCATCCTACATTACCTAAAGTCATCTTAACATACTAAGTTTTTTTTTTTTTTTTGGTCATTATTTGCATACATTAGCATGGCATCCCTAGCATCCGCAGAACCCTATGAAGACCCTATAATAAGGCTAATACGAGACCCCAATCTTAACAAGGACAAGTCCAAAACGAATGAACTTATCAAGATCATCAATGGGTTCCCTTTGACCGAACGTAAGGTCAGTAAATTATGTCAATCTTCATTAACCATTCTTCAAACCCTTGAGAAATTGACACTTACTTTTAAAAGTTGGGAATTTCTTTCATTGGATTTTAATAGTGAATTTCATTTCAGTAATGAAGATGATAAGCTTAAAAGTTTCAACAATAATGTGGCTGATAAAGTCATCAATACTTGTAATGAAATGAACAAAAAGTTGAATAGAATATCTATTGATATTGATTATATTACCAAGGCATCTAGAACATTGAGTCCATTGGATTTTATATCTGATAGTGGAACTTTATTAACATCATTGGTATTAAGAAATATTAAGTTAAAAACTGAAGTGGTAGATAATTTAACAGTGGCTTATCTGAAGGCTAAGCTTATTCTTATTGGTAAAGATCTAGAAATCATGCTTCTTGATGCTGATGATGCTAGTACTATTTTAACCTATAAGAAATTCATTGTTAACTTATTGAAGCAATTGAACACAGCTGTGGAAATGGAAGATGTTGAAGCCAAGTACGAATGTTTGGCCGTGATGAACGATATGGAGAAAATGTTCGATGCATTCAAACTTGAAAAAGTCAAGGAAGTGGTGGTCAGAAAGAGTTCTCCTGAACCTGAACTGGCTTCACAATCGGATGACGAATTTGTGGTTTTAGAAAAATCTTCTAAACCAGTTTCAGTACCTGCCAAATCGGTCCATCATCGTCATTTACAAAGACCTACTTCGCATAGTTCCACTCCTCGTACACAACAATTAATGTCAGACGACGATGTTGATTACGACTATTCTGACTCCGAAGCTGGTAACTCACTCTATTCATCTTCATTATCACAACCACCAATGATCCACTCTATCACCAAGCATAACGACGAACTGTCTCCAAGACTCGGTAGAAGAGATTCAGTTTCTTCATTATCTACCTCAGCATTGTTCCAGAAAACTACTATTTCTGACGAATTACCATACTTGATGACTGCTTTCAGTTCTGCTAAAAACATGGAAGAAGACATCAGTCATTTCAAGGAAGAAGAAGAAAAGACACCTTCACCAAAGAAAGAAAAATCTAGAAAAGAAAAACAAAGTGAAGAAGCTGAACGTAAAGAAAAACATTTCTATACTCATAAAACCAAATTACCAGAAAATTCATTATATTCCGAAAGTGTCATTTTAACCCAACCTAAACCAGGATCATCTCCTGCTTCATCTTATTTATTTTCCAATAGTTCTTTATTATCAAAGTTGGGTATTAAACCCCAAGTCATCACCACCGATCTTCCAGGAAAAGAACTTGCTGTTTCTGGTAAGTTGAACCATCCAAATGTTCAAAAGCAACAGCAATTACTTGAGGGTTCTGATGATGAGGAAAACAACAAAGAAAACAAAAAACTTTTGACTCCTTTAACCAGAGAAAACCTCCAAACTCATACCTTTTCCAAATTAACAGCCGAAACTACATTTGCTGATGTAGTTGATTAATTGTCCAATTAATTAATATTAATAAAATTGACAGTGGTACAGACATTTCGATCGATTTCAACATTCATATTCAGTTCTTGGGTGGGCCAGCTTATTGATAACCTGGTCGTTTTATAACATATGTATTTATTTAATGTAATTGTCTATTTGTACTGTTATATCAATTGATAGTGATACAATAAAGTATTCTCATAGAATAGATAAAGTGTAAACTACTAGTGCTACAATTACAAGAAGTATTAATATTTTTTGATTAATCTACTTAACCTACTCCTAAAGCTGTTATCAACAATTATTTATCAAAAAAATGTTATAACAGGAGGAACTCTAATTTATTCAAGTGACTAGAATGGCTACAATGAGAAAAGATGATGAAGTTTTGTCCCTATGCCGTTTGTTTATATATATATATATATTTGTGTATTGATTTCACTTTCTCAAATAGCCCAATAATTTCTTTTAATGTTTCATTAGCAACTCAATTGAATCATTTCAACTTATTTTCACCTCTACACTTGTAAAGTTCCTTAACAAAGGATTCACCCCAGAATCCAGAAGTATACTTGGAAATATAATCAAACAACTTTTTGAAATTAAGTTCTTTCTTTTCTTTTGGTAAAGTTAAACTTTCTTTAATAGCATCACTTAATTCTTCAGTACTCCATGGATTAACAATAATAGCACCATTTAAAGATTGAGCAGCACCAGCAAATTCAGAAAGAATTAAAGTACCCTTTTTATCTTGTTGACATGCAATATATTCATAACTAACCAAGTTCATACCATCTCTAGTGGAACTAATCAAACAAACATCAGACATGTTATATAAACTGATCAATTCATCAAAAGGAACAGATTTATGTAAAAAGTGAATAGGTACGAATTCCACAGTTCCGAATTTTCCATTAATTCTACCCACCAATTCATTAACAGTAGCTCTGAGACTTTGATATTCTTCAACATCACCTCTTGAAGGAACAGCCACTTGAACCAAAACCACTTTACCAATCCATTCAGGATTTTCAGTAAGGAAAATTTCAAAAGCATGCATTTTTTGAGGAACACCTTTGATATAATCCAATCTATCAACCCCAACAATAACCTTGGTATCACCGAATTTGGCTTTCAATTGTTTTATTCTATTGATAACTGGTTCTTTGGTTAATCCTTCAGTAAATTTATCCACATCAATACCAATTGGGAAAGCACCAATACTAATGGATCTACCATTATATTCAATACCATTAGGTAAAGTAGTAACATTAGAAACAATTCTTGAAACTGATGATAAGAAATGTCTGGCATAATCATAAGTATGGAAACCAATTAAATCACAACTTAATACACCATCCAAAATTTCCTTTCTAACTGGTAAGATTCTATAAATTTCGGAAGAAGGAAATGGAGTATGTAAAAAGAAACCAATTCTAATATTTTTCTTAGAAGGACCCATTTCTTCTCTTAACATTTGAGGTAATAACATAAGATGATAATCATGAACCCAAACCATATCATTATCTTCAACTTGAGCCGCGATTTTAATAGCAAATTCACGATTAGCTTTAATATAAGCTGCCCAAGCATTTTCATCGAAATTCATTTCACCAGGATGATAATGAAAAAGTGGCCATAAAATACTATTTGAAAATCCATTATAATGTAAATCAGCAATTGTATCATTAAGATAAATAGCAGTACAATTGAATTTCTCCATCAAATCATTATCAACACGAGCTTGTTCATCACTTGGAATCTCTAAACCTGGCCATCCAAGCCATTGGAATTCAGTAGACTTCTTTAATCCTTGTAAAGCAGTCACCAAACCACCTGATGACATTGAATAGTCATAAGATCCATTGGCCAGTCTTTTGATGGTTACTGGTAACCGATTGGAAACAACAAGAACTTTTCCTTCAACCATTTGATTTATTTAAAAAAAAAAGAAAAGGTAAATAGGAAAAAAACTTGGTTTAACTTAAATGATAATTGGGCTTTTAAAAAATCAATGTTTAAACTATACGAGATCAATAGTTTACTTTAAATAGGGCGGGAAAGGTGGTAAAATTTATGGAATATTGGTTGCTCACTGGTTTCAGTTGCTTTTGCTATGGAACCAAATTATGACAAAAATGAGGTCCGGTACGCCCCGCCGCCGCAGGGGGAAAAGCCATGGAGTGCTCCGAGCCTCCGCCATGTTCCGCACTGTTATAGTGAGTAATTGTTACTGGTTACTGTGTTCTCACTAAAATTTAGTGACACTAGTGAGCGAAATAGAGAAAACCTTCTCTCGCTGTGACGGGTGGGCACTGCGCGCACGCCAACCAACCGCCAGTGAAATTTGATTTATCATTAGTGTCAACAACACACAGTCCCTTATAATAAAAATCACTGATCTGAGTTTACGTAACATAGACAGCGAGACGTGAGAGAAAAAATAAAGTACAACAGGACAACCAATCCAACTGTTGAAGAAAAAACACACGTCTACACGTCTACACCTTTTTCATACCTACACTTCATACCATATCATTAACTTGGTGAAATGTATAACCCTTATGGTAACGGTGGGTATCAAGCCCCAGCAGGTGGACAACAACAGCAACCTCAAAACTTACAACATCCTCAACCTCAACATCCAACATTCCAAAATCAGTACCAACAAGGAACTGCTCCTCCACCAGGACAAGCCGGAGTTCCTCCTCAAGGACAGCAAGCAGGAGGTGCTGGTCAAGGATATCCAAGTTTTTTGAATGACCAAGCAGCATCAATCGCTTCCCAATTTGCCAAAAGTCAATTTGAAACTTCTAATCAATACCTTCAGCAATCATTTGGTACATTCTTCCCTGGAACTGGTGATATCAAGTACTATTTTCAAGTTAGTAATTCTTATGTGTTGAAAAAGATCTTGTTGATTTTATTCCCTTATCATAATAAAAATTGGAATAGATTAACTACTGCTGAAGTTACTGGTGAACCAGGTAATGCTCAAAATGGGTTCGCTACTCCAATTTATGATGTCAATGCTCCAGATTTATATATTCCTTTAGTATCATTTGTTACTTACATCTTATTATGGGCTTCATTCCAAGGTTTAAAAGGTGATTTCCATCCTCAAGTGTTTGGTTATTTGGCCTCTCAAACCCTTGCTTTCTCATTCCTTGATATTGGTATTTTTAAAGTGGGGTTATATTTATTGAATTGCTCTACTCAAAGTTCTTTATGGGATTTGGTGAGTTTTTCAGGTTACAAATATGTTTCTATTATTATTTTGTTATGTTGGAAACACGCTTTTGGTGATGGTTGGATGACTTATTACCCAGTGATTTTCTTCTTTATCATCAACTTGTCTGTTTTCTTGATGAGATCATTGAAGTTCTTGGTCTTACCAAACAGTGTCACTGGTACTTCTAACAGTATCACCACCAGTCAAAGAAGAATCAGAATTCAATTCTTGTTTGTGTACTCATTGATTGTGCAGGGTTTGATTATCCTTTACATGAGCAGATAAGCGAAGAGATTAAAGTGCGAATAAAAGCAATATCAGAGACCCCTCAATGTGTGTTGATAAGTTAAAACAAAGAAAATTATCACTTGTTACAATTAAGGCACGGGTTTTTATTTTTATTTGCGTCATTAGCAGAATTCGAATAATTTCAGGGCTATTGTTTAAGCAAGTTAGACAATTGATCTCGAAATTAGCATAGTTGGAATTGATCTTTTTGCAGTAAATCCAGCGGGACCAGATCCCATGAACAAATAGCTAGATATCCAGCGGAATATGTAATTAATTACACCATCTTCTGGTATTTACAATAGAATGTTCCATAGTTTAATATATTTATATTTTAGCAATTGTAGTTAAAGGAAATGAGACACAGCCGTGTATGGTTGCAGTAAATGTGACCAGTCACTTAATTGGGGGTTGATACTGTGGTGAACCAACACTGCCTATACTTCCCATATTAGGGTTATGATTGAGAGCAACAGTTAATATTTTTTAGTAGCAAGTGTGTTTTAGGTACTAAATATAGACTAACAGTCCCAAACAACGTAGTAGGAGGTAACACGAGAGATACTACCTGCCGTGTGGTGGTTATGAGGAAAGGTATGGTTTTTCAGTCCGTAAACTTCTCTTAATTATCAGTGAATAAGTGAGAGAAATTAGAGCCTGAAAAGTACTGGTGGATCGGGATATGCCAATTTTCATTAACAGTGAAATCTTAACGTGGGTTATCAAAGTAAATTAAATCTAAATTAGAGTCTGCTTGTGTAGTCGGTCCTTTTCTCTTTGTATTTTTACATTTTTGGCGATATTTCCCAATTGTAGAGATTCGCAGTCTTAGACTCTGGCTTAAACCATGAACCACAAATAGACTATGTGTAATGTTCAGGACTACAGAATCATGACCACTAATGGGTAAGCATTAGTAAGAGCAGGTCACCAGTCAACAAAGTTTATGTTGGTGGAAAGCGTACAGTGTAGGTCTGTAAGTTTAGTTAGCTCTATCAGTAGTTTGTATACGACCATTAAATATCTACTACCAACTTTTCACTATAGAGAGAGAAGTAAAAGACATTGGTGGAATACAGTGTGATTTTACTGCGGTTTCTTTAGAGGCTCTCGCTGGAATGTCTCAGAATAAGGAACTACCGACAGATCTCTCGCTAGTGTCAGGACCCCAGGTTTTGGTAACTCATTTTTCCACACTGTTCCACTGCCATCTCTCACACTATTAGACGAGACACCAGTGAGACACCAATAAACCACAAGATCCCACACCACCAAACCACCAAACCACGGGAAGATTACCACCAGTAGAGTAGCACCGCTCATAGCACACAGTAGCAGTATCAGTAGCAAACACTTACATCCTCCAGTATATACTTGTAGGCCTCTGTATGTCTCCCCAACTTGCTTAGACTTGCCTACGATCTGGTGCTGGCTCTGACGCGTTTTGTTCAGGACGCGTCCAAGACGTGTAGCTCATCACTATTGCGATTTCACACTTTTCCATAGTATTCGATTATCACGAATTACAGATTACACCAACTCAGAAATACTAAGGAATCCCCTTTGTATACACTGGAGCATACATATATATATATACAAAAACCCACCCAGCATTCACTATTCATTTTACCTCCCCAACAACCATACAACCATAAGTTTATAGTTTAATATGTCATCATTCAAAGGGTCATCTTCGGCTCGATTCGTCAAGAATAAGGTCCAAACCGAATTCAAGAACCGTCCGCCAGCAGAACCAATAGATCCATATGTTGCCAATAATCCTATGTTAAACGATGCCATTCTGAAACGAGAATTGGTAGAAAGAGTCGACCAAATAGATACCATGATGGGATTTGACCGTGTAGAACACGGTGAAGGCGATGGTACCAAACCAAAGAAAGGTTGGCTTATAAACATGCATACTACCACCATCCCAGGTGACGAATCCTTGGTAGGATACTCTGGAGTAGACTACTATTTCCTTGATGAAGAAGGAGGATCTTTCAAAACCACATTACAATTTGATCCATATTTCTTTATTGAAGTGATACCTGGAAGAGAAGCTGATGTTGAAGAATGGATTCGGAAATTTTTAGAATCCACCAATGTTAAACAAATATCTCGAGTTTTAAAAGAAGATTTATCATTACCAAATCATTTAGTGGGGATCAAAAAGACTTTAGTAAAATTAACTTTCCATAATATTCAAGATCTTTTAGGAGCAAGAAGATTATTAACTCCTATTATTAAAGAAAACCAATTAAAAAGAGATAATCGTGATGTTTACAGTGTTATGAATTTTAATAATCTTAATAATATTAATGGTACTGAAATTAATATGGATCTTGAAAAAACTGATGAAGGTTATAGTGAACCTTCTGAATTTATTGATGATATTAGAGAATATGATGTTCCATATCATGTCAGAGTTTCTATTGATAAAAATATAAGAGTAGGTAAATGGTATAATGTTTATGTTAAACATGGTGAAGTTACTTTAGAAGAAGATACAGAAAAAATTGCATTTGCTGATCCAGTTGTTTTAGCATTCGATATTGAAACCACCAAAGCTCCTTTGAAATTCCCTGATGCCAAAATTGATCAAATCATGATGATTTCTTATATGATAGATGGTGAAGGGTTTTTAATTACCAATAGAGAAATTATTTCTCAAGATATTGAAGATTTCGAATATACTCCTAAACCAGAATATCCTGGTCTTTTCACCATTTTTAATGAAGTGGATGAAAAACACGTGTTATTAAGATTTTATGAACATATCAGAGAAGTAAGACCTACCGTGGTTGCTACTTTTAATGGTGATGGTTTCGATTGGCCATTTGTGGAAAATAGATCTAGATTCCATGATCTTGATATGTTTGATGAAATTGGATTCGCCAAAGATAATGAAGGTGAATATAAATCCAAATACTGTGTACATATGGATTGTTTCAGATGGGTCAAAAGAGACTCTTATTTACCTCAAGGTTCTCAAGGTTTAAAAGCAGTTACCACTTCCAAATTAGGTTATAATCCGACTGAATTAGATCCAGAATTAATGACTCCTTATGCTTATGAAAAACCTCAAGTCTTGGCTGAATATTCCGTTTCTGATGCCGTAGCTACCTATTATTTATACTACAAGTATGTGCATCCGTTTATCTTCTCGTTGTGTACCATTATTCCATTAAATCCAGATGAAGTCTTAAGAAAAGGTACTGGTACTTTATGTGAAATGTTATTACAAGTTCAAGCCTATGAAAAAACCATTTTATTACCAAATAAACACACTGATCCAATTGAAAGATTTTATGATGGCCATTTATTAGAATCAGAAACTTATGTTGGTGGTCACGTCGAATCTTTAGAAGCAGGTGTTTTCAGAAGTGATCTCGAAAATGACTTTAAAGTGGATCCAGGTGCAGTTGATGAATTACTTGGAAACCTTGAAAAATCGATTAAATTCTGTATTGAGGTGGAAAATGGTAAGAAGGTTGAAGATGTCACTAATTATGATGAAGTCTATAATCAAATTAAACTGAGTTTAGAAGATTTAAGAGACAATCCAGTAAGAAAGGAAACCCCATTAATTTATCATGTTGATGTTGCATCCATGTATCCTAATATCATGACATCCAATAGATTGCAACCAGATTCTATGAAGAAAGAAGAAGACTGTGCTGCTTGTGATTTCAATAGACCAGGTAAAAACTGTGATAGAAGATTACCATGGTCTTGGAGAGGTGAATTCTTCCCTGCTGAAATGAGTGAATATGGTATGATCAAGAGAACTTTACAAAATGAAAAATTCCCAGCTGCCAAGTCTTGGTTACCACCAAAATCATTTGATGAATTACCATATACTGAACAAGCATCCTTAATTAAAAAGAGATTGGGTGATTATTCTAGAAAGGTTTATCATAGAATTAAACAAACCGAAGTTGTCCAAAGAGAAGCCATTATTTGTCAACGTGAAAATCCATTTTATGTGGATACTGTTAGATCCTTCAGAGATCGTAGATATGAATTTAAAGGTTTAGCCAAGGTTTGGAAGGGTAAAGCTTCTAAAATTAATGATAAAATCGGTAAAGATGAAGCCAAGAAAATGGTGGTTTTATATGATTCTTTACAATTGGCTCACAAGGTTATTTTAAACTCTTTCTATGGTTATGTCATGAGAAAGGGTTCCCGTTGGTACTCAATGGAAATGGCCGGTGTCACTTGTTTAACTGGTGCTACAATTATTCAAATGGCTAGAAAATTGGTCGAAAGAATTGGTAGACCTTTAGAATTAGATACTGATGGTATTTGGTGTATTTTACCTAAATCTTTTCCAGAAAACTTCAATTTAAAGCTTAAAGATGGTAAGAAGATTTTCTTAGAATATCCATGTTCTATGTTGAATTATTTGGTTCATGAAGATTTCACCAATCACCAATATCAAGATTTAGTTGATTCAGATACTTTCAAGTATAAAACTAGATCCGATAACTCTATTTTCTTCGAAGTCGATGGTCCTTATAAGGCCATGATCTTACCAACTTCCAAGGAAGAAGGTAAAGGTTTAAAGAAGAGATATGCCGTTTTCAATGACGATGGTACTTTGGCCGAATTAAAGGGTTTCGAATTAAAGAGAAGAGGTGAATTGAGATTAATTAAAAATTTCCAATCGGATATTTTCAAGCTTTTCTTGGAAGGTGATACTCTTGAAGGATGTTATCAAGCAGTTGCTACTGTTGCTAACAATTGGTTAGATGTTTTGGAAACCAAAGGTGGTATGCTTGAAGATGAAGATTTAATTGAACTTATTTGTGAAAATAGATCTATGTCTAAGAGTTTGGCCGAATATGGTAACCAAAAGTCCACTAATATCACTACTGCTAGAAGATTGGGTGAATTTTTAGGTGAAGAAATGGTTAAAGATGCTGGTTTAGCCACCAAATATATTATTAGTGCTAAACCAAATGGTGCTCCAGTTACTGAAAGAGCCATTCCTGTTTCTATCTTTTCTTCTGATAAAAAAGAATTCTTCCTTAAGAAATGGTTAAAAGATCAATCTTTAACCAGTTTTGGTCCTAGAGATGTTATTGACTGGGATTATTATTCTGAAAGATTGGCTTCTGTTATTCAAAAAATTATTTCTATTCCTGCTGCTCTTCAAAATGTTAAGAATCCAGTTCCAAGAGTTCCACATCCTGATTGGTTAACCAGAAGAATTAAGATTAGTGAAGATACCAAGAGACAAACTTCAGTCACCAGATTTTTCGGTACTGCTACCAAGCAACAGCTGACAGTGAAAGATATTGAAGATTTTGGTATGGTAACTGCTCCTAAGGCTAGAGTTAGTAAGGTTACTTCTAGAAAGAGAAAGAACGTTCCTACTAATGAAGAAATTGAAGAAGAACAAAGAAACGAAGCTATTTTGAACGGTCCATGTCCATCAATGACCGAAGATTATGCTGGGTTCCTTCAATACCAAAAAGCCAAATGGAGAGTTCAAGCCAAAAACAGAGAGAGAAGAACCCAAATTTTTGGTGCCAATGCTGAATCTTCTCACAGATCTACTGTTGGAGGAATTATCAAGAAACAAGCTGAAAACGTTGCTGGTTCTAATTGGGAAATTTTGGAATATAAACTCGATCCAACTAAGCCTGGTGAAGTCAAGGTTTATATTCTGGCTAACAATAAGGTCCATAAATTTACCTTCCATGTTCCAAAGAAAATCTATGCGGCTTTCAAGAGTGAATTATCACCAAGAAAAATCATTCTGGGATGTCAAATCGAAAGGTCTTCTGCTATTTTACCTAATGGTCATGATGGTACTAATTTGTATAAAATGACTATGACTGAAGCCACTTATAATGAGGAACTGACTAATTTCAACAGTTTATTACAAGATTCTAACTTGCTTGGTTTATATGAAACTCAAATTGGTTCAATTGACCGTGCTATTATTGATTTAGGTAATACTGTTAGATTTGATGATACCAAGGTTGGTGCCTTAGGAAGAGGTTTGAAGAATGGTTTCAATACTGAAGATCTTATCCAAGTAGAAACTAAAGACTATCTTAAGAGATTCGATATGGGCATTGCCTACTTACTTCATATTGTCACCAATAGTTATGAATTTTTCACTGTTTTCAAGTCTTGGGATAACACCACTGAAATGTTTATCTTGAAGCCTTCCAACACTGCTCAAGAACTTCCTGGTAATTTGGACAAGATCTATAAAGAAATTTACGAGACCAAGAAGGATAGACTTGGTAAATTATACAATATTATTGATTACCAAGACTCCATGTCTTTTGAAACTCATTACTATAATGACAGTGGAAAGTTGTTCAAGAAGCTTAACCAGACTCTTAGTAAGATTTATGAAAGTAAATCTAAATCTTTGTTAGCCGTTCAATCTCCATACTACGACAAGATCTTGAATATCTTGACCGCAGCATCTGAATTCCCTACCATCAGAATGAATATTAGTGAATTAGAATTACCAGCCATTGGTTGGCAAGCATTGATTTCCAAGAGAATTGTTAACCACTATTTTGTTCTTGCATCTTGGATCAAGAACTTGATTTCTCTTGCTCAGTATGGTAATGTTCCATTGTGTAACCTTCAAATTGAAAATGTTGGTTATCTTATCGATATTGAATATTCCAGAAGATTATCCAGTAATAATATTGTATTATGGTGGTCTTCTAATCCATTACCAGATCATGGAGGAGTAGAATTGGATAGTGCCAATGATTTTGAAAACTTGGATTTCCCAAATATCAATAATCCTGAAATCTATGAAACTGCTTGTTTAGAAGTGGAAATTGGTACTCTTACTATTAACACTATCCTTACCAGTAGTTTGATTAATGAAGCTGAAGGTACAGATTTAGCAGATGATACTGTTCAATTCGATAAGAATAATGGTGCTTCTATTATGGCTGAAGATTCGTTCTCTACCCCAGCATTAATGATCTTAAGATCTATGGTCAAAGACTGGTGGGATGATGCTATGAAGAACAACATTAATGCTGATTCTATGATGAATAATTTGGTAACTTGGGTCCAAAGAAAAGAATCTTTCTTGTATGATTATGCTCTTCATTATCATGTCCATAATCTTACCACCAAGGCATTATTACAATTAATTGGTGAATTTAGAAGAATGAACTCTAAGGTCATTTTTGCTGACAGAAATAAGATGTTGATTCAAACCACGAAGGTCTCTGTTGAAAACTCTTATTCCTACGGACAATACATTCTTAAGGCTGCCAGATCCAAACCATTATTTAATTACTTGGATCTTCGTATTGTCAAGTACTGGGATATTTTAATTTGGATGGACGAATACAATTATGGTGGTAGATATTGTACTGGTATTACCAGTGATGAAACTCAAGATTTAGTTCCTATCAACAAATGGCAAATCAAGCAATTCTTGCCAATTGTGTTCCAAAATGAATTCGAAGATTGGTTGATTATCTTCTTGGATGCTTTGACCAAACACAAGAATGAACAATTGACTGGAACTCAGTCTACCCAAAGAGTTACTCAAATTGCTCATATTCTTAAGGGACAAAAGAAAATGGACTCCAATGAACTTGATAATGAAGATATCACTAATGGAGTCATTGAGGTGTTCAGAAAACCACTTGAAAGAAGAATTGAAAAGTTGTACCATCGTCAAAATGAAGCTATTCTCAATCCTAACTTCGCTCAAGAATATGAGTTCCCAGTTCTTCCAGGATCTCATCTTCACATGAAGAATCCTATTCTTGAATTTGTTAAATTCCTTTGTGCTATCTTTAGCCTTTCTAGTAAGAGAACTATTGAAGTGAGATTATTAAGAAAAGAATTATTATCTATTTTTGATGTCAAGGAATTTAGTAGTGAAGCTACATTCAAGAATCCAAGTACTTCATTAAAGATTCCTCATGTTATTTGTGACTACTGTAATTACATCAGAGATGTTGATTTTTGCAGAGATAGTGAGGCATCAGTGTGGCATTGTACCAACTGTAACAAGCCATATAATAAGATTGCTATTGAAGAAGAATTAATTGGAGAATATCATAAGGTCATTACCAATTTCCTCACTCAAGATTACAGATGTAACAAGTGTAATACCATTAGAGGTACCAACATGAGCCAGTACTGTAAATGTTCTGGTCATTGGATAGAAACTATAAAACACGAAGATGTTGAAAAGAGACTCGAGGTGTTTGGAGGAGTATCGAAGTCTTTTAATTTGCAATTATTGAAGGGTATAATAGAAGAGGCTGCACATTAAAGGTGAGCCTGGTATATAATGTAAAATATTTAAAAATTATTTAATGCAAGTATAATGATATAACTATTATCTGTAAAGTATTCTTAATCATATTACTATGATGATTCTATCAAATAAATTATTGAATGCTTTCAATGATTTTATAGCCTACTATGTGGACTTTGGTAGATCTAATGAATATTAATTAATTACGAGAATTATAATTAATACCGTCGAAAGGCCCAAAAAATAACAATGAAATTCAAAGGTCCTCTTCTACTATTTACTCGGAAGAATAATCTTTCTTCTTACTCTTTCCTGACTCTGGTTTTGTCAGGTACTCTGTATTCTGTGTATCTCCTGTACACTAACAATATTCCAGTCGCATCACTGATCGATTTCCATACATCCAAAGTCCACTAGATCTCATCTTAAACACAATAATCAGTATCAACAACATCTTAGACCAATAGCCACTCCTTCCATCACATACTCCTAATACTTTCCAACCAAGTTATAACAATTTTTCAGGCAATTCCTAACCAAAAAAGGCCGAAACAACCACAATGCTCTCCGAGGAAAGCTTAACTAAGCTCAAACAAACAATCCTATGTCGTGACGACGAAATCGACTTACTCAATTCGTTCATCTCCCAAGATGCTCTTGTGCTGGCACAGGCTACTATTGTTCATGGCTATAAGTCAATTGGTAAATCACATACTGTTGGCGGGTTTCTTCGAGAGTTGGGCGTTAGACATACTGTCATTAGGTGCGACGAGTGTATCACCAAGAAAGTGCTTTTACAAAGATGTTTCAAAAGGATAAAGGCCGATAGCGGAGTAGGTCAAGACTATCATGGAGAAATCAGATTCGGAACTTTGGGTGAAACGTTCCCTACTTTCATCAATGCCTTGGAAGGGTTCATAGAATATGCCAACTATAGAGACCACCATGTATTGGTTCTTGACAGATTTGACCAGTGTATGGAACTGACACGAGAGATCTTTTCAGCATTTGCCAGATTAAGAGAACAATCTAGAATCAGTAATATCAGTATCGTGTTCATTGTTTCTTCAGACGACCCTAAAGATATTGTTACCAGTTCTGTACCACACATATATTTCAGAAACTATATGGAAAACGAAGTGGTGGATATTTTACTGGCCAACCAGTTGTGTCATTTTGGAGTCGATTTCTCGGACTCTAACCCTGCAGGCTACGAGTTCTGGAAACAATATGCCAAGATTATTGTGGATTTATACTTTCCATATACTGGTTCAGATATGAACTTATTATTGAACATCTGTCAAAGCATCTGGCCAGAATTCATCGAGTCTATACGACTGGGTAGACACAAATTGGGAGAATTCGTCAAAATATATAGAGAAAACCTCGATTTGTTCAACAACGAAAGCATTATCAATAACTCAACCATCAAAGACTTCAAAACCATGAAGGAGGAAAAAGAACAGGAAAACACAAACGTCAAGGATTTACCTACCCATTCAAAGTATATTTTAATCGCATCCTACTTGGCCTCTTTCAATCTTCCCAAGAACGATCTCCATAATTTCTCCAAGTTGAAAGCTATCAAGAACAAGAAGAGAGCCATTTCAGATAAAGCCAAGAACAAACGTGGACACTTACTCAAGGACGATATTGACTCCAGATTACTTTCACCAAACTTCTTTGATCTTGAAAGAATGTTGGCGATTTTGAGTATTATCTATAGGGTCAATTCCCAATCATTGAACATGACAGACGATGATAACTTGTTGGATATAAAGAGAGATACCATCATTACTGAAGAAAACAAGGAGCTTGAAAGGGCCAAGTTCACACTTAGTAGAAACACTGATCTTGATAGTCAGATCACCACTCTCTTCTCCTTGGGCCTCTTGGTGAAATCGGCCAATTCTGATATTTTGGGTGCAAGAGTCAGATGGAGATGTAACATTAGCTGGGATACAGTTGATGCCTTGGCCAGAGATATGAAGTTTCCTCTCTTGGACTACCTTGGTGATGATTAGTATAGCTATGGTTTTGGAATTACATCCTTATAATCAATCTAATAATTAATAATTATAGACTAATAAAAGTAATAATAGAGCATTAATACATATTGTTAATGGTGATGTGGTGATAGTGTAATAATTCATGCTAGATTTTATTAGGATGACACAGTCAGTAGATGCTAGCTAATAGTACATAATATACAGTTCGTTATAGATCAATTGATATATGCTTGGGTAATGTGGGTTATTGATCTAGGTTTTCTTCAAAGGTTACTTCCTTTAGCGGGGTAAACTCGTTCTCTCCCACTTTTCTTACTTCTACCTGGTCGTTGAAATAGGTGAGTTTCCAATGGTTCATTTCGTAGTTTGAGAATGGACCATTGATCTCGTCTTGACCTAGCCACCTGAACTCCCAGATTTTCTCTCCATAGTCCACTTCTTCTTGTTCTTCTTCACTATCATCGTCATCTTCACGAGCCCTCTTGACTCCTCTCTTGTCACTGTAGTCGATACCGAGCCTGGACCTGTAGAATCTCATCAATTCTTCACGACTCATGTCGTAGATATCCGAAAGCTCATCTTCATCACTGAGAACAGTGCACAAATGGGTCATTGTCATCACCGACTGTTCTCTTTCCTTATTTTTCTGTTGCTTGGCTTGGTTCCGTTTCATCTTCTTGGGATTGAGTCTGGCCAATGCTTCTAGTGGTGTCTCTGCTGGTTCAAGTAGTTCTAGAAGTGTTTCAAGTGACTCTTGTATACTTTCATTTATGTTCTCAATCAATTTCTGCTTTGCAGCCAATTCTCGTTTTTCTTGTGCACTTTTTGCTTTTGCAATCTCTGACTTCTTGAACCCTCCAAGCACTTCATCTTCAGCATTTGGTTCCTCTTCTTGCTCATTACGTATATAATTACCGTCTAGATCAAACTTACCTTCGTCTGCTTCTTCTCTAAGACTGAATGCTTCAAACTTGGGCTCTTTTGTCTTCTTAGCTTTACCATCTGAGTTCTCCATATCGTTGTAGTATGCGGCCACATCTTCTCCACCTTCATCCTCGTCATCTTCTCCATCTTCGTCTTTGTCCAGACCTTTTTTCTTTACAATGTATTGCACCTCGTCATCGTAGGCGCCTATACCTTCTTCTTTCTCGAACTGGTCGATATCAAGAAACTTGGACTTCTTTTGTTTCTGGGGTTCTTCCTTCTTGGCTGGAACCACTTCTTCGTCTTCTTCTTCTTCATTGTCACTTGCAAACATATCGTCGTCATCATCATCGTCTTTTGCAGGTTGTGGTTGTGGCTCTGTTTCTGGTTGTTGTGCGGTCTCATCTTGTGACTGGTCACCTTCATCCTCGTCCCCTGAATCTGAGTCGTAGTTGAGCCTTAAATCGCGTCTATGCTTTTGCTTGATCCTCTTGGTATTCCCCAAGTTCCCTTCGACCTCGCTGTCACTCATTTTGTGATGTTGTGTTGATGTTGTGTTGATGTGATTGTCTACCTAGTTGGTATGATCGAAACGAATGGATCAATTGAATACTCCTTTTGATTGGCTGTTGAATACAGTTTGGTGCTCTATAAGGTCTTATTGTTGGTTAAGAATTACTCAATGGGATTTCTTGTGGTCATTGATCCCAATGGCTGCCTGGATAAACTGGTTGTGGTTGCTTACGTTTGGTTGATGCCTTGGTGATGTTATCGCTAACTATGTGCCGTATCGCACCAGATCATCGCGATGGACAGACACTAAAAGGAAGGTAACCAAGCTGCTTTAGAGACGTTGTCAATCGCAATCAGACATTAACATCACCGTGTTAACGAGGTCTCATCGCTCTACAATTTAATACTTCCAATTTCTTTATCTGTCAAAATTTTTTCAACAGGAAAGGTCTAGGACACCAATTATTAGCAGATCTGCTCATCACATCCTCATCATATTTCACTTATAACATTTCAATTAAACACAATGTCAGAGTTTATGGAAGTAGACCTCGATTTCGCTATAGATAGTGACGAAGTGCTAAATCTTGAAGAACAATATTTTCAAAAGGGGTTCGAAGAGGGCCAGAAAGATGCCTCTAGAGATCAATTAAGAGAAGGTAAAGAATACGGCTGGCAAACAGGATTCCAAAGAAGTGTAGTAGTGGGCTATATCGAAGGGTTAGTGGAGTACTGGGAATCAAATTTGGACCAGTATGACCTGAAATCCTTACCAAACCATTTATCACAATTAAGAAAGATACTCGAAGGCATACCGCTTAGTAATGAAGATTCAGACGTTGAAGAATTTGAAAAAAGAGTGAATAAAGCCCGTAACAAAGTACGGGTGGTATGTACCATGCTCAAGGAAACCTGGAAGATCCAGAACTTGGACAAGTTAGTGCTGGAAATCGGTGGAAAGCTACTGGTCAGTGAGAACGTTGACGATATGTGGTGATTAGTTATAGATAGAAATAACCCCAACCCCCTAACACTACAAGAATATCAATGGAAATAATTTCTACAAAGAAACAAGTTATTGTGACACAGTCAAGGTCGTCTGTTGAGTCAGTAATACTGAAATAATTATATAAATGACACATTTTAACGAGAATTTATAGTAATAAATAGATCAATATGAGGTAAACCTTAAAGGAAACGTAGTCCTAGAAACCTTTACCAAAACCAATACAACCAAACACTGGTCATATAAAACATCGGATATGCTTTCTCTATTAATGGGCTTCTAAATTAATTGTTCATTAAATGGGTTTTATTGGTTCGTTTATCAACTGGAGCCAGCTCTAGTCAGTAATAAAAGCTAGAATGAAAAATCAAAATCTAATGATTTCTGTTGACTTTCCAATTTATAACTTAAAATACCACCTAAAGGACAATCATTGACACCAATAATTAACTGTTCACCATTCCCATTTTCAATAGGAGCAAAGTTCAAACCAGTACATTTTCCAATAAAGTCTATGGATTGGATTCTGGACTGGATTTCGTCCTCTGATTGCAAAAGATCATCGGTCTGTATTATACCTATATGATCCAAGCTTTCTGCCCATGAGATGTAATCACCATTGTAGTTGAATTTACAGTTTCTTACTGGACCACCGTTACTGTACGATTGAGATCCAAAGGATCCACTCCATGAATGCAATGCTGAATTGGCCTTTCTTCTGTCCCATAACCGTACACAACTGTCTTGGTTACCAGTAATGAGGTAATTTTCATTCTTTGTAGACCAGTCACAACTAAAACCAAAATCGTTGTGACCTTTGAATTCTTGACTTGTTTCCAAGTTCATTTGGTTGACTCTCTTGTCAAGAATAAACGAACTAAGATGGTCACCAGTAATAAATATTTCATTAGTATTATTAGAATTAATAGCAGCACAATTAATAGCAAATGGTAAATCCACCAAGTTTCTTACAAAGTTACGTTCCAAATCTATCACACGAAGACTTCTATCATTGGATGACACAATTAATTCTGTGTCTTGTTCGTTGATTATGATATGGTTGGTGATACCGTCGCTGTTTTGGGTCACACTGAATTCTCCCAATAACTTGCTGGTATCTGGTTGTGAAACGTCTGATAGTATATATCCACCTTCAAAAGTACCACATGCTAAGTAGTTGTTGGTACTGGTTATGGTGGATATCCGAGTATTGCAGTTTTTGGCAAGGTTTCGGGAGTCTATTATACAGTCTAGTTTCATGGTATCACTACGAGCAGAAGGCTCGTTGTCAGGACGTAATCTGTTGATTTTGAAAAATGTGTGATAGTCTTCATCAGCTTCATTGTCTGGATGGTTCCCTATTATAGTGCTATTTTGAACGGTTTGTAAGTTATGATCATGGTAATAGCTCAGTGGGTAGTAGATCCCGTTAGAGATGTTGGATCCACAGCTCACCAAGTTACGTAGTTGGAAATGGGTGATGTGTAATTTGAGCTTGCAAAAGAACTTGTGGAACTTGAAGAAATCGGTGTTTGACCTGTATGTTCTGATGGTGGTATTCTGACGTTAGTAAATTCGATATGAAACGTGGAGAAAGAGTGTGATGGGTACTATAATCAACTAGATAGGTAACTATTCAGATTTTGCAATCTATGATCAGAAGTTGACAATTGCTGAATAGTACAGTTGGTTTTAGTTCCATGACACCTGCATTTTTTTGACCCCACATGGTATATCTGGTATGATTTTTGGAGGTATAATGTTGTTAGTCTATACTTACACTAGTAGCTCTTGATTTGGAGCCTGGGATATTATGGAACCAGTTGTGTTCACCCACTCTGGATCTGTCTAAACAGAACTTTTCTTTCATTCCTGGAGGCCATACCACACCTTGAAGGTCGGACTCAGTGGTAGAAGTAATTGCAAATGGTAAGCGGTCTTCTCTATTCTTTAAGGAATTTAATATACTTAAGATATCAGTCTTTGAAAGAAGGGAAGAATCATCATATAGGAGATTGTATAAAACGGTTAAAGACTCCGATTGGTTCAACTCATATTCATGACTGGCTTGAATAGGTGGCGATTCAGTACGATTGGTTTGGTACTCATCGGATCCAGTATAATGATAGAATCGACCAGAATCACGAAGAGTATTCGATGCCATATCGAGTTCTTCTTGGGTAAGTTGGACCGCCATTCTCTCCTGCGTTAACCCCTAGTAGTTGATCTAGTTTTTGTTAGTAGTAAAATGGTGTAAAAGAGTAAAAAAGTGGTAAAGGTTATGGTGATAATATTATGAATTAACTTTTTTTGTGAGGCTACACCAAATACATAATAATAATAATAACGTGACAGCCTTTCAAAAGCCTTTTAGGAACAACAACGGGTACTGTACCGTACAGTACCGAAGGCAGAGTGTATGTGAACGTGACGGGCGGAGGGATACTGAGGATACGAAGGAACAAGAGGAAGAAAAAACGGGATTTTGGGGGACTTTTAGCCCCCCTAAAGAATAATTGGTGGGTGTCAGTAATTAGGAGGCAATTACGTCTATTTAGGAGGTGTAGATCATGAACCAGACAAGCACAACAACGATAACACCGAGAAATCGTGGTAGTGAAATTAGTGTCTGGCAGTATTACTGGTGGTAGGTATTTCAGTAGAGCCTAATGATGTAACCACATTACTGGTTGGCTCCCAGGTGAAATTAGATGTGTAGAACAATCAGCCACCACCCATTAGTGGGAGATTAATTATTTAGTGGTGGAACAGGTATCGCACCACCTAACATAGCCCTTACTAGTGAGTGAAAAATATAGTGACAGAGAAGAAAGTCACTATATTTATAGGTACCAAAAAAGGCCAATACCGTGAATTTCACCCTCGTGGTGATATAGTACTAATAATGATGGTATTTTGGCTCTTAGTTAGGCCATAGCTAGTCAGCTAGGGACTTTGGGATGGGTGGTTACCATTTTCCGTGGCACCCCTATGATTTGAGTTTGAGGCGCATCACTCAAATATACCTATGATAGAAGTGATATTTAGTGAAAGATCGTACAGGAGGAAATCACTGGGTTTATCGATGAACTAATGAGAATACAGTTCCTATTTTTTTATTTTCCTTTCTTTTTATCAACATGCTACATCACAAACAATCACGTCCAATAGTTGCACATTATTCATCTGACACCTGGGTCATCGCCTTATTGTCTCCCCAAAATTAGAAATATTAGATGCTGTTTGCAAACCTGGTTAACTTTTAATTAAATTAATTGGTTCCCAATGAGACAGTTCGAACCTTAGATCCGTATATTTCATCTTTTCTCACAGTTATTTGTAATTTCCGTCACTAACCCACACGGAATGCCTGTAAACTCTGATGTCTCCACTCTGCCTCCCCCCTCCTCTGATCTCCTGTTGTATCTCCCTAACTATTGCATATTTTCATTTAATCGTTGATCTTTAGATCCAAATGGTCCATCGGTTCCATTCGCCGAATTAGACCATATCGTTATGTATGTTTAGGTCTACATCAAATGGAATTGGTCGTTATGTCAGTTCCGTCACCCTAGTTTTGTTCTTGGCATTTGACATAATCTTAGCCACATTTTCGCACCCATACAATAAAACGTTCCTAAATATACTCGTATTTCATGTTAAAAGGTGCCAATTAATGTTTTACCAGCTGACGAGGGCTGGATAATAATGAAATATAATGATGACTCGCCAACATATATCTAGCATTTACCATGTCTAGCCGTTCTGTTTTGGTGAATTTAACCAATAAGAACTCAGTTTCGTGATATGTGTGGGAATTGGTCTGACCTTCGTAATTCTTCAATCTTTTTCGACCACAAACTTTTGGGACCAACGCTCAAGGTACTTGACTTGTGAGTCAATAGTAAATATCTACAGGGTTGATTACGCACGGCTCCATACTCCTCGCCCCCCTCCCCCTAAAGATACGCTTTTAAAGGGTTCTACATTATCATAGAATCCACCATTACTATCTCATTATTCGTTATATCTGTATAATTGACCCCATAATTGGCCTCGTGCTAGTTATCCGAACCATCATCTTTGTTTTTGTGATTTTTCACCAGACTTCTTAACCGTATTTTTATCTTATTTTAATCAAACGGGTTTACCCCGGTTTTATGCGGCTTTTGCATTTACTCTCTCAGCCTCTCTATTGAAGAACCGGATTATCTTTACTATATAATTGATTGTTATTCCCACCTGAATTTTGCCATCATATCTATAATCTATAATCTTTTAAATTTATAATAACAAGTTTTATATATTATGGCTGATACTACACTGTCAACATTAGAATATGGGGCTGAATATCAGCCTCAAAAACGTCTACTATCGTTTTTATTCCCTAAAAGGGTCTACCCAATCCCTACACCTCTGGAACAGAAAAAATATCCTTATGATAATGCATCGTATTTAAGTAAGTTATTTTTTTGGTGGGTTACTTCAAATTTAAACGTTGGTTATGCTCGTACTTTTACCGAACATGATTTTTATGAATTACCTGATGAGTTGAAAGTTCAACCATCAATTGACAAATTTAATGAAGTTTTTGCTCAACAAGTAAAAATTGCTAAAGAAAAATATCCTGAAAAATGTGATGAAGATTTAAAAGGGTTATCTAAAAAGAGAATTCTTTATATATTTTATTTGACCTTTAAAAAACCCATTATTTATACTGTTTCTTTATCATTTGTTAATGCTTGTTTAATGGGTGTTACACCACTTATGACCCAACAATTAACTAAATTTGTGGAGAGAAGAATTGCTGGTTATGAAAGTTCAGTAGGTAAAGGTATTGGTTTAGCTGTTGGGTTTTCTTTAATGACCCTTATTGTTGAAATGTCTTTGAATCATTTTATCTATATTTCTTATAATGTTGGTATTGTTACAAAAGGTATTTTAACTGATGCTATTTTTAAGAAATCTTTTAGATTAAGTTCTGCTTCAAGACAAAAATTCTCCAACAGTAAAATTACTTCCATGATTTCTACTGATTTGAATCGTATTCAAATTTCTACAATTACCCTTCCTTATCTTTTTTCAGTTCCTGTTCCAGCCATTATTGCCCTTACCTTTTTGGCAATTAATCTTCATGCATCTGCAGTTATTGGTGCTGCTTGTTTAATCTTATTCTTTGTCATGATTGGTATGGCAACCAAGAAACTTTTTGCATACAGAGCATCTATGAGTGTTTTGACTGATGGTAGAATTTCTTTGACTTCTGAAGTTATTCATCATTTAAAAATGATCAAAATTTACTCTTGGGAAGTTCCTTATTATAACCAAATAGTCAATGCCAGATCCAAAGAAATTCAGTTTCTTTTGAAGATTCAAGTCTTAAGAAATATCATTGAGGGTGTTTCCCTGTGTTTGGCTGGTTTAGCTTCTATGCTCACTTTCGTGGTTGTTTTCCTTATTGATGGTGCTACCAAGTCCGCTTCCATTACTTTCTCCGCTCTTGCTGCCTTTGATATTTTGAGTCTTGGTATTACCTTCCTTCCAGAAGGTATGGCCCAAGGTGCTGATTTAGTCATGGGTCTTTGCAGAGTCTTTGAAATGTTGTTGGCTGAAGAAGAAAGCGAACCTCCTAACTACTACCGTTTGAAAGATGCTGATTATGCTTTGTGCTTGGAAAACTGTGAGTTCGAATGGGATAAAATCACTGATTCTGAGGAAGAACCATTCACCTTACATAAAATCAATTTGAAAGTCATGAAAGGTGAATTTATCATTGTCACTGGACCAATTGGTTCCGGTAAGTCTTCTTTATTAAACGGTATGTCTGCTTTAATGAAATGTACTTCTGGTTCCGTTAATGTCAATGGTTCTCTCATTTTTGGTGATCAGCCTTGGGTGCAAAATGCTACTATCAAAGAAAATATCTTGTTTGGTAAAGAGTATGATGCGGAGTTTTATAACAAAGTCATTTTTGCTTGTGCCTTACAGGGTGATTTAAACAATCTTCAAGGTGGTGATCTTACTGAAGTTGGTGAAAGGGGTATTACCCTTTCTGGTGGTCAAAAAGCCAGAATTAACTTGGCTAGAACCGTTTATGCTGATAAAGATATTATCATCTTAGATGATGTCTTGTCTGCTGTTGATGCCAAGGTAGGAAAGCATATTATCAAGCACTGTTTCTTGGACTTATTGAAAGAAAAGACCATTATCTTGGCTACTCATCAATTATCAATGTCTAAGGATGTCAGTAAAATCGCTTTCTTGAACTCTTCTAGAACTCTTGAAGTTGGTACTAGTGAAGAACTTTCTGAAAACAGCTTCCAATTTAAAAAGTTGATCTCTTATAGTAAACTGACCACTGTGGAAGCCGAAAAGCCACAGGAAGACGTCGAAGAAGAAATCATTGAACTTCAACTGGAAACCAGAATTGACCAAAAACTTCTGAGAAGAAAACCTCAAAATGAAGAAGATGATGATGAAAAGGCTGATACCTTCATTGTCGTTACTGATGAAGCTAAAGGTAAAATTGTGGAAGATGAATCTAAAGAAGTCAATAGTGTTAAGTTTGCTGTTTACAAGTCTTATTTGAAAAATGGTGCCTTTTGGGGTGTTGCTGGTACTCTTTTAGTCTTACTTGCTTTGACTATTGTCACTGGTTTCCTTAGAGTTTTCGCTAATACTTGGTTATCATTCTGGGTCTCTGATAAGTTCAATAGAAGTGGAGGATTTTATATCGGTCTCTATGTCATGTTTAATATTTTATTGGTTGCAAGTGTTGCAGGTTTGTTTATTTTGGTTGCAAATATATGTTCTACTTCTTCCAAGAACTTGAATATCTTAGCTGTCCAAAGAATCCTTCATGCTCCAATGGCTTTCCTTGATGTCACCCCAATTGGAAGAATCTTGAATAGATTCACTAAAGATACCGAATCTTTAGATAATGAAATTGCTGAACTTTATAAGTATATTATCTATGGATTATACACCCTCGGTGGTACTTTGGTCCTTATTGTGATCTATTTACCAGTTATTGCAGCTCTTATTCCATTCCTTACAATTGCATTCATCTTCTTACTTGATTACTACATTGCTTCAACCAGAGAAATCAAGAGACTTGAGTCTATCAAGAGATCTTACCTTTTTAACAATATTAATCAAAGTTTGGGTGGTATGACTACTATTAAGAATTACCATAATCAACAAACTTTCATTGATGAAACTATCAAGTTGGCTGATGGTTTGAATGAAGCTAGTATTTTATACTTCGCCAATCAATGTTGGTTAAATATTGTTTTGGGTGCTCTTTCTGTTATTGTTACTTTCTGTGTCTCCATTTTGTGTGTCTGTAATGTCTTCAAGCTCAATGCAGCCACTGTTGGTTTGTTAATGAGTTATACTATGCAATTGGCACAAATTAGTGTTGTTATTGTCAGATTGTACTCCAGATTGGAGAATTCAATGAACTCAGCTGAAAGATTATGTGAATATGCCACCGAGTTACCACAAGAAGCCAGTTATAGTATTCAAGCTACTCAACCAAAGTCATCATGGCCTGAATCTGGTAGAATCGAATTCAAGGATGTTTCTATGTCTTATAGACCAGGTTTGCCATTGGTATTGAATAAATTGAATTTCTCTGTCAATGCTAGTGAAAAGGTTGGTATTTGTGGTCGTACTGGTGCTGGTAAATCATCGATTGCTGCTTCTCTTTACCGTTTGACTGAATTGGATATGGGAGAAATCTTCATTGATGGAGTTGATACTTCTAAGATTGGTCTTCATGATCTTAGATCTCATCTTTCCATCATTCCGCAAGATCCTGTTTTGTTTAATGGTTCTATCAGAAGAAACTTGGATCCATTCAATGAACACCATGATGAAGACGTTTGGGATGCTTTAAGAAGAGCTGGTTTGATTGAAGAATCTGAATTATCAGCTGTCAAGAGACAATATGCTGATAAGGGTCAATTACATAAATTCCATATTGATCAAGAAGTTGTTGATAATGGTTCTAATTTCTCATTGGGTGAAAAGCAATTGATTGCTTTCGCCAGAGCTTTGCTTAAAGATACTAAGATCTTAATAATGGACGAAGCTACTTCATCTGTTGATTATGCAACTGATAGCAAGATTCAAAATACTATCAAGACTGAATTTGGTCATTGTACTATTTTATGTGTTGCTCATAGATTAAAGACAATCTTGAACTATGATAGAATTATTGTTCTTGATAAGGGTGAGGTTGATGCTATGGATACACCATGGAACTTGTATAATGAAGAAGGTTCTATCTTTAGAGAAATGTGTGAAAAATCAGGTATCACTAAAGATGATTTTAAGAATCATTTGATTGAGTTCGATCTTGCTGAAAAGACTGAAAAGACTGAAACTGATAGTTCAGCTTCAATCAGTTCTAATTAGATTACTCTGGGATGTTTTAAATTCTTGGGAGGTTAAAAATATAAAAAGAAAAAAAAATTCTAATTCTTTGGTTTTGCTAGATATTGAGTAACTAGCTAATTGATTCTTGGAGTCTACATATGTATATATATATATATTGATAAAATAAATATTTAAATATGTTGAAGCGTAAAATGGGTGCAAAAAGTGTTCGCATAATTATGCCCACAACACCACAACAACCAGAATATAGTGAAGCAATGATTGGTTCTATTGTACCAGATAGCTAGACTAACATTAACTAGGCACTAATTGAACTCTTTATTAGTAACAAAGTATGGTAAGTTTGTTTGCTCATTTTGATCCTAATAGAATCTAAGCCTTTGATGAGGACAGAGCTCCCAGAAACTTGTCAAACTAAAGGCATTTGTTACTAAAAATATACTTCTTTTTGGCATCCAACCGAGTCCCGAGTCCCGAAACCATTCCCCTTATTGCAGCCAAGAACAAGTCCAGGGTCGTATACTTACCAATGCTCTTGACTATATCTGTTCTATTATTATATTTAGATCCTACTACATTGTGAGCGAGACCTCATACCACTATCGCACTCGGTCCAATCGCGGCTCTAATAGCACGTGAGAAACTGTGGACATACTTAAACCATTACTAAGTCCCACTTCCAATCACTAACTATCCCACTACTCACTCCCTTTTGCACAATGTCTGGCCACCAATACCACTTCGATGTTTCCATGAGCTGTTCCGGATGCTCAGGTGCCGTTAACCGTGTTCTTACCAAGCTCGACGGTGTTTCCAACGTTGATATCTCTTTAGAAAAGCAAACCGTTGATGTTATCACCACTGATGCTCTTGATTACGATACTGTCTACAACACCATTGCTAAGACTGGTAAGAAGGTCAACAGCGGTAAGGTCATCAGTTAGAGAGGTGAAGGTTGAGAGAAGAAGCTGATTCAATTGAGTCTTCTATGAAGAGATGTTTTCTTTTGGTGTCCTGGCTCTCAAGATTTGATATCTTGGTTAGGTTAAGAGATGCTTACAAATATAGTCCATAGCGATATAACGTTTAATATAATACTATACATATTGACGGTCGTTCATAGTCCATTTTATGGTAGAGGTTTGTGATGTGTAGATTGTTCTGGTATTTTGCCATTGAATCTCAGCTTTAGTTCATATTTCTGAATTCAATGATCTCTTCGATGTACTTGTCTCTAAGTTCACTCTTAACAAATACACTTTGGATCAATTTAATCAACTCATCAGTAGAAATATCAAACAACTCCCCTTGGTAGAATCTCTCCATAATTTCCTTTAAATGGCTCAGCACCAAAAATTGAATGTTTCCAAGTTTATTATATGATTTGATACTGTCTCTTTTCTCTCCCAATTGCATTATAAATGGAAGGGTCACATTATTGAGCGAATCTATAATTGTAGATATTTTCTTAGATTGATACTCTGATATTTCTGGTAAACTAATCACAGACCCAATGGTCCAGTTGTTAGTAAATTCTACCAATGAGATGATCAATTCCTTGAATTTGACAGTATTAGTGGCTTCCAACTCTGTTTCCAGAAACAAACTATTGTACCATTTATAAAGAACACTCAATTGATTCAAATTATAGTCATCCAATTCAAAGTCTTCTTCTTCCTCAAAATTAGGAGCTGGTGATCCATTAGTAGACTCCAATGAACCCAAATCAAGAGATACCATAAGCAATTTGAGTTCTTGGTAGAGTTGAATCAATGTTTGATTGCAAATTAATGCTGCTTCCTTGTCAAATTGATTAATTTCAAGCTCATTTGCAAGGTATTTTAAGTCATTATGGAATAAGTAAGATTTGGTGGATGCTGGATACTTGGCAATACCTAAAGCTTTCACAGTGGTTATTAAATAAGAACAGTCTTCAGATATTTGATTGAATTCATTGAATATTGGTACCAATTGTGATGGTAAGTCCGTGATTCTTATAGAGCCTTCGACAGGTTTGTCAGTAATAGGATCATCATCTTTAAGGAGATCAGCCACTTCTTCATCATCGTCCCATTTGTCGTCCCATTTGTCGTCCCAACCATCCTCTTCTTCGGCTGCTGCTTGTGGTTGTGGTTCTTTCTTCTCTGATAATTTCCAGTACTTCTTGCCCTGAAATTGTGCTTCTGCAAATTGCTTTTTGATATCGTCCACAAACCTATCAACCAACCAGTCAACATACAATCTATTCAAATTCTCTTTGATGGCAGCGTCAGTGGAGGTATCGAATTGACTTAATATATTCCAGTTGGTGGATTGACATAATACAGTTAAGGATCTTAAATCTTGGATCTTTTCTGCATCTTGGTTGATCTTACTGATATTGTTTGTGATCTTTTCGATTAGTTTCTTGTTTAATTTGGAATTCAAGAATTGTTTGACAGATACCAGACCCACATGGTTGATGAAACCGATGAAATTCTCCAATGACTTGAAGAAACTGTGTTCGTATTGGGGAACCACTTTAAGAGTAATCAAATCGTAGTCTTCTTCTTCCAAGTAGATGGTCAAATCATCTTTATCGCTTAGTATTTTATCCATTACAGCATCCCATTTCTGTCTTAATTGAGTGTAGTGATCGAGTTTAACGGAATTTTTAGTGATTAAGGAATTGAAATCGTTAAGAACTGCAAGGTTGGTAATGGTGAACTCATTGGGTATAAGTGATACTACAAACTCGTTCATTTGGACAATGAAGTCTTGGTAGAGCAGATCCAACTTCTTTGAGATTTGCTTGTAGATGATTATGGATGAGTCGTATTGAGTGGCTCTTGCGTTTTTGAATAAAGTAAAGAGTTGTTGGAAATCAAGCAAATCAGACATTGATTTGGGTTTATCCAAAAGACCAGTGATCTCATCCAAAGTAGCCTTTGTTTCACTGAGTCTTTTAAGATCACCAATGCTTTGTTCTGTTTGATGAGACCTTTCATTCAATTGGATGATGGAGAGATTTTTTAATTCATCTTGGGGTGTGGAATGGTCTTGTTGGTGTTGTTGGATGTATTGATGCAAGTGGGGGTCTTCAAGAAGCGCTGTTTTGTTGATCTTGGTGGTAGCTTCGGTGATCTGAGCGTTGGCGAGACTGAGCTCTTCTTGGTACCTCTTTGCGAGGGCCTCTAAAGACATTATACTACTTCAATGGAACTGGCGACTAGTCGTTGTATTGGTGTTGTAAGTTGATTGTTAGTGCGGAAACGTACAATGTGGCCGCAAAGTGTCCCAGTACGAGCGTCAGTAATTAGCGAGGGCTAGCGAGAGTAAGTGAAACAGCAAATGGTCAATTAACAGAGCAGAAGAAGAGAAGAAAAGTGAATTGTTTTTTAAGATTTATTTAGCTCCATATTTGAGCTGTTTTACTGTTGATGTCTGGATGTTTCTCTGCCACTTTTAGTTGATTCGTAGTGAAGTTTCACCAGCCAAAAGTCTACTTAGCGAGACACTCTACTGCGCAATAATGGTACAGTATGATAGGTCAAATTATAGCGTAATAAAAGGAGTAAAATAGAGATAACTCAGAAATGACATAGTTTTCGGTTAGAAGCGGGGTGAAGTGGTCTCTTTCCTTGACTTCCTAATAGAGTTATCACTGGTGTGTAGTTATTCTTGCTAGCAGTGTTCCTACTGTCTCTACAACCTTTTTTATACATAATATCATATTAATAAATACCAGTGCTGAACTGGGGCTCCGCTAGCAGAGCTGGAAAAAATACATCGACCTTGAAAAGCCAAGAAAACTTTCAGTTTTCTGCTTTTTACTTTCCTTATCCTTATCTTTTGATAAACCTTAAACCAATAGAGGTATACTTTTGAACCAATGAAATTCACTGGATTCGTAAGACCGGTATTAATTTCATCACATTAAATTAAAGGTTTAGGATAGTTTGTTTGATTTCTTGTTTTATTTAGCTACCAAGCTTCTCTGTATATTTTCCAATTATTCTCCAATTTATATCAAATCCTCAGTGATATCGTCGTCCACATACTCATCATCCTTGTTCATTCTATAAATGGTCATACCCATACTGGCCACATTCAACATGTTCATAAACCAGTCTGGAACAGGTACACCATAAAGTTCAATCAAATTGAATGACATATCCAAGAAATTACCGATCAATTCTATAACAAGCATCATTTTATCAAACTTTAAGTCTTTAAGTACCTTGTTATACTTTCTATTTATATCTTCATTAACCACAGTAGAAGTCTTCTTGGAATTCAAAAGTTTAAGTTCAACATTGACCTTACGTTCTTTCCGTATCACATTGAGTAATTGAGATATGGTCTTTCTAATTAAAAATACCAAGATTAATACCCAAAGTTTATTGGTTTGTTTAAGTAAATTTAATAATTTTTGAGGAAACATTGGTAATTTGGAGAATAAATGAAGGTTATCAAGAATATTAGCTAAGGTTTCTAAAATATCTACCACCACAGTTTCAAGTCTTTTCAATGAAAACTTTCTATATGGAGAGTATTGTCTTCTTTTAGCCGCAGTTTGACTAGTAGCTGGAGGTTTATTAGGATTGGCAACAGCCTTATTTAAATCAAACTTGGTGAAAAAAGGTGAATGCTTTGGCTTAGGAGTAGTTGGAAGCTTGTTAAACTTCTTGAATGACTCGTTGTTTTGACGTTTAAGATACTCTTGTAATTTGGTAAGTTTATCTTGAGTGACAGAATGGTTACCTCTTTCTTGTTCTGACTTGGCAAGCTTAATAAGGTTATCGATGATAGCTTGTTGTTTATCTTGGGTATGCGATGGCTTGGTACCTTTGGTAAGCGTAGATGCGGTTTCAACAGGCGTTACCATTGTTTAACTGGTGATCTGGAGTGTGTTAGTTAATCTTCTGATTTTGACTGGCTGGACAATGGCACGACCTGGACGCGATAGCGGGGATGGTTAGGGAGGGTTCTCGTTAAAGGTTAGAGAGACAACTGATGGGGAGGGAAGACAAGTTATACCAAATAAACCACTTTTATTGCAAGAGTAAAATAGAGATGTATGGATCTTTTACAGGTATACAATGAAAGGTTTACAAACATGGCCAAAGACAGTATTTTTTTGGGGAGAGTGGGGGTTACAACCTCGGTTTGTAGCTACTACTGGGGATCGCATCAGTGACCTGTTATCGCCTATACCGAGGAGGCCAGTAGCCCAAGAGGGTTAGTAAATAGCCAAAAGAGGGAAGACGAACAGGTAGCCAAAATAAGTTGGATAGTAGCTTAGGTTGGAACTTTGAATGTTAGTATCTTTTTAACCTTTTGTAATTGCTCTGTGAGCTTGTTTGGTGGGGTTCCTTTAGTTGTACTATGCTCTTGCAACATGGATGCAAAAAACCACATGCAGGTCATAAACTACCATTAGAAACTGGAAAGAAAGAAGTCACTTTAGTTAGACAAATTGGGATAGTAGGAGCCATTTTGGCCTCAAATAGTCGTACAACGGTATATCTGTACTTTAGGGAGAAGCAGTTTCTTTTTAAAGTGAGAAATGCTCTGTTTCATCAAATGAGACTGTTAAAATGTGAGATACGTATGATTGAATGCAAATTTATAGAGACTCTTTATCTAAATAATATATATATATTGGCCAGTTGTGGAATTATAGATAGTCCAAATTATTCCCTTACCTTTATTACTTTATACAGTGATATTATATAATATGGTACATACTGGTATACCCTTTTCTACCTGAGTAGACCTGCTAACTCTTGAAGAAACATCTGTTCATTTGTGGCACGGTCAAGCTGAGCCAATCTCGGTTTTTCAAACCCACTGGCTTTTATCACTTTGAACGAATCATCAAATATCAACATCTTAGGAGCAAATTCACCAATACAGTCCAATTGGAATTGGTTTTCATTAATCAACTGTATGCTCAAATCTTGTATATCAGTGAATCTGATCAAAATTTCATTCATTTCCTTACACCACTTGGCATATTTCTGAGTTTTGTCATCTCTTGAATTTGGTTGCGAATTCTGGGCTAAAGAGGTAGATTCTTGGAGTTTTTGGTTTAAATTAATGATCTGCTGTTCTTGTTTCGTTATAGATGCTTCTTTTTCTGTAATATCTTCAGCTATTTGCTGTTGTTGTGCTGTTTCTCTTTCTAACTCATCTTGGTTCAGTTGTAATACTTGATCTAAATCCATATCTTCAGTAGCATTCTCTACTAGACTCGATAATTGCACATTTTCGATTTTGCTCTCATTAAAAACTTCTTCGATTTCTTGTTCTAATTGTGCAATATCGTCAATGAGAGCATCAGTATCCTTCAATTTACTCTGATAAGTATCGTTCAAGTCTACTGCTTCCTTATTCACTTCATTCAACTGCTGCAATCTTTCGCGCATTTGTTGTTTCAACTGTTTAAACTCTGCTTTCTTTTCCAACGAGTCGGTTTCCACTTTTTTCACATCATTTTTGTCGATTTCATCCATAGTCAATTCCGATATTTTACGAAGAAACTTGTCTCTTGTTTCCTGTTCTAAGTAGATGAATTTTAATTTGGAGAAAATCTCCTTTTGACGTTGAATCTCTTCTTCGATTACTTTTGGATCTTGAAGATTAACATTGGAATTCTCAAACTCTTGTTGTGCTGTGAGGATAGTAAAATCGGCTTTCTGCCTTATATTCTCTATTGAGTCTCGAAAGGTCTGGCTGGTCATCATATCGTGCAAAACTCGGTGAGGAACTTGGATCAGTTGTATTATAGTGTAGTCAGGTGATTAGCTACTGCTGTAATGTATGTGACTCAAGTCGGTTTGTATGCTCGCTTGGTTGATGCCTGTGGTGTGATGAAGATGGTGTTTGTTGATGTTTAAGGACGCGATTCGTAGACGCGATTGTTAGGTGTAAGTCACGTTCTAGGTCACGTTACATTTCCATAATTATAGACACTTCTGAAACTAAGACAGAAACTATAGAACCGTTCTTTCCTTCTATCACATAAACTTCATTGCCACTTTTAGACATTATCAATGAAGCTTATACCCAAAACCTTATCATTACTTTTAATTAGGTTGATATAACTATAAGCTATTTGATCACGTGACACACCACGTTAAGTAGGTATATTTCATCAACCCAGTCAAAATTATTAAAAATTAATAGTTCCAGTTTAAGAAGATCAAGATATGCTGATATTGGTATTAGGATATAGTTAAGTGGTTTTTGTATACAAAAATGATTACCTATCAAGTTTCAACCTGTTAAAAATACTGAATCATTTTTAACATGATGATTAAATATAGCAAGAAAGTGCACTATTTAACAAGATATTCACACTCAATAGGCAATACTATTGGTCCTTTGTATCATCAGGGAGGTGAGTAGTTTTTATAATTCACTTTACTGGTCTTTACTTCTTCTACTTTTAATCTTTAATAATTATCTCCATTTTTTTATTTATTTATTTAATTTTATTTTATTTTAATTCCTTTCATTAGTGTCATTTAAACATCAATGTATATAATACTTTATAATCATTAAACTTTGTCGTGAATTAAGTTTGCTTTTTTTTCTTGTCGCTGATTCATCTTGGTTGAATTATACAACTTAACTTCCAAGTTCTATCGTCTTCAGTCTTATTCAATTGGGAAATCTTCCACAATTCCAAAAGAATTAATTCTTGTAATGCTGGGACAGGAATAATATTGTAATCTTCGCTTTCATCTTTATTCAACAATAAACTTGATCTCTTGTCCTTTGCAGATTTGTAAGGAATTTGTAAGCTTTCAATATCAGCAATAATTCTGGTGATCTTCAAATATTTATCAATGTTAATAATCTTTTGGTTTAAGAAAGTATTGGCCTTTCTGTAATTAGGATTACCTTCAGTAATAAATGTCAAATCTTGAAGGAACAAAGATACATAAGGAACAATTGGAACATTGTAGTCATTTGAAATCAAAAAGTTTCTCAATTTTGATCTGTAAACTGAATAATTCTTTTCTGGATGAATGATACCTGAAAGATATTCATATAATTCCTTATATTTATCTGACAATTCAGCCCATACCTTTGTAAGTCTGGTGATTAAATGGGATTGAAGAGCAGTAATAATTGCAGCCAAAGAATTGAAATTTCTCAAGTAAAGACATGAAATAGCAATCTTTAACCAAGTCTTGATCAGATTAACTCTCATCTTTTGGTTGATCTTTGGTTGTAAGATCGATTCTAAAACATATCCAGATAAAGCATTAGTGAAGAGTAAGGATTGTCTAACATTTGGAGCCAACTTCAAATAAGCTCTCTTAGCAGTAAAGTTTTCCTTTAATAATTCATCTGGCTTGAAAGAACAGAAAATGTGAGATTCAATCAAGGTCAATTGTTTGGCAATTTCCAAACCATTGAAGTCCAATAAGTTTGGTCTGTAGTTAGATAAGACCCAACTTTGATCACATAAGTTGTACCATTTAGGTAAAACACTGTTCATTTCAAGAGGAATATAGTACTTGGAGGTAATGAATTGTTGAGGGCACCAGTTTTCACCCAAAATAGCTCTGTAAGTAAGGTTAACCTTCTCAATGGTACTAATTTGAGTCTTTGTCAAAAGAGAGCTGGAAGAGGAAGTTTGGTTTCCAACTCCTAGTGGCATTGGTAATGACATAGACTTTATGGATGAAGCGGTAGAAGTATTGGTGTTGATCTTAGACAATTCGTATCCATCGACCATTGAGTATCTTGAATTTAACACTGGGTCACTAGCATTGTAATCGTCCTTTCTGCTAGATCTAGTGACGGTGATACTTCTGTTGATTAATTGTTTTCTAGAACTTGATTGCTTGGTTTCAGTTTCTTCTTGGCCTTCAATTAATGGTCTCATGGATAATCTGGATGCAATATCAATTAATTTCATGGCATCAAGAGGTAAGTAAACAGACATACCTTCATTGAAAAAGTTGATTAAAGTGGTCAATACAGGGTAATCGGTTTCTTGATCCCAATAGGATTCAATCCATAATTGAAACATTTTAGAAATCAATCTTCTTCTGTTCTTGAGTTTAATTTCATCACTGAGATCAGAACTGTTTTGGTTCTTCAAAGATTTGTTTCCAACATCAAATCTATTAATTAATTCTTCAATAAGATCAATATTGGTTGCAAAACTTCTGAAACAAATGAAAAAGGTAGAAACAAAGAAATATTCTGGTGGAGAAGATTCATTGGTTAAAGTATAGACCAAACCTCTGAAAGAACCACCTAATAAGTTACCCTTTTCATCCACTAATAATTGTTCTTGAAGGTTAATTTCATGACTATCATCAACTTCACCATTGGTGAAAGGTTTGAATTCAGGTTCAGAAATTGAAAAAGGAGATGTACCTTCGATATCAGCAAGTAAAACATCGTGTAATAAGGAAATACCACCTGAAGTTAATCCCAATTCACCGGTTTTACCTGATCTGATCATAGAATATCTGTTTGATCTTGAAGGAAGGGATTTCATACCACTTAAATCACGGTTTTTCACAGATTGAGCCTTGGCAATACCAATGGAACATTTCTTAATAAATTCTTCTGGTTCAATCTTTATCTTAGAATAGTCTGGATATGATCTTTCAGAATTAAGCTTGAAATCACCAGTAATATCTAATAATTTACGAATTGAAAGAATAGTCAAACTAATGGATCTGATCATCTTGGAAGCAGTCAAAAGAAGTTCTCCACCTTCAGGGGTATAGAAATATTCTTTAGGAAGATTGGCACCAATACCATTGCTACCTAATAATTGAGAAGATTGGATAATTTTTTTGTCTTCATCAGTTTCATTCAAAGTCTTAACAACCAAGTTCTTAACACTAGATACCAAGTCACTAACCAATGACAATAAAGTATCTAAAGAGCTATCCAAATCACCTGGTTTTTCGGCAGAGAAATCAGATCCAATTTTGGAAATAAACAAGAGTTCCCTTAATAATAAGATGATTTGATGAGTGATTAATTCCAAGATATCACAACCCACTGGATTATGCTCGATTAAATCCAATCTACCAATAATTAAACCCAAGTATGAGAATAATAACCCGTTGATTTCGGAGATTCTTTGTTTGGCTAATGGTGGAGTGGTTAACAAAGGATAATTATTCATATCGTTTTGTAATTTCTTTTCGTTTTCACGCTTGATGATTTGCCTACTTTCAATTGACCACACTTGAAGGAAAGAAGTGGCTTTTCTGGAGACTTGATAGATCATTAAAGTCAAGACTTCGATCTTATTGAAGTTGGAAGTTCCCTTAAATTCATTGGCCTTCACCATAAGGTTGTACCAGTCAGCAAGTAATGATTTACGAGCTTTTCTAACAATTGGTCTCTTGGTAACAATTTCATTGGATCTAGACAAACAATCGGTTTGTTGTAATAATAACCGGACACCATCTCTGATGGAGTTGATGACTTTGATGGAGAAAGTATACTTTCCACCACGGTTCTTGTGACTCAATGGGTTCATGAGGAATCTACCACAAGCGTGGAATAATGGTTGCAAATAATGACTGTTTGGGATCTTTCCAGAATCTTCTTCTTCATCTTCTTCGTAATATTCTTCATCTTCAGTATCATCTTTCAGAGATACGGCAATTGCAAAATAATTCATAGGGATCCATCCTCTTTGTAATGACTCTATAAGAGTGACTTCACCCCAACCAGATTCATCTATAGTATGTACAAATGCCAAGTCGTCCTTTTCGAAGGAAAGACAGATAGACGCGTCTGATTCTGATTGTAAGGTAGTAGAATCAAAAGCATGAAGTGCTCTAACGAACAATGAAGATAATTCGTCATTAATACCTTCTTCTTCCACGGTAGAAGCGGTGGATTCTCTTCTTTCGGCATCAATTATATTGGTATCGTTGGAGTAGAAAGAAGGTTCAAGTTCAGGACGGTTTTTAGGATCCAAAAGAGAATCTGTGGTGGTGATATTTAATCCATTAGGGTATTTATCTTTCATCTCTCTTCTTTCATCGTCAAGACTTATATTTCTGGTAGTAGATTCCAGATCTACTTTATGCAATAAATCTCTTCTTGGAGGAATGTCTTCATGAGAAGGTTTTTTGAATGGAGATACTTTAGCACCATGGATATTATAGGATGATTTTTCAGGTACGAAAGTAGATGATGAAGAAACGGTGGTATCATGGAAATCAAAATTAGATGATGAAGATGTAGACTTGTTGTCTTCGTTATTACCCAAAGCTTTTTCTTGGCTTTCAATACTAGATATATCACTAGCAGTACTCCAATCAGAACTTTGTTCACGAGAATGGGATTTTTCTCTAGCATATTTGGAATCTTTAGATTTATCTTCATGGATCTTTTTATAATAAAGACTGGTTCTGTGATTTTTACCAGTAGAAGTTCTGTTGGCATTGGCATTAGGATCATTATTAACCTTTTCAATATTTTGTTGGAAGGCAGACATGAACTGGTAGGAGTCACCAGAGGTTCTGGTTTGTTGTAAAGTCATTGATAATCTTTGGAACTTTCTACTTAATTCTTGTTGAGGTAATTTAGGAGAAGTTCTATTCTTTGCATGTTCATTGCCATGATCATTAGGGTTCAAGTAGTCACTTGGTTCAGGTAATTCATGGCCCACTTTATTGTCAAAGACATCATCGCCTACCAACGGAGTCTTGTCGTCGAGGGGATCATTCACGTATGGCGCGCCTCCGAGCTTGGGAGTATCATCGTTTCCATAGTCGTATTGGTCTTCATGTTGTTGGTAGGTATAATCATCATAGGTAGGATCTCTTAAGATCGATTCGTTGATGGAGTTGAAACTAGGGTTACTCATTTGTCTGTTTAACTGACCATTAGTCTCAGCGGTTATATAGGTTTGGATGGTTTGACTGGACAAATCAGTGGCCATATGGTTGGAGCTATCAATACTGGCGTTTCTAGAATGGTCAAGGATTTGACGATGATGGACTTGGCCGTCTTGGTCATCTTCATATTCCTCTTCTTCCTCTTCTTCGTCTTCTTCGGTCACCTGGCCGATGATCATTGAACTTGAGTTTTTAACTGGATAGTCATCTGAGTATACACTAGACGACGTACTGAGGTGAGTACCAGGGGCATTTGGAACTGGTGGAGCCGAGTACATGGCTTATTAGGTAATGATGGGGAGGTGGTGGTGACTTGGATGGTCAAATATAAAAGTCTGCGGCAAAGGGGTGTTGGTAAAAGTGTTGATTTTCTAGAATGTTTTAACCAACTATATTTTTAAGGGTCCGTACTTAAATAATGTGAAATTTCTTATCTCCCCTCTTTCAGTCTCGCTCTCTTTTTTTTGGCGTTTTTAACCTTTATGCATATAAAATGAAGATCGTATGTCAAGCAAAATGATTTAAATTATGACACGTCTAAATTTGATGAAAAGTGATCTTTTTTCTTTAGAATGTTCAAAAAAAGCCGTTGATCAAATGATAACGTTAATAATGACAGAGAAAAAAAATTCAAGGCCCTTTTAATTGTATCAAGGCGTGATAGTGAAAGTGAACAATAAATTTTAGTAAGAGTGCGTGTCTGACGAGACGCGTGTCAAAGGGGTAAAAGTTCTCGTTTGAAACTGGAAATTGGACAATTGGAAAATTCGAATAAAAAAAAAAAAAATAATAGCTACAAAACCGATACAAGTAACAAAACCGATACAAGTAACAAAACCGAGTAACAGTGAGTAAAGTGAGTAGAAAATTATAATAACCTGATAACTTTGTATACCAAAAGGGGAATGGAAATGTGCCAAACCGAAAAAAAGAAAACGAAAAAGAAAAAGAAAAAGAAAACTAAACCGCTTTAATTAGTAGAAAAATGGAAAACGAAGGATTAACGAAAGATTGGAAACTTGAAAAGAAAAAAAAAAAAAATAAAAACTAAAATAATAAAAGCTATAAAAGAACGATATTGAACCATAAAGAGCCTAATGGTTAATGGTTAGAATAATCAACAGTAACCTGCGGCAAAATGATCTGGCTGAATAATTTGATGTAAGCAAAATATACATAAATTACAAATATTCAGCTGAGGATGATTGGGGTCTAGTTCGGGTTCTAGATGACCCGGTTGGGGGTAACCAAGATGATTTACCTATTGGTAAAGTTTAGCAGATCATGGTTTTAATTGGCCAAAGTGGCTTATATTATATGGAAAAGTGGCTCGATTTGGAGATATTTGGCAAAAAAAAAAAAATTCAAAAATAATGAAGGATGCGAGGTTCGAACTCGCGCGGACACTGTCCAGTAGATCTTAAGTCTACCGCCTTAGACCACTCGGCCAACCCTCCATTTGATATTGAAATGAAAGGTATGGTCCAACGGGTCGACTCTTAAGGTTATGAAAGATGAAGTGAAAAGGGTTGGATTAAGTGGTTAAATTAGTAAAATAATTGTTTTGGTTGATGTAGAAATCTTTTCAACTTGAATAATTTTTTTATGCCAAAAATTATTTATACAGCATTTACAATATATGGTGGTTTCCACTATGGTAGTATTTAGTTCTTTAGTGGATAGACACGATAAGAAAATATGATACCTCAAGCTATTTATTACTATTAAGAAAATTCGTACAACATTTCAGTATGAAATATGCTTATTTAGTTGATTGCAACAATCCTTTAAAATTTTACATGCTACCTATATTTATAGTTTCTAGGTCTTAAATTCAATCCCAATTTTTAAAAGTAATTTAACCTGGTTCTTTTCTGAATATCTTAACTAATCCCCTAATCAAAGAAGCTCTCTTGATAAAGATTCTTAAAGGTGTTATCCGCACTTTCCAACTATTCATTACCCACTTTACAATATGTCAAACATTATATTATATTTTAAAGTATTAAATCCTTCATAATTAAAGGTTTATATTGAATATACATAAGAATTTTAGTGCTGTTTACAACTTGTAAACTCTAAAATTTAACCATAACCAGAATACAAAGAAAGCAGCAAATGAAATGGAGATATTTAAAATAACCCATAAATCTGGATATCTTGCAGGTGGTAATAACAACCAATCAACAAGATGGTAAACTACCAATAACAAATAAGTACCTTTGGTAATAGCACCCCACAAGAATCCATTATTTTTCAAAATAAGTTTTGGGCCAATTAACCAATTAATTAAGAAATTACTCACAAAGTATTGGAGTACTAAATCATCTTTCTTTAATAATGGATATAAACTGAAAGTACCAATATTATTAATCCATTGAACAATACTAATTAATTCTGGGTCAATCAAAATTAAAAGAATAGTTGGTAATAATGGAAGTAAAATACTCTTTTCATGAACTTGATAAGAAAATAAGTAAAATGCAAATGCATTACCAGCAAATCCATAAATTAATCCTGGAACTAATTTCTTTAGATTTTTACATTTAATGAATAATAAAATATTCATTGGAATAATTGCTGCAATAGTAGCAATTAATGATAATCTTGATAATTGAGAAGCATCAATAATTTGCTTATATTTGATAACCACATTGGTGGTACACCAGAAATTAGCCACTTTATCTTCAAATAATCCTCTATTGAATGGAAAAACACGAATTAGGATTTGTAATAAATTCTTGGAATCCTTTAAGAATGGAATTAAAATCACTAAATTGGATAAAATCACAGTTACTCCAATGATAACCAATTGTTTAAAGCTCTTTAATTGACTCAAAATAAAGACAAAGATAAAAGTGGAATAGTATAATCCCATTTGTTTAAAGTTGATACAACTAATAAACCAAATACTTGCCAGGACATAATTTTGTTTAATCAAATGAATAAGAGAATAGACGAAAAATCCCAACATGACGGAATTAAATTGGAAATGACCATGATCAATTAATACCAAATGGGCTTGATTTAAAATAATAACTGAAATAATCATTTGATCCATTCTATTTAAATTGAATTTTTTACCCAAAAGATTAGCAATGGTTAAAACTGCTGGTACGTATAATACCATTTCACTTAATAAACTGACGAATCTCATATAGAACTTGATTTCTGGGGTTTCAATACCTCTAGAAGCATTGAGAGCAAACCATTCTGGGTTGATAAAACTACCGATTTTTCCCAATAAGTACAGGTGATATGCGGTTAATGGAGGATAATCTAAACCCCAATATTGAAGATCAAAGTAGTACCATTCTGAAGAAGGTAAATGGATAGTCAATTCCATCCAGTGTCTTTGGGCTTCGAAGTCACCATGCATTGGAGGCTTTCCTTGACCCAGGAATCCTCCTAAACCAATGGCGGCTCTGAAAATAATGGCTCCCATTACAATAATGTATCTGGCGGCCCATTGATCAGGTGCCTTTTCGAAGTAGTGAAGTAAATCATACGCTGGTGAGTCTTTAAAGATACTTTGAGATTGGTGGGTTTTTGACTGTGCCACATGGACCTGTCCACTGGCCTTCTTTGGTGTACCCTGCTTCCCCTTCTTCTTTTGTTTGGGCATTATGGTGATGATAAGTTGTACCAAATGGTCGCGTTGGTGAAAAGTAATTCGTGGAGCGCACTCTTAATAATAAATAGTATCACAAGTGTGAGGAAGGCTGATATGGATATAAGAGAAGGAAGAAGAAGAAGAAAAAAATACATAAGAAATTATTATTGAAAGAAATAGTTGGGATTATTTAGAGTGGTGTTTTTTTGGCTTACTGACGTAAATTGCACTTTCGTAAAATATTGTACTTAATGGTTAAGTATGTATATAGTTTGAGTTTAGCACTAATGTTCATAGTTTAAACAGTGTAGTACGAGACAAGACTTTTCAAGTGAAAAATAAAATATCGAAATAAATTCAGGTATATTTGAAGTTGAAATCTTCAGAAAGTATAAATAATGAATAGAAAGTCTGCAACATATCCATCTACAAGTAACTTCCTCCCTATTTAGATGGTGTTATAGAACCACCTCTTAATTTCATAGAATTTACAAATATTTTATAATTTTGCAATTACACAATAAAATTACACCACAATTTGAACTGAAAGTATACAGAAATCAACCATTCCAGACTTAATAGATACAGTTATGTGCATTTTAGTAGTTAATTTCAGTATTTGAACGTTTTATGGTGAAGTGACTGTAATCTGTGTTATAAATATTAATAATAGATGAAAAAGCTTGAAAACCTATTTTCAGGCTATTTTTCCGTACTTTTTCGAGAGATCCATATATTTTGAAATCTTTTCGGCCTCTTATGCTCTTTATTTTTTCTAAAAATCAACTCTATTATACATATATCAGACATTATGAATCTTTTGTAACTGTCTTGACCTATTAGACTGGCGAAAAAATTTGTTAAAAATTGGCAACTTGTCCGAGTGGTTAAGGAGAAAGATTAGAAATCTTTTGGGCTTTGCCCGCGCAGGTTCGAATCCTGCAGTTGTCGTCATTTTTTTAGCTTTTTGCACCCAGTAACAACTTAATTAAAACCATCTCTGTTCTAAGAAATTCCTTACTACATTATTCTTAAATAATTCGTATTAATTTTAATCTATAAATACTAAGAAATATTATACACGTGCTGAGCTTGACCTCTAATCTATACGACCAAACACTCACTATAACAAATAAAATAAAATAAAATAAGGCATATCATTTTAGACTTCTTGTTTAGGCATCTTTAATCCAGTTCTTTTCTCTCAAATAACCAATATATTCGTTCCATAATGGATCGGCCTTGTATAAACAGTCAGCATCACCAATCATAATCAAACCATATTGAGCTCTGGTTAATGCGACGTTCAATCTTCTTTCATCCTTCAAGAAACCAATTAATCCCTTAGTATTAGATCTAACACATGACATGACCAAGAACTTCTTTTCACGACCTTGGAAGGCATCAATAGATGCAATCATAATGTCAGAAACCAAATGAATGGTCACTGGCTTGGAATCGTTTCTAATATCATCAATATCCACTTCAATTTCAACACTTAAGTTTTCTGGATTAATAAACTCATCTCTTTGAAGAATCTTAGAAATTAAATCACGTTGACCACTATAAGGAGTAATAATACCAATATCCGATCTCGAAATATTCTTATCATAAATTAAGTTCTTGACTACTCTCAAAATATGATCAATTTCTCCCTTATTGGTATACGTATAACCATGATCTTCTCTTAATCTATTACGGACTGAACTTTCAAGACATTTACCCTTGGTATCCAAGAATTGGACTGGACTTTCATCAAAAGTCTCTAATTTTCTTTGTTCACCAACAAGACCATCTTTAAGTAAACCACCATAGAATCTATTTCTTGGGAACTCGGAAATGTCTGGATGCATACGGTATTGAGTATCCAACATATGGGGGTTCTTATAAGTACCATTAAGTAAAACTCTTTCAAATAATGAAACAGATAAATCAGGTATAAGCGAAAAACATGACAATTGTCTTTGATCACCAACAAAGACGAACTTTTCAATTCCCTTCATGGATAATGGAATAATAGTAGTTGGTTCAGAGGATTGAGTAGATTCATCCATAATAACAATTGGACACTTGGTAATAGATTTCAATTGGTTACCTCCACTAACAACAGTCGTGGTGAAAATGACTCTAGCTTGAGCTACCAAGGTCTTGGTAACATCGAATTGGGCTTTCAAGTAATTCTTATAAGCAGTAGCACTTGGTGATTTACCTCTTCTCATGTCATCAATAAGATCTTTGAACTTCAAAGGTAAAGCATTGTAGATCTTGTGGTGTAAACAAATTGGAGCTAAAGGATGGTCCTTGTTATATTCCTTCTCCTTTTCATTAGCCACAATTCTCAATATGTGGTTTTTATGGGTTGGCATTAATTTTTCAGCAATATTATCAATAGCAATATTGGAAGCAGCAACCACTAAAATTGGGTAGGTATTCAAAGAATCTAATAATTGAAGAATAATTTCAAAAATGGTTGATGTCTTACCAGTACCAGGAGGACCTTGCAAAATGGTGATAGCATTATTTAAAACTGATTGAATAGCAACCTTTTGAGACTCATTAAGAGAATCACTACTGTACTTCAAGAAGTTGTTAAACACAATTTGCTTAATTGGATCATTACCCAACAACATCTTGATGAAACTTGGGTTTGACAAGTTAGTCATAGCTGTGAAAACTCTACTGACAGGAACGGAAGCAGGTAAGAACTTCAAGAACTTGACATTAACGTCTTTAGGTAATGGACGATTATTCCAATCATAAAGTTGAATAATCATTTCATTCAATTCAGGGCCAGAGTTTCTGCTACTGCTCTTTCCACGCCCACCACGTCCACCACGTCCACCACGTCCACGCTTACCACCTTTAGATCTTTCCTTGACAATATCCAAAGTAGCAATAGAACCGTACCATGGAGTTTCATCGTTTAAAATTAAGAAAATAGAGTTACCAACAGAAAATGGGGTTTTCTTTAATGATCTTAATCTTTCTGGAATTAATCTCTTGATATTTGGATTATCCAGATCAATGGTAATCTTAAATTGGGTGTTCTTTTTGTCTTGGTCGGCGTACCATTCAATCATTAAATCTTCAGAATCCAAAAGGTTACTTTCATTCGTCAATTGTTCTTCCAAAAACATATTGTAACTCATTTCTCTCAAGTAAGAATCAAGAGAGTCGTAAGTTAATTTAGGTTGAGATTTTTGGGTAGCAATAGGAATGACTGAATCCAACCCAGAATCATCAGATTGGGCCTCTGGTTCTGTAGACTTGGCACTGTTATCTTTATCAATAGATTCCTGTTTAGGTTGGTTGGACTCGTTGGATGGTTTGGCATCCTTGGCCTTTTTGGTGTCCTTAGATTTGTCTTTTTTAGAATCCTTTTCTTTGGAAGACTTGTCCTTCTTAGACTCTTTGTCCTTGGTCTTGTCCTTCTTGGAATCCTTTTCTTTAGACTTATCTTTTTTGGATTCTTTCTCTTGGGATGGCTCGGTCTTGCCGTTCTTTTTCTTTGATTCCTTTGATTCTACTGGAGACTTTTCCTTGGATTCCTCGGCAGATTTAGAACCCTTTTCTTTTGGAGCCTTACTATTCTTACTCTTAGGAGTTTTGGTTTCTATGGTCTTTTCGCCCTTAACCTTAGGAGCTTTTTCAGTCTTATCTTTAGGAGCCTTCTCGGACTTGGAATCATTGGCCTTTGGTGATTTTTCTTTTACTGGTCTTTCAGATTTTTCATTGGACTTTGCAGCTTTAGGAGCTTTCTCTTTAGGTTTTTCAGACTTTTCAGACTTTTCAGACTTCTCGTTCTTGGGCTTTTCATCCTTCTTCACATCTTTGCTTTTATCCTTCTTCTTGTCGTCTTTGGCCTTCTCCACCTTCTTACCCTTTTCTTTACCCTTCAGTATATCTGGAGTGGCAGATCTTGGAGTATTTACTGCTGATGATCTTGGAGTATTTGATTTTGAAGGTCTGTTGGAAGGACTTGGAGAATGGATCTTTGGAGTAGATTTTCCAGATGTAGAAGGAGAATTTTTGGCCTTTGCTCCAATTAAACTACTACCAATGGCTTTGACGGTAGTACCTGATTTAAGAGCAAATGCGGTTTCTTTGGTTGCAATATAATGGGCCTTTCTGGCTTCTTGTTCTGGATCCACTGGTCTTTGACGTCTTGGTTTGCCTGCTCCTTTGCCCTTTTTCCCACCTTTTCTTCCTACTTTTCTACCTCTTCCACGCTTGATGTTCTTGGTAGGTATGGTATCTTTCATTCCTAATAATTCATATAAGAACTTATCATCTTTTTCACTGACAAAATTGGTACCATCTTTAGGATACTTTTCCAAACATTCTTTACAAAGAACAATTTGTTCATTCTTAGATTTGTTTCCCACATATAAATTACGATCTGATTGACATACAGAACATTCAATGTCTCTAAATCTAAGGTAAGGTCCAATCTTAGAAAAGAAGGCACCATTTGATAATGAGTATTGGGTGATGGTTTCTGTGGAGTCTTTGTTTTCCTTTTCGAAACATGATTTACATAATAGCGCCATATCAGAAAGTCCGTACCTTATAATGGCTAATTGATGGATATTTGGGTCTTCACATTCTTCACATTCAAGTAATTCATCGGCCACTTTGACGGATTTATGCCTGGTCAGCGATAAATGCTTGGATATTTCTTGGGTATCAAATGTTCCTGAACACGTCACACACGTGAACTCTTCTGTAGCAGTCATGACTGGGGCTGAAGTATAGGTGATGGAGTTGAGTTATACTATGTGAGTGTGATATATTTTGCCTCATCAGATAGTCGGTAGTGCGCGGCTCAAATGTAAATCTATCAAGTTGACTATTGAGTCAAGCGAAGGAAGAAGGTTGGAGAAGGTTTGGGAGAAAAATTGTTTTGACGAGCTGATATTTGGCAGATATGTGGATATGGCTACTTTAGAAATATTTTGGCGGAATAATTTTTTTTTCAAGTTCAACAAATTATTTAACTTTGTATCTCTTGATTCAAGTTGCTTCATCAAAATCACTAGTCGCTTCTTTAAGCTTGAAAATTAAAACCAATTTTCCAAATTAACTGATCCTCGGAAAGTCAGTATTTTTAGTTGTGATTTACCACAATTAAGAGGTGACAGAATTTCGATTGATTTCTTTAATCTGCTTTTCGTTTGGTTGGATTTGTATTTATTGAATACAAGTCGTAAGGTACTATTAATCACTCTTTATCCAAAAAAATTGAAGAGGCTTGAAGTTAGAACCAGACCATTAAAGTGCTTGTTATTATAATGAAACTCATTTTAAGATTGAAAGTATAGCTTTGCTAATTTCATCAGTAAGGTTTGTGAATTTTATGAATTTTTGTGAAAGTTATAGACAACAAACAGTTCGCACAGAAATACGATTTTTTAAACCTGAAGAAATTTTAATGATATCTTCGTAGTATATCCCAGTCAATTTTATTCTTAAGAACGCCCATTTAGTAGATAGAGGTTGGTTAAACTGATGGGGTTAATTCATCTACTCTAGCTGACCTGTTAAAGCAAACGTCTCATTCCAACATCAAATGGAGGGTTGGCCGAGTGGTCTAAGGCGGTAGACTTAAGATCTACTGGACAGTGTCCGCGCGAGTTCGAACCTCGCATCCTTCATTATTTTTTTGCATTTTCAATCTATGATTCTATAACTACTAGATGCTCTATTAATACTCTATGAAAGGTCAATATTGATCTTTGTCTCTTTTTTAAATTTTTACCTATTGAAACCATTTTGGGTTTTTTTATTCTTTTCTAGGTCATTTATTAATCTAGTTATTACAATTAGTCTTAAATTAATGTACATCAACACTTCCTAAAGTCACCCAATCATTAACATCTCCGTCACAAAGCACAAGCTTCAATACACCACCGTCCCAAGCAAGCCCGCTATCGGCCATGCTTTCGGCATCACAATTGTCTATATTTAAATAATCTTGTATTCTTGTTTTGATAGTTCTCCATAAGGCCATATCAATAGGATAGATATCACTATAGACCAAGGAAAGATGAGGATCATATTCATCTATAGACCATTCTGCGGCCTTCACAGTGGCATTGGCTTGGATTGGTGCTGTGTCGAATGATTTTGGTTCCACTGGGTTTTCTCTACTCTTTTTCAGCTTTCTTCTTTTAATAGTATTTCCATGATTATCTTTAGTATAAAGATGAGGATTCTGTTTGATATTTTCTTGTTCAATATCGAGCGGTAAAATGACAAAGAGTTCTCTGATAATACGAGCAAATGAAACCAAGTTTGGATCTCGTTCAACTTGAAAATAAAGCTTTTTAAAGAATTTCCGTTGACTATCAATTTTACCTAAAGTAACTAAATTAGAATGATTTTTAGGTAATGAGTTGAGTGCAATGGCACTGGCCGAAAGAATCCGGTCCACATCATCTCTTGTTTGTCCAGGATGTTCCAAATCTATTTGAATGTTTGTAGTTATCGTTATATGAGGTTCGAATCTTGGTGGTTGTCCAGGAAAGAGGGTGTTTAATGATGACATTAAGGTGCAGAGTTTGTCATATAACTGGGTATTTTTGCGGGGACAGAGCCATAAAGCCACTCCTAATGCTATGTTAGTTAGTTAAGAAGAAAGGTTTTAGTGTTTCACCCATATATCAACTTACCCATGATGATGATTATTGATGATAAGATCTGTAATAGTTAAGGGGTAAAAAAATAGTGTAGGAAATAGTGTGAGGGGATTATGTAATCAACTACTACAACATCATCATAATCTCGATGATGTAATAAACCACATGAAGAATGAGGGGGTCATGATGCACCGAAAAAGCACAATTCGGTCAATTATACATTAGAAAACGCGACCTATTTAGCCAATTAGTCTATTTTAATGCAATGCAACACCAATTGACCCCATTCAGACACCATATGTCTAGAATAGGTACTATACACTTTTAATATGACTACGTTCTAGTTTGGATATAACCATTACATTTATTGATGGTAGAACTTTATAACTTTATAGAATATATATGAAATTGATGTAGTTTCGGCAACCGTCACGAAATAATTCATCATAAATCATATTTTGGAGGAGGGGGAATTTTTCTTTTGATTTGTTTTATTATATTTTTCATAATCGCCTTAGTACTTGGACTTGACAATATCAACACCTTCAACAGCAGAGTCATCGACGAACCAAGAAACTTCAGCAGTCTTGATATCGTTAACCATCTTAGATGGTAACTTACTAGAAGCATCGTTAAAGATTTCCTTCAAAATTGGAGCTTTACCAGCACCTTCAGCAACAAAAGTGATGGCAGTAGCCTTTTCAAGAACTGGGAAAAGAATGGTGATTCTTCTTGGAGGAGGCTTTGGAGAGTTAGAGATGTGAGAAACCAATTGAGTTCTTTCTTCCAATAATTTGTGACCTGGGAATAAAGAACAGGTGTGACCATCTGGACCACAACCCAATAAGATCAAGTCAAACTTGGCACCAGTTGGCAAGGTAGCAGCGTATTCCTTGGCAATCTTGGTATCCTTGAAGAAATCAGAACCTTCATCTTGACCATCCTTACCAGTTAACAAAGTAACATCAATAGTGTGAACCTTTGGCTTGGTAGCGCCGGCTGGCAAGTTAGATAAAACCATTTCATTGAATAAACCATAGTTGGAATCTGGGTGATCTAAAGGAACCAATCTTTCGTCACTGAACCAAACTTCCCAGTCAGCCCACTTGACTTCTTTGGCAAGTTCTGGAGTATCGATCAAAGCCTTCTTTAAAACCTTACCTAAAGAACCACCAGAAACAGCAATGTGGAACTTAGAACCAGATTCTAAAGAGGCATTTTGGACCTTGATGATGTGCTTACCAACGGCGGTAGCAACATCGTCGGATTGATCGTAAGAGTAGACTGAAACCATCTTTCTGTTATATATACTAATTAGGTTATAAGTAAGGAATTAGTAGTATTGGTTAGTTAGTTAGTGGATTGCAAGCGTGCTATAGCTTGGGACCTTGGCAGGTGGAGCCAGGGCCAGTGTGCAGGTCTCGGAGCTCACGGGATCGCTACTTAGGGGCCAAGACATTGTGGGGTGAAAAAGATACCAAATTTTTCAGTTGGGGAGCGGCCATTGGACCATGGGGTCGATGGGTGGGAATGTGGTTGCCAGGTAGGGCTGCAGAACTGGTTCGGGTCAATTAATACCTGAGACTATACGGCTACAAATAGTAAATTGATTGAATAATCTACACAGTCACGTGATTTCATCAATCCGTCTATATTAATACAAAAGGTTACCAGTTAACTTGGAGGTGGTATATACCTTGTAAAACTTGTATACATGCCTACGGGTATTCCAGAACACCGAGACTGTCAAAGTCTATTGTTTTTTTGTTTTGCCAGAAAAAGGCCCCATGTTGTGTCTCCTATTTTTCAGAAGATACTGAATGGATCTGTAGAACGCACTAGAATTTTCCATGACATAACTAAAACAAAACGTAATTTTTATGTCAAACAAAGATGTTTCATTTTTCATGCATGTCCAGTAGATCTGGAAATACGAAAAAAAACAACGGAAACAATCTAAGCGAGGTGGTGAAGCGGCCGGACCCAACCACATGCCATGCCATGATTTTTGATATTTGCAGATACTTCTGGGGGGTTTTTGCATTTGGCATAGACTGCACAGACGTGTAGCCATAAATTGGTGATCCATGTAACTTTACCCCAGAGTGCCGTAAATGTAGATTCAAAGATAAATCTTAAAAATATTATTTTCTTTGTTTTAAAGATGTCAATCGATAGAAAATTCACCGAATCTGGTTTATTCTCTATGAAATAAACTAGCGTTCAACTAGTCATTGAATTTATTATAATTTTTTTTTTTCACGACCATTCATGTTCATTCAAGGAAATGGGAATATTCAGCACTGTCTTTGATTTTACCATTGAAGAACTTCTCTAATTTATTGGCGTTCTTGTAGTAAGTAGTACTTTCACTATTATAAGCACGACAATTATTGAAAATCAATCTTGAATCATGTAAGAACAGATCAAAGGTTTCGTACTTATTATTTTCAAGTTTCAGTTCCATAGTAGATAAATCCATTGGTTCTTTAATAACTTCATAATAATCAGCCACTTCATCTTTATTGACAGGAACTGCAAATGGCCATGCAGAAGGATGATTACTCATTTCCGAGAATAACGTCACCATAAAGTTATAATGAGGACCTCTCTTTGGTTTTTGAGCCAATTTATCCATTTCATCCAGCCATCCGCTTTCCAAAAGTCCAGGAATATCACCAGGACTAAGTTTCAGGGATTTATTATTTTTAAAGATTTGTAAACCAGGTCTAACAACGTGAGATTTGGATCTCATCTTAATTTTCTTTTCAATGGCTGCTTTTTGTAATAATAAGATTTTACCCAGATCAAGATAACGAAGAATTGAAGGTAACATTGAACATTGCATAAGAGTACCACCTTCATAATCTTTAATATAACCCATCCATACAGATTTATCTAAGGAGATTTCTTTAGTAAAACCTTGTTTTTTGAAATAACCAATGGCATAATTATCGGCATAAGTAAGGAAATATTTGACGTCAGACGTGGCTCTAACATAATCTTTTAAATGATTCATCAAATGAGCACCATAACCACGGACTTGTTCAGTAGAAGAAATGGCACAAAAGACAATTTCAGCAAATTCACGATTATTAAAAGGTCTATAAGTTATACCACCAACCACAGTAAGAGGTTTCCTTACCACAGCCATTGATAAATGTGATCTATCATATACCAATCTAGAAATATATTCACGAGGCATTTTAGGTAATTGTTTCTGGAAAATGTTTTTTAAACCAGTTAAAACAATCAAATTCTCTCTAGTGTTATCATTATTGACCACTCTAAATTCGATTTTCCCTTCTTTTTCTTCAATTACTGAAGGACGTTCTTTGAAAGTGTACTCTACACCATCGAAATTGAAGGTGGTGATTCGTTTTCTTTCTTCTTCGGCTTCATCTTCTTCATCATTGTCTTCATCTTCTTCTTCTTCATTATCTTCAGTTTTAGGTTCTTCTTTAGGTTCTCCGTCATCATCTTCGTCGTTGTTGTCATCGTCCTGATCGTGGTGTTCATCATGTGCTTCCTCTTCATCATCCTCATCTTTGGCTTCCACCTTTACCTTCTTGTTCAATGGAACGTCATCATCATCTTCATCTTCGGATTTGACTACCGCTGTTCTCTTTCTATCTACCATAGTATTCCTTGCCACACTAGAATGTTCTGTGGAAAACATATATATATGAGCGAGTATCTAGGAGGTTCTATCCTGCAGACAATCCCTTACTAAGAAATGTTAGTGAGACTTTCTTACTTAGCTGTAGTGACTAAATTGTTGTCACGCGGCGTAAACGCTTACTAAAAAATCAATAGGATGGCTCATTCATTTTTTGGGTCTGTATATAACCACCGATGAGTTAATAAAATTATTTATATAAAAGAAGTAGCGAAATCCGTAAGTTCCTAATTTTTGAAATTATCAAAACTTATACATACAAAAACAATGTCAGACTATACACAAATAGATCAACATACTCATGATCACCAACACGATCATCAACATGATCATCAACATGATCATCAACATGATCATCAACATCCATATCCACAACAGCAAATGCAACAACAGCAGCAAATGCCAGTACAACAACTCCCAAATGGAGCCACTTTATTATGTTGTAATTGTGGTGTGCCCTTAGATGGATCTGGGGGTATGGTTATGTGTTACGATTGTATTAAGATGACCGTTGATATAACAGAAGGTATTCCAAGAGAAGCCAATATTTCTTTCTGTAGAAACTGTGAACGTTTCTTACAACCTCCAAGTCAATGGATTAGAGCTGAATTAGAATCAAGAGAACTTTTAGCTTTATGTTTAAGAAAATTAAAGGGTTTAAATAAAGTCAGATTAATCGATGCTTCTTTTATTTGGACTGAACCTCACTCTCGTCGTATTAGAATCAAATTAACCGTTCAAGGGGAAGCTATGACTAATACTATTGTTCAACAAACTTTTGAAGTTGAATATGTTGTTGTTGCTATGCAATGTCCAGACTGTGCTAAATCTTATACTACTAACACCTGGAGAGCTGCTGTTCAAATCAGACAAAAGGTTCCTCACAAGAGAACTTTCTTATATCTTGAACAATTGATCTTAAAGCATAACGCTCATGTTGATACCATTTCTATTAAAGAAGCCAAAGATGGTTTGGATTTCTTCTATTCACAAAAGAGTCATGCCGTGAAAATGGTGGATTTCTTATCATCTGTCGTTCCATTAAAATCAAAGAAATCTGAAGAATTAGTTTCTACTGATATTCATGCCGGTTCTTCCGCTTATAAATTCACATACTCCATTGAAATAGCGCCAATCTCAAGAGATAACTTAGTTGTCTTACCAAAGAAATTGGCTCATTCTATGGGTAACATTTCCAGATTAGTCTTATGTTCTAAGATTTCTAACTTGATTCAATTCCTTGATCCAAACACTCTTCAAACTGCTGATTTAGCTGCTCCTGTCTACTGGAGAAATCCATTCCCTGCATTATTAGATGTCCAACAAATGACTGAATTCGTGGTTTTGGATGTCGAACCAACTGGTGATGTTAAAGGTAAGCATGTTTTAGCTGATGTTGAAGTTTGTCGTGCTGTCGATATGGGAGTTAATGATCAAACTTTCTACGTTAGAACCCATTTAGGTGGTATTTTGCATCCAGGTGATTCATGTTTGGGTTACTACTTAACCAATGTTAACTTTAACTCTGATTTATGGGATTCTTTAGATACTGATAACACTCCAGATGTTGTCTTAGTCAAGAAGCACTACGCAAGAAAGTCCAAGAAGTCCAAGAACAGACAATGGAAGTTAAAGAGAATGGCCAAGGAACACAACGATATCATTGCCAACGACGATTCCAGACAAGCCAGACAAGAACAAGAACGTGCCGAAAAGGATTACGAATTGTTCTTACAAGAATTAGAAGAAGATGAAGAATTAAGACAAACCGTTAACTTATATAAGCACGGTAATGCTCCACAAGTTCAAGGAGATGATGAAGATATCGATGATGAAGATGCTCCTGAAATTGCCATTGATGAATTATTAGATGAATTGGATGAAATGAATTTGGAAGATCATCCAATGGACGGTGAAGACCAATAGTTAACTACCTTAGCTTAAACTGTATATTACTAATAGACAAACAAGCGTAAGTTTGTCGAATAATAAAACATAAAGCGAAAACATTATTGTAGAAACTAAAAGCCAAAGGATAATACTAGTGAATGATATAACTTTATCATATAGGATAGTTATATACGTATATACTTTTTTTTTGCAGCCGAATTACCTTATTTGGGAATCTTGAAACATGGTTATTGATTATAACTCGAGCGAACTTATTACAATCAGGCAAGGCGGAAATACGAGCAATTATATAATATTTCACAAAATGCGATCGTCTTGGGCTGATTGGTTACAGTTGTGAGGAGTTTTGATAATTCAAAAAAATAGTAATGATTCGTCATAATCGGTCCCAGATTTTGAAACCAAGACAAAAACCATAATCCTAACGATAATTAATAACTAGGCAGTAAATATAGGTCTAGAAAGATATAATTACTGTTGTGTGGGTATTACCATGGTGGTTGGTTCTCTTGGTAGATTGTCGCAGCTCATTATACACTATACTAAAGCAGCTATACTAACTAACTACTAGACATACGATTACACACCATTCATACACCCACTGGATAAACAATTTAAAGGGATAGACTCTTATACGATACATTTCCCCTGAAAACCCTAATTGGCTCTTTTTGACCCTTTTTGCTCTTTTGTGCCCAAGTGACGTATCACTTCTCTGGTTATGCTTTTGGTCCAGTCCCACCAATGAACATGGTTTCTTCCTTTTACACACTAAAATCCTCGATCTGCAAAACCATTCTGTTACTTTTGTTTCTCTTCTTGTTCTTCTCTTTCTTTTTGTAGTTACACTACTCGTCGACCCCCTTTGTCTTCTGATCTATTGTTAACTGGTACTACTTGGTGATGTGATCCGGTGTGTATATAACATTTGCAACACTATCAGTGCCACCTACTCTCACGATAAGTGACTATTAACTTTACACCATATCACCAATTAGTAAGTTATCTTGATTACAATGTCGCAAAAATACACGCCAATCGGTTCGTTCCTAGAGTCCAGCTTCTTCACCAAACTTTCGGAGTTGAAATTGAACGAGTTTAAGTTGGACTCCTCAAGACGTGACCTTACGGGGTTCACTATACATCCCGCTAAACTTAACAAGTTTAACGATACTCCGGTTATTAACTTGGATAACGATAGTTTTGCTAGTCAGAACGACGATTTAACCAACATTGGGTTGCTGGGATATCTCTATAATGTTAATACTGTGGAGGAGTTTAAGCTGATTGATAAGCAGGCGCTTTTGAAACAGTGGGGTCTGGAGGTCTACCAGAACATGTTCAAGGATACCAACTTGGAGTACAGAAAGTTCAACAATTTCTATATCCTTAGTTTTTCTGATTTGAAGAAATACAAGTTCTACTACTGGGTGGCGTACCCTACATTTAGCTCATCCTGGAACTCAACAGAGCATACTGAAGCATCACAAGAAGATATATCATTGGTAGAAGACTATATCAAGGAGGCTCCATATCAGCAATTGTTGCAGGTGGTAGACGGAAATCTTTCCAATGAAGTGACCAAATCATCCTCCAGTTTCGTGTTCATCGATACTTGTTTAAGTAAAGACAAGAAGCCAGGGGCTCAATTGAAGAACTACTTGTACTACATAGGGCACCAAGGGTTCAGTGATATCAATTTATTGGTCTACAGGAATGATGGATCCTCCTACCGTACCAAATTACACTTGAATGACCCAATAGCAAAAGATGACTATAAAGTAACTGGCTGGGAAAGAACAGCTCAGGGTAAATTAGGACCTAAATTGGCTGATCTTGGTCAATTGATCAACCCTAACCAATTGGCCGAACAAGCGGTCGAACTTAACTTGAAGCTTATGAAATGGAGAATTGCTCCTGAGCTAGATCTTGATATTATTAAACATCAAAAGGTATTACTTTTGGGTGCGGGCACCCTCGGTAGTTACGTTGCCAGAGCTTTAATGGGATGGGGAGTTAACGAAATTACTTTTGTGGATAATGGTAGAGTTTCCTACTCAAATCCTGTAAGACAGCCATTATTTAATTTTAAAGATTGTTTTAGTGAAAATGGACAGGGTCAATTTAAGGCTATCAGAGCAGCAGAAGCACTTAAAGATATTTTTCCAGGTGTGAGTTCTAAAGGCTATAATCTTGAAGTTCCTATGATAGGTCATACAGTTACAGATGAAGGGAAAGAAAGGTCTAACTTTGAAACCATTTCAAAATTATTTGACGAACATGATGTTGTGTTTTTGTTGATGGATTCTAGAGAGTCCAGATGGTTACCTACTGTTCTTGGAAATGCAAAGGATAAGATAATTGTCAATGCTGCATTAGGTTTTGATAGTTATCTTGTGATGAGACATGGAAATCAGACTCAAAAATTGGGTTGTTATTACTGTAATGATGTTGTTGCACCAAGTGACAGCTTAACAGATAGAACGTTGGACCAAATGTGTACTGTGACCAGACCAGGTGGTGCATTGATGGCGTCTTCATTAGCAGTAGAATTAATGGTTTCTATCCTTCAACATCCTGATAAGCAAAACGCGGAGCATTTAGCCAAATCTAAATTCGGTGAAGTACCTCATCAAATAAGGGGATTTTTGAATAATTTCCAACAAAATCGTCTTTTTGCACCCAGCTATAAATATTGCTCTGCCTGTTCTAGCAATGTGATTAATAGATATAAAGAAGAAGGTTGGGACTTTATTAAAAGATGTCTTAATGATACTGATTACTTGGAAGAAGTCAGTGGATTAAAAGAGGTGCAAAGAGAAGCAGAATTGGCGTCCGAGGACTTGTTGAAGGATTTGGAAATTGACGACGAGGATGAGGATGCGGAATGGTTATCATAAAGAGAGTAAATATTTCAAAGTATAATAAAAATTTCACCATGGGTAAAGCTCTTATCCAGAGCGAATAATTTGAATCGAAATATTTTAATTATTGAATGGAGTGGAGATGACTACAGACAAGCGTATGGTGATATTTCACGTATATTGCTTACATAACATGAAATAATCCACAAACAGAAAAAAATGTTCGTATAGAAGTTTTTGCAATAAAAGCCTACGTCTATATCGGAACCGCGTCGTAACAGGCAGGACCCCCAGCTCGTTAACGTATCAGTGGACCCTATATTCCATGCAGTACGCGTATTCTTATTTGTGTCACGTGCGCGCTTTCTTCTCGCATTTTTGTATTTACGTGAATATCAACAAACCCAAATCAATAGTTCCAAGAACACACATCTCATCAGTTACCAGCCTCCAAAAACCAGCCACATCACGGGATCACGCCAGTGGATGCATATATCGGTCAACACTTCAATCACATCAACATTACCAAGCTGGACCAATCACAGGGCACCAGAACCGACCGACTTTTCACCCTAAACACAGTCACCTGACCCTATCGCTCTATTACAAAAGAAGTACCAATAACAACCACAGCTTCCAGGTCAAACACTACGATTTCATTGCCTTTAGAGACCACACAACCCATAGCCCATGAACAGCATGACGTCATCGCTCGACCATGGTTCCGATACCGTGATTCTTACCGACCATCCATCTATCATCAGATCGACCGTCAACAACGATACGAAGAGACCCAATAGAATACGGCCATATCCGTTAAGTGACCTTAACGACCTTAAGATCCAACAGGGGCTCATCATCAAAGATTTGTTGTTTGCATGTTTAGGATACGAAGGGTGTTATATTCGTTATAGTGAGAAATATGATGGAACATTGGAGAATATTAAAGTCCGGGGCCCAGATTTCAAAATAGCAAAGCATCTAGATATCAGTTTAAAAAGTATAACCAAGCAGTTGATCAAATACGGCAAGTTCTATGCGGGTCTTAAGGGATTTGTTGAGATCTATGACAGTACTCAATTTGGAACAGTAGTACAGAACTTCTGCTTTGAAGTGAACCAATTCCTTAAGACTTATCAAAACGTAATTATGGCTATAGAGGAAGAATTCAAGTTCAACAACACATTCAATTTGAACCTTTTCGAGACCATGCTCAACAAAATATCTAATGAAATCACTCACTTTTACGAAATATCTATCCAAATCCATGACTTAACTATTGAAAGACAAAACTCCAGCAAAACCAGTCAATTCCAAGAATTTTTATCCAATGTGACTACCAGTTTGAAGAAATCAGGAATTGTAGATATCAATGTGAATAGTGAAAGATTTGATTCATGTAAAGGTGGATTAGTGCTAAGAATAATCCAATCAAGAATTAATATTTATAAAGGAGATTCCAAGTCATACGAATTTTTATCATTTTTATTCGATTCTGTCAGTAAAGACTACTTAATAATGCTTAATCAATGGTTAACTAATGGTGATATAATAGATCCAGCAGATGAATTTTTAATTCGGGAAAAACTGGTTCCTCAAAGGTTTCATGAAATATTCAATAGTAAAAGTGAACATTACTGGAATGAATTATTTATTATACGAACAGATGGACTTATAGATCAATTTTCTAGTGTTGAAATCCAAAGAAAAATATTAAATACTGGGAAATATCTTAATGTATTTAAGATCTGTACTGGTATAACCAATTTCCATAATCTTAAAGAAACTATTGATCCTATTGAGAAAATCATTTCCAATGATTTGGAATTAAAAATTAATGAATTCTATGATCGCTCGAATAAAATATTAATGAAATTATTATTTGAAGGTTTCGGTTTAAGAAATGTTATTGGAGATTTTCAAACCCTTTTCTTATTTAATAATTCATTTAAAATTGATAAGTTTCTTGATAAAACCTTTTATGATTTGAAAAGAAACAGATACAACATGTCATTATCTAAAGTTCAAAAGTTTTACTATGATATAACTACAGCACCTGCATTAAGTGATATTAATGCTGAAACCAATCATTCACTCCATGAATATTTATTGCATAATCAGAAATTCACAATTTCTACTTCTAATTTCTATCAAGTTGCCAAAGAAATCATGAATGTCCAGACATTTGATGAACAAGTGTTAAAAGAGTCTAATTTCCAAGACATGTTCCATAACCTCAATAATAATAACAATAATACCAACGGTAATAATAGTAATGGAAATAATAACCAAGATACTTATCTGGAAACACCAGCCAATTATGATCAAAACCATGCTGATGAATATGCTATTAGTAGTGTTGATCTCACCATCAGTTTACCATTCCCATTGAACCTTATTATTAATAGAGAATTATCATATCATTACGAATTAATGTTCAAATTACAAATCATGGTGAGGTTTCTAGGTAAATTTAATAACATAACTTGGAAAAACATCAACCAATCTTCGGTATGGAAGTACAAAGGATTTGAGCCTAGAATTAAGAAATGGATTTTAAGGTGTAGAATTTTACAAAAACGAATGATAGATTTCTTAAATGAATTACAAATTTATCTTACTTATGAAGTTATTGAAGTTAACTATAAAAAATTAACTGCCTACTTTGACAAAGTAGATGCAGAACTTAACAAATCCAATTTAGGTTCAGACATAAGAAACAATGATAGACAAAATTTTAGGGCTGTTTCTTCATTGACCAACTATAACAATAACAATAACAATCTTTTTGATAATAAGATCTTATCGAGTGAAAGCAAGAGAAAGAATTTCTATGATCGTTCAAACTATAATCATAATCATGTTTCTATTGATGATTTGATGAATAATCTTAATGGATATGTCAATACTCTTATTAATGACTCGCTAATTACTAAAGAAGATTTATTGGATAACCTTAAAATGGTATTTGATTTAATCATTCTGTACAACCATTACTTGAACAGATTGAAAAAGGTATTGATCTTGTGTAACCAAGACTTATTTCAAAGGTTCTCTTCTGATTTCCCTGATAAGTTTAATGAAAAGTCTATTGACCAGGCTCTGATTGACATTAGATTTGATAACTTGAATGGTACTTTGAAAGAATATTATGATGCTTTTGGTGACTGTTTAACCAGTTTCATTGTTACTTTGAGGAAATCCGGTGAAATCGAAAATAAGCTGATCCTATTGTTAAGTGACCGTTTAGAGAAGTGTTTCCCTGAATAATCAAGGAATCTATTTGTTACTACATTTGGCCATCATTCTAGTTATATATATATATATATATATATATATCTTGATACATATTGTTGCTACAGTTGTAGTTTCATTCTTTGTTTTTTTTTTTTTTTGATTAATTCATTCGTTTTAGGTTTGTTTATTTGCATATTCTTTAACATGTATTACTATATCTATGCTGTGGTTTCATCATCGACTTGTTGTTCATTCAAAGTCTTGATAATTTCATCAGTCTTTTCATCACTGTAGATTTGGAAACCGCCATCCTTGGTAACACTAGCCAATTGGGCATTCTTGCAATCCAATTTTTCTTCCATAACTTGTTTCAATATCTTTAATGCTAATAATTCTGCTTCTTTTAATGTTAAAGATTTATGATATTCATTTTGTAATTCTGCTTGAGCACCTTCAGATCCTGATCCAATAGCTTTGGCATCATATCTATAGAAAGTACCAGAAGGTTCTGCATGATATAATTGAGGACCTTTATCTTTATCCACACCAGCAATTAATAAAGCAACACCAAAAGGTCTTGACATTAATCTCTTTTCTCCTCCAGCACCTTCACCGAATCTTAAAGCTAAATCACAAACAGATTGAGTTAAACTTTCAACTTGAATATCTTCATCATAGTATAAGTTATGGGTTAAAGAAGAAACTCTAGCATGATCAATCATAGATCTTGCATCAGCAGTTAAACCGGACATAGCACATCCAATATGTTTATCAATTTCCACAATCTTTTCAATAGAAGAATGTTCTAAAAGAGAAGAAGTAACTCTCTTTTCAACTCCTAAAATCACACCTTCACTTGTAGAGATACCAATGGCGGTAGAACCTAATTTGATGGCTTCAAGAGAATATTCAACTTGAAATAATCTTCCTTCTGGGGAGAAAGTACTCACACCACGATCATATTCACTTCTGGTTAAAAACATTATGACGATATAAAATACACGAAACTGATGATATGGAACAAAGGGTAATTCAGATAAGTAGAATGGTGATTCAATTCAATTCAATTCAATTCAGTTCAGTAACGTTGTTAAATGTATAGAATCTGGAGTTTTTGGTTTGAATTTAGCGAGAGAGTGGCAAGACGCTTTTGTGTAACAAATCCACAACACCAACAAGTGCGTTAGTAGGGTAGTAATAGAAGTAGGGGGAGCGATAAATGGCATGGTTTGGGGGTTCAAAGTGTCAATTGGATGGTATGGCTTGGTATATATGTGTATGAAGAGTATGTAGTGGTTGTTGTGTCTTTTTCCCGATCAAAATAGTGCCATAGTGTCTTATAGAGCTGTTTTGGTGCCTAGTCTCAGCGGCAAAAAGCGTGCTAGAGAACCAAACTGGCCTTAATCAGCCATAGAGACCAAGGAACCTGGCCATTAGGGGTAGATAGACAGGTGGTACGGCTGGGGCTTGTCTTAGACTATTAGAAGGCCATTATGATCCAATTGGCCCATTAAGCTAGGTGAAATAGATGAAAAGACGTCTGTTAAGTGTCATTTACTGCTCCCTCTTACTGTTACGTGCTAACTATTAGTTGTTTACTGCGAACATCTTTTGGCTGCCAAAACTGACCACCAACATTATCCACTATACTCAACCTTATGCTATCTCTGTATTGGTTCCTTTATCTTATCCTTATTGTTGTTCTTGACATATATCGCTCTTTCTCTACACTTCTTTTATACTTTTTTTTTTCCATTTACCAACTCTGTTGTTGGTCCTGTTATTAGAATAGTTTTAATATATATGGGCTATCCTATGATCTATTTAGTTAATTCAACAATCTTTTCAGCAGCTGGGTCCAAGTCTTCGTAGTAGAACAACTTCAAACCAGAGTTGTCAATCATTTCCTTGGCTTCCTTCATGTTAGTACCTTGTAATCTAACAACAACTGGGATAGTTAAACCAAAGTTCTTAGTAGCAGCAATTAAACCTTCAGCAACGTAATCACATCTGACAATACCACCGAAAATGTTGACGAAAATACCGTTGACGTTCTTGTCAGATAAGATCAATTCGAAAGCCTTTTCAATAGTTTCTGGGGTAGCAGTACCACCACAGTCCAAGAAGTTAGCTGGTTCACCACCGTATAACTTAATGATATCCATGGTAGCCATAGCTAAACCAGCACCGTTAACAATGTTAGCAATGTTACCGTCCAACTTAATGAAGTTTAAACCGAAGTCAGAAGCTTCAACTTCTTGAGGGTCTTCTTGGGTAGTATCTCTCCAGGAGAAGACTTCCTTTTGACGGAAAGCAGCATTGTCATCGAAACCTAACTTGGCATCCATAGCTAAAACCTTGTGGTCTGGGGTTTCAGATAATGGGTTGATTTCGACTTGAGTACAGTCAAGTTCGTCAAAGACTCTGTATAAGTTTTGGATAGCCTTGGCAGCTTCTGGAATGGCAGCATCAGTGTAACCTAAGACGGAAGCAACTTCAGTGGCCAATTTGTCGGTAACACCTTCATCTAAGCTAACAGAGAAAGTCTTGATGGCTTCTGGGGTGGCAGCAGCGACACCTTCGATATCCATACCACCTTGAGAGGAGGCAACAATGATTGGTAATTGAGTGGCTCTGTCCATCAAGATAGCAACGTAAGCTTCAGTTCTGGCGTCCTTTCTTTCGACAATGTAGACGGCAGTAACTTCCTTACCAGCAGCACCAGTTTGCTTAGTGATGATCTTGTGGTTCAACATTTGTTCAGCCAAATCCTTGGCTTCTTCTGGAGAAGAGATCAATTTGACACCACCTTGTAAACCGGAATCAAAGTGACCCTTACCACGACCACCAGTTAAAGCTTGGGCCTTGATAACCAATTCATTGGTACCCAATTCCTTGGCGACATCGTAAGCACCTTGAGGGGTGGTAGCAGCACCACCCTTTGGAACACCAACACCATAGTTCTTCAATATAGCAGCAGAACGGTATTCGTGTAAAGATAAGAATCTCTTCTGTTGAGCAACAGCCTATAAAAGTTAAGTTAGTATTGAAATATATTTGAAAAGTGTTGAAAAAGTTGAAAAGATTTTAGAGAGAGGGGAAACATGGGTGGATACATCTCACGATAACCGAGGTGTGTTTTCACAAAGTTTTGATTCCAACAACCTGGTAAACTTATCAAGTATCATGGGTAAAAGGGGGAAGGGGATCAATGAATGATGTGATGATGATGATACTGTGATGTATAAGATTCTTTACTTCGATATTTGTTTCGATTTGCTCTCCATTAAAATATGGGATCTGAATAGTATCAAAATTGTCATCTTTAAAACAGTGAGATTAATCCGAAATTCGGGGGGCCATCAACCGGTGGCCAACACCAATTGATTCTGATTGCAACTAAAACGTGAAGACGATGATCCATCCAATGCTGTTCCTCTATCCATCTTGGTTAAACACATACTCTTGAAGCTCTGGCAATGGTTCTAGATAACATTATGTGATAATTTATCGTTAAAAGACAAGTAATAGAGAAATTCAACAATTTAGTGTTAGTGTTATATCGAAAAAATTTACCACGGGTACGTCAGTGCGGCAGGGATGTTTTTTTTTTTTAGGTAATGTATACGGTGCGGTGAGGAGGGGAGAGACAGTGAAAAAACAGAATTAAGAGTGGAGCAAAGAGGAGAGGAGGAGAAAGAACAACAGAGAACAACCACCGATGGCGGCCGGGATGGGGTTGAAATTTATTGACCGCGTGCGGAATCCGAGATTGACCGGGGGAAAACCCCCCGTAAACAACCCTCACCGAGCCCACCACGGACCCCAAAAAAAAAAATAGTCTGGGTCCCGGTGCTAACCGTTCCGTCATTGGCTGTTTGGTTAATTTCAACAATTAGATAATTGGTTTGACGAAATTCTTTTCGCCCATGCAATGGTTATATAAAAAATTGGTTGGATCGTTGGAACCCTTGAATTTCCGTGGTGCACCGACTTTGCACTTTGAATTTTGCACCGCACTTTCCACTAACGAGTGAGCGAGTGAGTGAGTGAGGGACCACTATGGCCCGGGGAATACTGGGCCATTGGGCTCGCGCACGTCCTCCCTTCTTCGCTAACTTTTTCTTGCCGTTAGTTTCTACCACGCTGGGTCAGGAACCGAGCCTCATCGGCTTAGGACTTTTAGTGATGGCTAAAATGGAGGTTAGTTGCGAGGGGAGGTAAATTTTGGGATTTTGTCACATGATCATAGATCACGTGCCTTTCTCGTGATGCCCATCTCATTTATAGTGAGAAAATGGGGTTCTGGCTATACTAGCTAAAGAAAGGATACCATGGCCAAGCGTAGCCGCCAAGACGACAGTGACGACGAGTACTCAAGTATTTCGTTCGGCGCATTGAACGCTGCTCAGCAGCAGTTAAGAAGGGAAAAGTCTCGTGCCGATTCAGACTCGGACTCTGATTCCGATTCAGACTCAGACTCTGCACCTGAAGAAACCAGTTCAAGAAAGAAGTTCAATACCAAGACCAACAAGAAGAAGAGCAAACATGCTCCTACCGAGTCATCCTCCAAGCGTCCTGTATCCAAGATCAGAGATATTCCTGGCCTTGAAACCAAAAGTACTTTGTACACTGATATCAGATTTGATCCTGCTTATGGTAAAGCTGACTTGGCAAAGACCAGAAAGAACTATGCATTTTTAGACGAGTACCGTCAACAAGAAGTGGATTCGATGCAATCCATTTTAAAGGACAAGAAGTCAAACCGTTTATTATCCGAAAATGAAAGAGAAGATTTACAATTAAGATTACAATCATTAAAGTCTAGATTAGATACCATGAAGAACCGTGATCTTGAGACCAAGATTTTGGCTGATCATAAGAAACAACAAATGAAGGGATTTAAAGAAGGTACTCAAAACAATCCATACTTCTTGAAGAAGAGTGAACAAAGAAAGTTGATCCAAAAGGCCAAGTTCGATACCATGAAGGCATCTCAAAGAGAAAAGGTCATGGAAAGAAAGAGAAAGAAGAGATTGGGAAAGGAATTCAGACAATTGGAATTCAGAAACAACCACGCGTAGAACGCTGGTTGTGGTACCAGTTTCACCGAACGAGCCAGCTAGACCAGTTGTGCTTGTATCATAGCATTAGAATGAGTTGTAATATAGGACTAATAAAGGAGATTAATACGAAAAAGAGTAAAGAGATGTGCAAATGAATGTAGGGATTATGATATCGCTTGACTGTAGCAACTACTTAACAAAGTCTATAGCTCACTAATTTTAGTATTGACCTTATTTACTAGAGATTGATATTAAACATCAAGATGTTTCTGATTAACATATATTGGTTGAGTTTACTCGATCTAACTTATATACATGGAACACAACATCTACACAACAGTGTTGGGCTCGGTCGGAACTCTCTAGAACCAACGAATCTGAGAACTCTGATTATGGAGCTTAACTAAAACAATTGGAGCTTTCTAAAATAAAACAGCTCTAAATAGAGCATCATGATTAATTAACATTCGACAAAAAAACAAAACAAAATGTGTAACCTGGAGCTTCTGTTTTATATAGACATGCTTGTTTTGCTCACAGATTGGTAAATTCTATCAAGAAGTTCTTTGATGAAACACGCGGGAGTAGCTAGAACTGGTGATTGTGTAGGTGAAAGTGGAAGTTGGAAATTGGAAAATGGAAATAGAATTGATGATTAAGAAGAATGGGGAGGAGGGGAGTATGATTGGGGCAGGTGGCAGGTTATGAATTAGTTCTAATTGGTTATGGGAGTTTATTTCTTGTTCTTGTTTTCTTGTTCAACCCAGTCTTCCCAAGATCCTATGTAGTTACCTCTCTTCTTGTAACCAAAGGTAGCAGCCAATTCTTCGGCAGCAGTAGATCTAACACCTCCTAAACAGTAGAAGACCAAGTTCTTGTCTTCGGTTGGTTTATCGAAACCGAAGTTTTCATGAAATTCATCTTCTGGTAAATCTAAAGCACCTGGAGATGATCTGAAAGGAATGTTGATGGCACCAGGAATGTGACCATCCAAGTATTCGACTGGTTCTCTGACATCCACCAAAACACTTTCTGGATATTGATCTGGGTGAGTAGCGATTTCTTTGATATCTTCGTACTTGTAGACCTTAGCATCTGGAGCAGCGCTTAAAACACTGTAAGTACGAACGGATTGAGTAGAAGAACCAATTAAGTTGGGCACCACACGGGATGGAGATTGTATGGCGTTCTTGAACAATAATGAAGATTGAGGACCAGCAATTCTTATGGTGGCGACACCAGAACCTCTGGAGACGGCTCTTAAACAAGGTCTTAAGCTTCTAATGGAAAACATGACTTAAGTTGATGATGGATGAATTGAGATGTATGATAACAGTACAACTCGTGGTCTAACAGGGAGGGGGCGGAAGTAGGATTGATGTGATTGGATATAAGAAAGTTGGTGACGGTTTATATCGATTGGGTGTCGTTATCGGATGATAAGAACTTTCTTTTTGATTGAACCTGGATTGGTGAATTGGGAATTAACCGTTCTGTATCAAAAGATTTTTTTTTTTTGACCCTTGCCAACTTTTCTCAGTGTTTTTTTTTTCCCTTTGATTTTCTTGAGGTATCAATTTTACCAGGGAGCGAACCAATGGAAATAGACAGAACGGTGGAGGATTAGTGGGGAATTGGGGAATTGGGAGTGATGTGTGGGTACAGTTTAGTGGGAAGTATGGTGGTGTCTACGGAGACTACAGTAACTAATGGTTTCTTTGGGTACTTGGTATTTACACTTAGGGACGTTTTAGCAATTAGGGTAAATTACTGCTAGGGCGTACCGTTGGCCCGGAGCTGCCAGTGACATAATTAGTGCGACCGAGCGTAGGGCTGACTCAGAGGGAGGGGAGCATCGTAAGGCACCGAGATGATTAGCGACAATTGAGATTTACTCCTAAAGATATTAAGAGATTAAGAGAATCAACAAAACCAACACCACCAATAATCTGGGAGTACTGGTTGTGTGGGGATGGACTAGATCATATTTACAGGTTATCTCCAGTATAACCAGCCGTATATATCTAGTATTTTGGTGTTTTGGTGGTATAGTGTCTGGTTGTGTGGTGTTATGGTGACTTGTTGTGTCTCTATCTGGTGTCTATCTAGTGTTGGGTATGATAAGAGCAAATTCGGTGTGGATCGGGAAAGGAATTTCACCGAGCCTGAGAACAATAAAGCCCACATTGCGAACGTGCAGAGAAGTCTAGTAACCGGATGTGACAAGACTAAGGAGCTGATAGATTCAGGGTCAATTGGGCAATGGGTGTAACTGGTATAGTTGGTCGTTTCTCCCTGTGGTTGTCTCTGTGGTTTCCTCTGTTCCTCTGTTTGTCAGTAGTTGGTGCCAGCAGTTTAGGCTCCGGACTTGGTGGTGACAGGTTTCGCGGTGAGGTCCGTGTGGTGATGCGAGACCATGGAGAAACTCGGAGCAGATATGGTCAATTGGCAACACCACCGGAACATCAGGTGCTAGGAGAAGCCAAGACTCGATTGAGCAATTGCTCTGTTTGGCAGGTTTAGCTTGATTTAGCTTGATCCTCTTGGCATTGTTTGCCATTTGTATGGCTGTCTCTGTAGTAATACTTTCTAGCTGTAGTTCTTTCTGTGCTCGCTGTAACTCTCGTTGTGGCTCTCGCTATTTCTCACTATCTCTCATTCCACTATCTCTCGCTAGACCCAAGCACTTCACTTGACGATAACATCACAACAAACTCACCGATCTACACAATTCCCGAACATTACCCTCCTCCTCGGCTTCTCAACAAAATGGCTCGCTAAAACCTCGAATTTTCCAAGTACTCTCGCTATTCTCCATCTCCATTTCTTCTCTATAAATTCTACACTCTATAATACAAGAATCACCAAATCAGTGCTTTTAGTAATTTTTGCCTATTGAAATAATTCGGCCCTTTATGCCAAACCTCTTTATCAAAAAAAGTAGCGTGTTGAACTATATATAGATTCTATTTTTTCGTAAATCATTAGTGTTGAACTTTGATATAATTAAAATCATGGAAGTTTAGTTTAGAATAAACCTTCAATTTCACCATCTTGGTTAACTTCCACGTTCATGAAACCACTATGGGTTGGTAAACCTGGAATGGTTTGGATTTCTGCAGCTAAGGCGTATAAGTAACCAGCACCAATAGAAGCACGAACGTCTCTAATTGGGAAAGTGAAACCAGTTGGAACACCCTTAAGAGCAGCATCATGAGAAAGAGAGTATTGAGTCTTGGCAATACAAATTGGTAAGTTACCGAAACCTTGGGCAGTATAAGTATCAATCTTCTTTTGAGCTTCTTCAGAAAATTCAACGTTACCAGCACCGTACATTTCCTTGGCAATGGTAGCGATTTTATCTTCAACAGATGGAGAAGTTTCGTATAAGAACTTGAAGTGCTTGTCATCGGAGTTAGCAGCCTTGATAACACCTTCAGCTAAATCAACAGCACCCTTACCACCTTCTTCCCAGTGGTTAGAGACAATAGCATCATCAGCACCAGCCTTCAAAGCTTCTTCTCTAATAACAGCATGTTCTCTATCAGTATCAGAAGACATCTTGTTGATGGCAACAACAACTGGTAAACCGTAAGCCTTAGCATTAGAAATATGTTTGGCCAAGTTAGCACATCCAACCTTCAAGATTTCAACGTTTTCTTGAGTGTATTCAGCAGCTAATGGAGCACCAGCCTTGACTTCAGCACCACCACCGTGAACCTTCAAAGCACGGACAGTAGCAACAATGACGATAACATCTGGAACCAAGCCAGAGGAACGACATTTAATGTTGATGAATCTTTCACCACCCATGGTGAAATCGAATCCAGCTTCGGTAACAACGTAACCTTCTTGTTCCTTCTTTTCTTCGGCAGTTAAGTCAGCAGAAGTACCAGCCAATTTCAAGGCCATCTTATCAGCCAAGACAGAAGAAGCACCAATGGAGATATTGGCGAATGGACCAGCGTGAACGAAAACTGGAGTACCTTCCAAGGTTTGCATAACGTTTGGCTTGATAGCATCCTTTAATAAAGCAGTCAAGGCACCAGCACAACCAATGTCTTCACAAGTAACTGGAACACCAGCCTTAGAAGAAGCAATGACCATGTTACCTAATCTTTCTCTCATGTCTTCTAAAGAGTTAGATAAAGCCAAGATAGCCATACATTCAGAAGCAACAGTGATATCAAATCCTGTCTTTCTGGTGAATCCCTTTTCGGTGGCAGCTTCACCAACGGTGATACCTCTTAAGAATCTATCGTTACAGTCAACAACTCTTCTCCAGGTAATGGTATCTGGGTCAATATCTAATCTGGCGAATTGGGTGATTTCTTCTGGGGTTAAAGAATCTGGATCGGTCTTGTCAATACCTAATTTGGCCAATCTTCTCTTCATGGAGTTGGTGAAAGATCTAGTACCCTTCTTGGCAGGCACCAATCTTCTGTATAATGGACCATCCTTTTGGGTGTTTTCATGGAACATTCTGGTGTCAATGGCAGCAGCCAATAAGTTGTTGGCGGCACCAATGGCGTGAATATCACCAGTGACGTGCATGTTGAATTCATCCATAGGAATAACTTGGGAGTAACCACCACCGGCAGCACCACCCTTAATACCAAATGTTGGACCCATAGATGGTTGTCTAACGTTGGCAAAGACGTTTTTGTTTAAGTGGGCACCTAAGGCTTGGGCTAAACCAACAGTGGTGGTAGACTTACCTTCACCTAATGGAGTTGGAGTAATACCAGTAACCAAGACGTATTTACCGTTTTTCTTGTTCTTTAATCTTTCTAAAAGGTTCAAGTTGACCTTAGCCTTGTAGGAACCGAACAATTCTAATTCACTTTCTAAAATACCAGCTTCAAAGGCGACTTGGTCGATTTTTTTTGGTTGTTGAGCTCTGGAGATTTCGAAATCGGAAGGAACTGGTTTGATTAAATCCAATTTTAAAGGGTTGGTGAACTTTGGAGTAGCGTTATTCTTTTGGAAGTGTCTCTTGGCAGCAATAACCACGTTTTCCAATAACATGGCTACGGTCATTGGACCAACACCACCTGGAACTGGGGTAATTAAAGAAGCCTTGGCGCTGGCAGATTCGTATTCGACATCACCGACCATTCTGGAACCGCTCTTCTTGGTAGAATCGTCAACGAAGTTGGTACCGACGTCAATGACAACAGCACCTTCCTTTAACCATTCACCTTTAACGAAAGCTGGTTGACCAATGGCAGCGACCACGATATCAGCTTGACTCAAGAACAATTGGAGTTGAGCCAATGGGGTTCTAGAGTGGAGAGTGGTGACGGTAGCATTGGCCTTGGTTAATAAACTGGCCATTGGCTTACCGACGATGTCGGATCTACCCAAAACTACGGCGTTAGCACCTTCGACTTGAACGTTGTTTCTCTTGAACAATTCCATGATACCCTTTGGAGTACAAGGTAAGAAGGTTGGTTCACCGTTCTTCTTGGATAATTCACCAACGTTGAAAGGACCGAAACCATCGACATCTTTATCAGCTAAGACGGCAGAAGTGACCTTAGCTTCATCAATATGAGCTGGTAAAGGTAATTGGACCAAAATACCGTCAACAGCCAAGTTTTCATTAAGAAGACGGATTTGATTCAACAATTCGAATTCGGTGGCAGATTCTGGTAACTTGATGATATTACATTCAATGGCAGCTTCTTCAGCAGCCTTTAATTTCATCTTAATATAAGTGGCTGAATCAGCTCTTTCACCAACTTGAATAATGGTCAAATGAGGCTTGAAGTCTGGGTGCTTAGCCTGGATAGTATTGATCTCTTCATGGATGGTGGTTCTTATATCTAAGGCAACGGCCTTACCATCGATAATCATATTTGGTGTTTATGTTTTATTATTGATGATAATTGATGAAATCAATTAGGCGGGAAATTGAATTCCTTTTATAGTGAAATTTAGGATTTTTGAGGTTTTTGACTCGGTACGGGTAAAAACAGCGATATGAACAAAAATAATAAGAGGAAAAATGAACGCGAGACTTCACGTGCGCTCGATAATGCATGGGCTAACTATATTTTTTTTTTTAACACCAGAGTAACCAGGCAAAAGAATCCACCTAAAGAGAGAAGAGTCAAAAATATCAAAAATATCAAAAATACTGAGATCAGAAAGGGGTGTAAAAAGTAGTGAAAAATTGGTTTAAATGGGGTGTAAACTTAGTACAAAAGAGTACAGAAGGCTATCGGGCCGGAGTTTGGCATCTAGGTCCGGTTTGGAAAGCGGTTGGTTCGTACCGTAACCGGTGGTATACGGCTGCATGGCCCCACGAGTAGGAGCCCGATTAGATAAAAGTGAAAAATTTATTAGTTGAAAATGGTGCGTATCAGGACCGAGTAAATCATGAAAGGTGGAAGGTGTGACAAAGTGACAAAGTGACAAAGTGAACGAGAATCAGAGAGCGTTTGCGACTGTGAAAAAGTCCGTGAGTGCCAGTGAAGATTCACTTTAATAGCTTTGATAATATAAGGATAGGATGAATATTGGTTAGTCCTATATAGTAAAGTATGGGTTGCACTACTATACCTGACAACAGCAAAAGAGGAGTTTACAGTGGTTATACTGGTAATTATGGTAATTATGGTAATTATGGTAATTATGGTGAGATTAGGTGATTACTATCATACAAATTACACTGGTCATAGTGAAGATTTTAGCGGTGATGATCCTAGTATGTTATATTGATGATTATTGTGACTATAGTTCTAGCCATAGAGTGGTTATACTTAATTACCCGCTTATAGGGGTTATGGGGTGTATATTTCTTTCTTTCGCTTCTTCTTATATTAGCTTTATTGGTCTATTTGTCATTTGTGACTTTCGGTTGACTGTGACTAATTTCGCAGCTAATTTTAGTATGATGAGTAGTAACAGTAACAGTAACAGTAACAGGAATGCTACAGACTAAACTAAAATATAGGTACCATTTAATTTAATGACTCTATCTCTACTATATTTACTACTTAGGGTCTCTTTGGTACACTATGCTAGTATCTTTTATAATATCAGCTGTACTTCTATGGTACTTCTTCAACACTATGGTACTTTAATACTTAAACATATTTACTTGATGATATGAAAAGTTAGTCAATATTTAATGATAATGATACCTTGGTACTTCTATGGTCACGGTTTTTATCTTAGGTTTTTATGGTCGTCAACTGTTCGTATCTCTATAATTACTCTTTTCCATTGATATGATTAACGATTGTCTGAAAAGTATCAGCAGTGTCCACTGGAATTCCCTTCACTTTGTACTTCTTCAATAATCCCTCGAGAACTCTTCCTGGTCCCAAACACACCATTGATTCCACCTTCTGGTCCTCTAAAAACTGTATAGATTTGGCCCATTCAACTGTGCTATGGCTCAGAAGAATCGAGTTAGATATGGCTGTATCCGTATTAGAAGCAGGCTGAGCTGTAAGATTGGAAATAATTGGAACTGTAGGCTCAGAGGTGATGAAGCTTCGAATATACTGCTCTAACTCAGGCTCTATTTGTTCTAAAATGCTGCTGTGAAATGGAATATTCACTGGTAACTTTGTGGCCCTGCTAATAATCCGCTTGTTCTTGTTGACCTCTGCTACAAACTGGTCAAGTTGGGAAACTTCCCCCGATATAACCAATTGGTTATTGGAGTTGTGATTGGCTAGTATACCCTTTGATTTGGCCTGTTCAAGCACTTCATTCAACTTGTCTACGCTTCCAAAGAGAAGTGCCTGCATGGAGAAGTCGGATCCAATACTTCTGGCGAGAAGGTCCATTAATTGACCTCTTTTTCTGACGATCTGGACTGCTGTTTCGATGCTAAATACTCCAGAGAGAGCTAATGCTGTGAACTCACCTAACGAATGGCCCATCATGTACTGGGCGTTTTTGGCCAAATCTACCCCGTATTCTTCCCTTAAGATGTGGTGGATAATATATGTAGAGGCCAAGATGGCAGGCTGGGCATTGGCGGTGTTTTGGAGCCAATTGGTCGCATCTTCGCTCTCAAGATGAGTGCTAATAGGCTCGTTCAAGGCATTGTCGATGTTGATGAGGAGCTCTTTGTATAGTGGTCTAAAGTGTTTGTAGGGAGAAAGAAGGTTTCCTCGTACGATTCCCTGTCCCGGACAGGCCAACGCATATTTGAACATTGTTCCGATTGGTTTCAATGTGATGAGATTGAGATCAGATCGTGAGATTAAGATTTGGTGATGAGATGGTGAAAACAGTTGGATTGTGGGGTGAAGACAAAAATCCAGTGCGAAGCCCACAAATCGTACAAACTGTTAGGGAGCCAGGGGGTAACCACGCCAAAGGGGCGAGAAAACCACGACCAGGGCACCCATTAGACGAGTATAGACGGTTCGTGGTGAGCCAATAACCGCCAAACCTACTGTCTGGGACTCCTGAGTTCGGTCAAGGTCATTTTGTAGGTTGGTTCTCGTTTTAACTCAGTTTGTTCCATTATTTGCTAATCTTGTATATTTTCTACAAAAACGCAATCTAGCGGAAAATAGATTAGGCACAGAAATTAGAGGGGTTGAACTTAAGGAGTACCACCATTTCCCCATATCAGTAGTCACTAGAACACAACAGTAACCACCACTATTACCACCACTAACTGGTACTAGTACAGGTACAAACCACCAGAAATAGCATATGGAACTTGTTTATGGGTCCGGTATACAGCACCAACTATCTATCCCATCTCTTCAGCTCTGTGTTGTTTTGTTTGTGTTTTCGTGTGTTCGTGTGCTCTTTGTTATCTGGTGGTAGATGAATGTGGTGGCACGGCATTCGCTTGCGATATTTTGCAACTATCGCCAGATCGGCCTGGTCGTGTGCCCATTTCATCGAATATAAACAAACACTGAAACGATGATTTAGCCAGATAAGCATGGTCACGGGACATACCTATAACTAGGTGCACTAGACCAAACCATTTGGTGTCGCTACTTTTATCACTTTGGACTTCTGGGGGGAAGGGGGAGGTGGTAATTGTGCCGGTACATGCCAACCAGTGTCCAGTGGGTAAGGGTGGTTGTCTAGTGTCGTTATCGTCACGAGCCTGGTCTCAGCCACGCCATGACTTGGCCTCCGGGTAACCCCCTCGTACCACGGTTTAGTGGGGCCAGTGGTGCACCCAATTTCGCTATTCTGCCGCGGCACCCCGTCACACCCACCCGCAGTGTCGCCGTCAGGGACTCCCACCAATCCTGAAAATTCCTCTAATTTCTCACCACCATTCTTCCCTAGCGTAGCGAGAACTCCCTAGAACACTAAAACACCCTACACTACTAATCATGTCAGACATAAAGACCGCTAAAGATTCCCTTGTGGCCTCACTTTTTGAATTATCTAAAGCAGCTCAAGACGCCGCTGCTGCTACCGTCAACTTCTATAAGCTTGTTGGTGATGACTCCCAAGCTGATCCTAGTGACGCTTTACAAAGTTTAGGAGAGACTTTAAAGAGAATCTCTGAAATTGAGAATGTTGATGTTGGTCAAAACCATGTTGGAGATGTCGATGTGGGTCAATTGACTCAACAACCAGCTGCTCCTCAACAAGAAGAGAAACCAAAGCGTAAAAAGGTTGAAAAGGATCCAAATGCTCCTAAAAAGCCTTTGACTATTTACTTTGCTTTTTCATTCCATACTCGTGAAGAAATTAGAGAACAACGTAAAAGAGAAGGTAAACCAGCATTATCTGCCATTGATATGAATGAAATTGTCAAGGACAAATGGAATAATATCTCTAAGGAAGAAAAGGAATATTGGCAAAAGAAATATGCTGATGAACTTAAGGCTTATCAAAAGGAAAAGGAAAAATATAAACAATCCTTAGATGCAGCTCAAGCTGCTCTTGTGGCTCTGGCTCAAGCTCAAGCTCAAGCTGGTGCTCCTGTTGAACAAGTTGGACTTGAAGCCCAAAATCAATTACCTGAAGGTTTAGATACCAATGGTTTGATCTTAGATCTTGAAAAAAAGGAAAAGGAAAAGAAGAAAGATAAGAAGAGAAAGATAGAAAAGGATGGTAAGAAGAGTGAAAAGAAGAACAAGAAGTGATCCGGTATCGGTTATGATGAACTTTTATTTTCAATTATTCTGTCCATAACAAAAAAAAAAAATCAATTCCAACTTTAGTTTAGGCTTATTGTTGTTCTTTTTTTTTGTTTATCATTATTATTTTTAATATTTGTGTTGGTCAGAAGGTGTGTAATATCTTTACAAGTACAGCTACTACTACTACAACTACTTATACTACTTATACTACTACTTTTATTTGCTTGTTATTATCAATTTTATTTTTACCTTATGTTTTTTTTTTATTATTTTTGTTATTATTATTGATAAATCCATCTGATAAGGTCAGATAATATTTGTGTTCACTCAAGTGGGTCAATCCGGGAAATCGAATTGTTTTATTCTTTATTGTTGATTGATTTCAGAAGAAAGAAAATAAAAAAAGATTATTGGTTTAAATCACCACAAACTCCACTCTCTTAACTACGTTCGTTTGTTCGATGGACTTCCAATTCTTGATGTACTATTAGTTTGCTTCGGGCCAGCCCCCTCTATTCACCAATTTCCGTATTATTTATGATGTTTATTACTATATATCTCAATGTCCCTTCTTCTTTTGCTTTGTAATATGTGCTCTTAATACCTTTTGACGTTCACGTAAGGATAATTTTTGTTTACCTTGAACAGATTTCTTATGAATCATCATAACGAAATTCTTCTTACGTTCCTTCTCTCTATTAGTAGTAGAATGGGCCTTATCACGCTTACCCTTTCTAGATCCGAATTTTTCTCTATCTTCTTTACCTTCCTTGGCAGCTGCAATTCTTTCTTCACGTAATTGTTTGTATTTAACCTTACCAACAAGAGAAGTAGAATCAACTTGGTCTTCGTTCTTCTTACCCATGAGTTTTTCAACACCAGCAGCAGTACGTAATTCTTCTAACTTGGCGAAATCGGCTGGAGTCAAAATCTTGGAGGAAAGTAATTCGGTGATGGCATCTGAAGAAGCAGTAGAAGTGACCACAGCTTCGCTGGCATTGGTCTTGGCCTTCTTGGCTGGTCTGGTATGTTCTTCGTCTTGTTCTTCGGCGTCTTCTTCTTCTTCTTCTTCTTCATCAGAGGACAATTCCAAATCGGAAACATCGTCGAACTTGGTCTTTCCAGCTTCAGCTTCATCTTCAGCTTGTTCTTCTTCAGCACCAGCTTCGGCTTCAGCTTCACCATCTTGTTCGTCCTTTTCTTCGTCCTTTTCGTCTTCGGAGTCACTGACATCGTATTCCTTATCGGAATCCATGGTGACCCATTCACCTTCAATTTCTTCATCACTACCGGCATCATCGACTTCCCAGTTGGCATCATCGTCTTCGTCACCTTGTTCGCCTTGTTCCTTCTTCCAGTTGGCTAACAATTCGATACCAGGAATAGAAGTAATGTTGGAACTTTCCACACCGAATTGTGGTAACTTACCCTTTTCACCACCTTGTAATTCAATACTGGCAACCTTACCTCTGTCTTTCTTCAATAACATTTCTGGAGCAACTTCTCTGTATAAGGAGATCAAGGATCTGGCAGCCATCATCACGGCCTTAGACTTAGAGCCCTTGTAAGCGGTTAAATCTTGTAACAATGGAGTTTCAATGGCCAATGGAGCTCTGGCTAAGATTTCTCTAATGGTGTTGATACCAGCAGAGGCAACTTCGGCGGCCACACCGTCACTGACGAACTCATCGGCGATCTTTCTTACCACAATCATAATGGATTCAGGTGGAACCAAGTCGTGAGAAGCTTGGGCGGCAGCAGCCATGATTTGGGTGACGTTTCTTTGTTTAGGAGTCAAGTATTTTAAGAAGAAGGTGTAGATACCTAAGACTGTCAACTTGTGGGTACCAATTAATCTGGAGATCAAGTTCATGAACATAATCTTTTGGTCCAAGTCGAACTTGTTGGAGTTCTTACTACTTAAATGATTATCGAATAATGATTCAGCAAAACCTTGTGGATCACGTAACAAGTGAATGGCCGAGAAGTTAAGGTAAGTGGCAGAATGCTTGGAGGAGTTCTTCTTTTTCATTTGTTTAACGGCCAGCTCCAACTTTCTACCTCTTCTGGAGGTTTTCTTGTTGATTTGCATCTTGTGTTTTAAGGCATTCATATCGAAACCATTTTCATCATCAGAAGAATCTTCGAAATTGTCTTCTCTTTCTTTATCAGCACCCAAAAAGAATTTAGCACCAGCAACGGCGACTTTAACATCTGGATGAATGGCAGCTTGCATCATTAATTCAACGGTTCTAGAATCATCCCAAATACCTCTTCTCCATAATTCTCTGGTAACCTTGGTGGCCCATAAACCTTGACTATCTCTTTGTTCGAGTAAATTAAATAATAATGCTTGAGTAGATCTGTTTAATTTTTGATTTTTAGATCCAGTATTCATAGACTTTAAAAGTGCAATTAATGTACTATAGATTTGATGTCTTAAAGCCTTAACATGCATACCAGTGGTACCACCAGCGTTGTAGGCGGTTAACAATGGGAAAAGGGTTTGGATAAGAAATTCGGCACTAACAACTCCTTTATTTCTTAACATGGTTAAACTTTGAATAATTTTTTCTCTTAAATCTGGAGATAATTCACGATGATTGTTGGTAAGAATGGTTTTTAATTCGTTTGGGAATTCAGCGGTTTCTTTAGGATAACAAGTGGAAACAGCAGATACGAATCCAATAAGTTCGGAAAATTCTGCATTCTTATCACCATTTGGATTCATTAAGAAAATGTCTCTAAGAGACTCGTAATGGGAGTATTGTTTGACGAATTCTTCGTAGTATGACTCTGGGTCTCTACGGACGACATTCTGTAACAAAATGATGTTGGTAGGCAACACGGCACATCTTCTCTTTTTACCCATGGCTGTCTAGTGGTTGTTTTAGGGTGGGATCTAGTTGGTGTAAAAGTTAAACTAGGAGCTGAAAATTAAAGATGAGATGAGTCGTGCGCAGGCCAAAAGTGGTGGAAGATGAGACATGGGGCCGTCTGGGGGGACGGAGGTGTTAGGAGGAGATTGGGGGCTGCTTGGGGATGATGAATGTGTGGAGAAGTGAATTGGGACTGGGTTGGAGTGGCGGTATGGATGCTCGGTTAATATGGCCATATTGGGCGGCGTGACGTGGCGGTAGGGGTGTTTGGTGGGTTGGTTGTGGTTCAGTATTTGGAGGTTGCAACTGGCTGCGAATTGGTCAGGCAGATGTGCGAGACTGCGAAAACACGAGATAGTCCGTAATGATACGAGACGGGGGATGGACCAGTCCGATTGGCTGGTTTCTGGTCCCTCTATATGTTAAATCTGTGGTGTACTTTCTTTTAGCCGTTTTTTCGGCGCTTTTCTAGCTCTTTTCTAGCTCTTTTTGGCCTACAATTGTCCTATTCAATGTTTATATTGTCCCAAATGCTACTAATAATTAATATATAAAGCATCAACTCCCAGCCGAACAATTGACAGGGCAGTTTTGTTTCTCTTAGTCTTTTTCTTTTAATATACAATTTCCATCATGGAAGAATTAAATAATAATCTAGTTTTCAAAAAGGAGATCTAAAGTGTTGTAATTAATCTTCTTTGAAAGGGGTTTCTTTTCCCAGAATTGTCTGGTACTTTCTGCTGCAGTTAATGGTTCACCATGTTCATTGACTCCAATGTTCTTGAAAGCGTCTTCCATACCCATTTCGTCGATATTGGTGTTGATTTGCTTTTGACGTTTCTTTCTTGGTGCACCAGATGTGTTACCTGCCAATTCATCGGCTTCTTGTTTCAACCGTTTTTTCTCTTGCTGTATAATGAAATCATGGTTAATACCGGTCCAAATCCGTTCTTTCATTTTTCTTTCTTCTTCATTTAATTCGAAGTTTAACGTTATTTCATCATCGTCATCACTGTTTAATTCAATGCTAGAAGAAACTTTTTCAAGAACTTCATGAGTTTTAGGTAAATTCTTCACCAAGTTTCTTGGTTTATTATGATCGGTTTCTTCGTTTCTTTCCTTTTCACTTGGATTCTTATACACAGCATCTTCCAAATTCTTCTTTTTACGACGAAGAACTCTCGACACTTCTTCTTGGATTTCTTCATAACTTAAATCGGTGTTATTAAGCATATTACCAAGGAGACCTTGCATGAAACCAGATTGAACTTTGGATCTGTTGAAGACTTCACCTTTAGCCAAACTCCTTTTGTTTAATTCTTCTTCATTTTCCATATCATTAATTAATTCTTCTTCATTAGAAGGAGTTGATCCGGTAGAATTTTCGGTTTCATTTAATTCTTTGGCCTTTTCCAAATATGCTTTAACATCAGCCAAATCCTTTTCTTTGGCTTCTATCTTTTGACGTAATTTAATTTCCAAAGCTCTATTTTTATCGAAGGATGGTGGGTTGGAGGCATCAGTTCTTTCAGATTCTCTAAAGGAATGGATGGTTAATTTACCTGATTCTGTGCTCTTGAATTCATTTAATCTTCTTTGTAAGGTTTCTGGACCAACATGGGCCACGGCCACGATTTCATCGTGAGTTCTTCTAAAATTATTCATTCTGGCTGCTAAAAGAACACATGCACCAGCAATACCGGCTGGTCTTCTACCTTCATGAATCCAATCATCAGACATTCTTTGAGCCAATTTCACGGCATCTCTTACCACTTTAGTACATTGATCTTTAAAATCCAATTTTTCAGCAAAATGTTGAATAAAAAGTGAAGGATCAGCTAAAGGTAATTTCACAATATGTAAAGCTTTAACCATCTTTAAGAAAGTGGCACCCAAAGAATAAACTGAAATTTGTAATCTAGAACTGAAATCAATCAACATATGATGAGTCTTTTCCTTTCTGCAGGCAACATATAAACAAGTAGCCAATACATTTTGAGAACGTCTACCTTGAACAAAGTTTTGGGCCAAAGCCAACTTGAACCATTCACCAGCAGATTCAGAAATATAATCAGGAATGTTTAAGGCGGCGGCTATTCTCTTGATTTTTCTCTTACCATTTGTCAAAGTTTGTTCTCTACTTTCCATGGCATTTTGACGACCACTAAAAGTGGCTCTTGCTTGATCGGCACCAACCATGGCACCTTGGACCATGGCGGCACCCAGGGAGGATTCACCGAACTGGACTTCACTGACAATGGGGTTTTCGTCTTGGACGGCACCACACCTTTCACAGGCGGTATCACCAGCTGGATTATATCGGTTGACTGTGAGCTTGGGGTGCCCACAGTTGACACACGCACGAGTGCTCATGATTGCAGACATCTTTGGGGGGATGGTTGTGTGGTAGTTGTTGTTTTTAGGGTGTTGAAGCGGGTGTAGTTGTGGTGGTGGTGGTTGTAGTAGTAATAGGTAAGTAAAGGTTTAGGGTGGTAGTGCAGATGAGAGGTGATGTTATGGTTGGCTGGCGGTGCACGACCGGAGATCACCCTCACCTTGTTACTCACCTTACGCACTCACAGTTTTATTCTATAGTGTACTGTGGAAGGCACCTTTCTGGTCTGGGGCCTGCACAGGATGCGATGCCCTAGTAACTATGATACCCCAGAAACCAGGAGTACATTAGGGCAGTAGCAGAACATAATTGGTGCAGGAAACGATAGGCCTGTAGTAGGTGCATAGTAAGTCAAAAGGTGTCAGATTTGCAGCAAAGACTCCTCAATTTTCAACCATAGTGCTTGGTTTTCTTTGCTAGGGTGTGCATTTTGCATAAATGTCAATCGTGATCTGAAGGGTGGCTCTTCGCAACCGAACCTGCCAATTATCACTGCGAATCACCAAAACGGTAATCTTATCAAAGAAAAAAAAAACCACTTAGTGCCATAGCAAACCTTTGATTTGAGCTGTACTAACATCATTACCAATACTACTGCAACTACTATTTGTACAGCTAGCATATCATATAATATCCTATCACATCACATCGCATTGCATATAATTTCAACATGACGTCTCCTCATGAACATGCTTCCAGTAAGGGTCCTACCCAATCCCTTCTTCCAAAGTTCCCCTACAGTCTTGTGATGAAGATCAGCTCTTCTGAACCAAGAGATGTCCTCCAGCTGGAGAGAACATGTCTTACATTTATTCGGTTTTCATGCTCACTCATATTTTCAGCACTTGGAATCATCTTGAACTTCAAGTTAGATACCGCCAAGGGAAATTCTCATGACATCCCCAAAGATACCAATCGGTCCAAGTACTCGACCCCTGCGTCTTTCATTCTTATTATTTTGGCATTGGGGGTGTTGGTCATCAGTGGCATCAACTACTTGATCACCATCCAGCGTTATGCAAACCAAAAGATCCTGACGTACAACTTCAACAACTTAAGTACTGTCATCTGCATGACATTAGTATTTTTGACATTGATCGGCATCAATATCACTTTGATCATAGAGGGTTACGTCGAAGATTAGACTTGCATTAGTCCACACATAAAGACTATAAGCACTTTCTTCTCCATCCCATCACCTCCCCCGCCAAAAAAAGACATAAAAAGACATAAACGGCCCCTTTACATAGCCCCTAATTGGACAATCCAATCACGAATTATGAACTTCAATTCTACACTCCCTAATAAACGCTACACTTTCTTTACACTATATTGTCTGTATTAGTTGTATGTAATGTTGTAACACTGGTACAGTTAATGGAACCAGCGCGATCTCTATTTTAAATGACACTTTTGTTCTTCCTCTTCTTGTTCTAGTCCTTGTTACTCTTCTTCTTAGGCTTGGTCACCTTGCCGGTCTTAGACGATACTCTGCCTGGCTTAGTAGAAGCTTGACCACCTCTCTTGGTTCTATTGTTCTCCCTTCTCTTACCGAAATCTTCCTTGTCCATTTCCATCAAACTTTCTCTCTTGGCAACACTGGTTTTTGCAAGAGACTCGTCAATCACGTTGTCGTCGGAAATGCCTTCCAATAAGTCCATTTTCTTGTTGATTCTTTCTTCAATTGATTGGATTCTGTCGATATCCTTTTCGGCAATGATACTGATGGCATCACCCTTTCTACCAGCTCTGGCAGTTCTACCAACTCTATGAATAAAGTCATCTGGATCAGCAGGTATATCGAAATTTATCACGAGTTCAACGGTTGGAATATCAAGACCTCTGGATGCCACATCGGTAGCAATCAAGATCCGGGCAGCACCGGCCTTGAATCTATGCAAGGAGTTTGTTCTTTCTGATTGGACCATTTCTGAATGTAAAGAAGCCACTCTGAAGTCGAGTTTACGTAAAGTTCTTCTTAACACTTCAGCGGTATTGGTACGGTTAACGAATATTATAGCAGTGGCCCTTTCGTACTGAGGCAAATTGAGGATACTATTCAAGTAGGCTTCTTTGACGTAGGAAGGAACAAACACGTAGTTGATCTTAAGACTGGCTGGAATTGCTACTTTATCGACAGAATCCACTTCATGTATAAACACTGGCGGCTTGTTAGGAGCAGTTGGCTTGTCCTTAAGCGCTCTGACGGCATCGGTCACAGTAGCAGTGAAAAGACAGGTTTGTCTTTGGTCAGTTGGCGGCAAAACACTGAAACAACGCTGGAGATCACTACCAAAACTATTACTTAAAAGTCTATCAGCTTCATCCAATACCAAGTACTTGACCCTTCTCAAACCCGCTATGGTTTCTTCACCACTATTCAATATATGGTCCGCAAGTCTACCAGGAGTAGCGATCACGAAATGGGGTCTTCTTTGGAGTTCTAATGCTTGTTTGACAATATCTTCACCTCCCACAATCACACTGATTCTGATGTTCATGGACGAACCCAAGGCGGCAAATTGCTCGGCAATCTGGAGCGCCAATTCACGGGTTGGTGTAAGCACCAAACCAAAGATCCCAAAAGGGTCTTCTGACCACTGGGTAAGCATTGGCAGGGCAAAGGCGATGGTCTTACCACTACCAGTTTTGGCACCTCCGATACAATCGTGGCCGGCCAAGATGGCGGGGATACACGCAGCTTGAATGGCGGTAGGGGTGTGAATCTTCATGGCAGCAAGGGCCTCTGAGAGCCACCTGGCAACCCCGAGCGATTCGAATGACATGGTTTTCGTGGTGTTTAAGTTGGTACTCTAACTTTAGGTGAAAATGAGATGAGATGTTCTGTCACGTTTTGAATCACGTGACCTATCCTCCTATATAGTACCAATCTCAGCATCGGATTTGCAGTATTGCCACAGCATGTTCCGAGGAATTACGAGATGGGGCATACGGGGCATGATGCGGCCGGCGCAAGCGAGACCGTTCTTCCTGTCGCCGTCGTTCACACCAGAAGCCATTCCGGAGGAAGAAGAAATAGCCATCAAGGTCCACACACCTACCAATTACGTCATACATACCCAAGGTACCTTGGAGTCTGATCCCGAGTTCGGGACGTTACCGATGTCCAGTATTGCCCATGGAGACGAAGTTATCAAGTACAGTGACATGGGGTACGACGAAAAGGGTCTTAATGCCCGTTTGATCTCACTAAGCGAATATTTTTTCGGTAACCTCCACCACACCCATCATGTGTTCTATAACACAGTTAATGCATTGTCGAAACAAGGAAAGAAAACGGAAAATAGAACGTTCATTGATCTTAAAGTGATCCGTGCCAAGAGTGGTCGTGGAGGTAATGGATGTGTTTCCTTCTTCCGTGACGCCAACCGTCCCGTTGGTCCACCAGATGGTGGTGACGGAGGTGATGGTGGTGATGTCTTCATCAGCGTTGTGGATAGAAACATGAGTTCTCTTCACAAGATCAAGCGGACCTACGAAGCCAAAAGTGGTACTCCCGGTAAGGGAAGTCAATTGGATGGGGCCATTGGTGAAGACGTGATTATAGAGGTGCCAGTGGGAACCACCATCAGGTGGATTCCAGATCCAATGATTCTCAAAAAGTACTTGTACCGCAAGGAAGGAGAGCAATTGGACGATATCAAGCTCGAATTGAAATGTGACGAGTCAAACAATATCCAGTTGCACCGTAACGGGTACGAGCCGGGAGAAGGCTGGGTGTACAAGGAAAATGACGAGGAGTACTATAAGTCGCGGGACTACTTCACTGAGCTTAACGACCGAGTAATGGTGTACGACACTGAGATTGTAGAGGAAGAGTTTAGACTGGACAAGTTTCCTTTGGTGGGTATTGATTTCGACAAGCCTACCAAGAGACCTATTCCCTTGTTAAGAGGTGGAAGAGGTGGTATGGGAAATATGCATTTTTTGACCAAAGATATTAGAAATCCTAGATTCAGTAAGAGAGGAAGAGAAGGAATCACCTCATTTTTCCTCCTTGAGCTTAAATTAATTGCTGATTTAGGTTTGGTAGGTTTGCCTAATGCCGGTAAATCCACTTTATTGAGAGCTATTTCCAGAGCCAGACCTAGAGTTGGCCATTGGGAATTCACCACCTTGCAACCGACCGTAGGTACTATTTTCACCAGTATTGACAAGGATCCATTCACTGTGGCAGACATTCCAGGGATCATCAAGGGAGCCTCTCAAAATAAAGGTATGGGTCTCGATTTCTTGAGACATATCGAAAGATCTGGAGGTTTGGTTTTTGTTGTTTCACTTGAAAAGGAAGATCCAGTCGAAGATCTCAAGGTGTTACTTGAAGAAGTCGGAGAAAAGAGAATGAAGGACAAGAAGGTTTTGGTGGTGGCTACAAAGGCGGACTTATCTGAAACTGCTGCCGGATTTAATAAGTTGAAAGACTTTGTTGAAAAAGAAGAAGGATGGAAAATCGTTCCCGTATGTGCAGAAAAAGGAGAGAATGTCGAGAGATGTATCAAGTTGATGAGTGAAGTTGCGTACAGTCAAAGGAGTGAACAAAGCCTTTCTGTATAGTGAAGAAAGTGCATGCAGTGGAATTAAAATTAATTGAAGTAAATTGACTAAAAGGTTCAGTTGAAGTGTAGCGGCTCTTTTTATGGGGGTCCTTTACACTTTAAAGATCGTTGTCAAGTCGTAATTACACACACGGCGAAAGCCTCCTTTGGAAGGGAACTCCTACCAATTCCACCGCAATTATACCGTTCAAATTAAGGGTAAGCAAACACTGTAAAGTATTTGCAACTCTTCGCAATAATTACAAGACATGCATCCAAATGTAACCATTCGCAACATTCCAAGAATTCGCAGCTATAATTGAAACTACAGCTACGCGTATGGGATCACGACTGAAACCCGTTTGGTGATGATTTAGAAACACATTTTAGGAACACACGATCGGTAAATCAAATTGAGGTGGTGACACAGGCGTCTTGAAGTGTCAGCGAACCTGCGAAAGAGAACAGAATGATTAGGTTGAAGCATTACTTACTACCCTGACACCCTTTCCTTCATGTACACGCCTGGAAGTACAAACTGAAGTGTGGGCTCGCAACCGTCGTTTCAAAACTATCGATCCGTTCAAAAGGTAAGCGAGATGGAACCGCGTGTCCAAGCCTCAACATCAAGCGAGATGGTGCGACAGGAAATTACCTGAAACAAGTTAAATTGTGAATTTCACAGTTAAGGTGATTTCATCCCATCCGGTTTGCACGTGCAGCAATGGTGAAACGTATATAGTAGAACCAATATAACAATAGAGATCATTATTATTACAAACCAGATCTCCGTCCAGCAACAGCAACGACGGAGTCACGGAGTACGGAGTAGAACTACCTGTCAAAGCACATCCACAATTGCTCCTTCTGTAGCGTTGCAACACAAAGAATGTGGTTTTGGTGAGAATGTGGTTGATCTAGACCGAGGTGTTTGATCTGGTTACCACTACGGAATGGATCGCTGGACCAACGCTGTGTCAGGCGATTATGGTGCGATTACAGATCGACAGATCCCCCTAGCAATGCTGGTAATGCCAATGATAAGTTCTGGTGGTTAACGGAAATGTAGTGGAGTTATGTAGTGGATATTTTGCAATCGGGTTGCGAAGTTGCAACCAACAAAGGGAACAAAGGACAAACGTCTAACGAGGTAGAAGAAACCATGCCGTTCATTACCATCCTTTGTACGCTTTGTATCAACAGCTGTAGCAGAATAGATCTTCACTGAACCAACCTCGCTCAATTACATGCGGGAATGTATGGCTTTTATGTGACAGATGTGAACACAGACCCTGGCAACTGGGTTGGTAGTACATAGATATGTGGGACTATATGTAGGTTTGAAGATCGATAAATGCAATGTACGTTTCACAGCGATATGGCGGAAAAAAATTATGTCTATTGGGGTGATAGCCGTATATAGAGGAATCATTTGACATCGATGACAGAAACCCCACCCTATACCACCGAGGTTTAAGGTGGTTGTTTTTGTTGAATAGTTTCAGTTATAATTGGAACCCGCCTACGATTTTACGATTGCTAGTGGAGATCTAATACCCAATTGGCTTGCTTCCAGAAAACGCATAGAAGCTAGCAGGTTTAAGGAACTATGGGTTTTGTGTAATATAATTCTATGCGCCTCGACCTCAGTTAAATGTACCACTAAGCGCACTAAGTGCACTAACCGCGTAGTGTACAATTACCCATAACCTTTGCGTTGATCAAGTCTGGGGCGGTACACCTCAACACCCGCCCTTGGCCCTCATCAATGCGAGGGGCAACAATCACGGGAACTAAAGTTGATGAGCAGCAAAAATAACAAAAATACTGTTGGTTGATGATGGGAACCGCCTTTAAAGTGTGGGGACTATATATTTTTAACGAAATGTAAAATAATTGATGAAATCGCAATCATCCAACCATTAAGGATCTAGGTCTAGGCTTTAGGTTATGCTGAAGGTATAATTGGATTCTATTCCATCCGATGAGTCCGGATAAGTAATTGGATTAATGTGCGATGTATAATGTATAATGTGCAAAAAAGAACAAGATTGTAGACCGAATTATCAGGGTGAGATGATGCTGTATTCCATGGCCTGTAGTCTGTACTATAATGTATTGTACTCCAAGGGTCGGGATCGGGATCTGTGGGTCGGTTTGACTCGGCAACTTTTTTAATGTAAAGGTTAGGGCTTTGAACGGGGATACCGGATATTCTGGCATGTCAAAAGCGGATGTCAGATCAAAAGACCGCAAACCAATGGACCCGACCCAGACCTTACACCACACCACATAAACTTACTTTTGATGTCTGCAGATTTAGTTGTAAAACATACAATTATCGAAGATTAACTCTACCCCTGTTACAACTACTACTGGTATGACCGAGTATACCGAGACATACCCACCAAATCCCCCGCTATTCGCAGTCGTCTCTGTTTTTTTTTTTTTAAGATTAACCCGCCTCTCACTGTTTTTTTTTTATTTTTTTTTATTTTTTTTTTGGTCGTGAATTTATGCAGATGAAATTCTTCTTTGGTGCATTGTTTGGCCCATGAATAAATGTTATATAACCTGATAGGAATCCCCCATTCAAATGGGATTGATAATAATAATTCAATCAATATATACAAAGCCTAAATGATGGCATCGGATCATCCATACCAGTTCGATTCAATAGAAGCAGCTTTACCTGCACAAGTTCTTGTTCAAGTTCCCACCTCAGGTAGCGAGAGCTGTGCATCAACGCCTAGCGATGACTACTTCTCAATCAGGCCCAAACTATCAGTAACAATTTCTAACGAGATAAATTCCACTCATTATCCGATGTATCATATTCCATACACTTCAAACTCTACCAATAACCTTAGTTCCCCGCCTGAATACTTAAGTGCAGATTATGAGGCTGACGAGGATGAAAATGATTTTAATGACGAGGATGACGGAGATAACGGTGGCCTTTTTACCCCATTCACACCATTTACACCATTAACACCTTCATTAGATTTCGATGAAGATGAGGTGCTTCAGCTGCTGCTGGGAATGTTTACGCATCATGAAATAAATTTAAATCTTGACATGATTAAGAACAATAAAAATATAAAAGAAATCAATGGTGACCATTTAAAATCTATCAATGGTGATTTAAAATCTATGACTATAGATGATATGAAGAATTCTTTTGTTGCCAATAATCGTCCATATAAATTTCTTATTGTTGATGATAATCCAATTAATCTTCGTATATTAGAAAAAATACTTGTTAAGTGTTATCCAAATTGTTCAATTACCAAAATTGTTGATCTGACCAAAGTTCAAAATACTGTCATGAAGAAACATTTTGATATGGTATTTTTAGATATTGAAATGCCTTGTGTTACCGGAATTGAATTGGCTAAATTTATGAGAAGCCAGAAAAAATTCGATAAATGGGGAATTGTTGCTGTTACCACTCGAAACAATTCTAAAGACGTTTCTATCTACAGATCTTCCGGTATTGACTTTACCTTTCCTAAACCATTATCCAATAACCACCAATACATTCTCAACACTATCGAATATATTATTGAAAAGAGATGCAAAGGACGGAAATAAGCAAAAGCAAAAAAAATTAAGTTTACCCACTTAAACTCACGTACAAAGTACTCTGTACGCAGTACACATTCACTCACCTACAGTCTTTCCTTTCCAAGCTGATAGATCACAGCAACTATTTTAATGTATTATAATGACCACCCCATAAATATTTTTAATCATCCAAGTTTACGAATTGATACGAACACATACACATACACATCACATCTCACATCATTTCACATCTCACATCCAAATCAAAAAAACCCACCATTCAGCGATCGCCATATGGAACTCCCTTATCGAAAGTGGCTCCACATTTATAGAGAACGTAATATAGACTAATAGTAACGACCTACTCAAAAACAAAACTAAATTGTAGAATTATCAAAATAGTAGCAGCATTGAAAAAAAGCGCTTGGGACTAAATATTGGACATTGAAATCCCATGTGACTCTCCTACCTAAAACGCTGCCAGTGGTACCTGGAAGGCATTATGTCACTGTGATGATCATAGTGACATGCGCATATTATTTATTATTTGGTCCCAACTATTTAGTTCGTGCTTAGTCGATTAGTCACAGGTAGGACTATTATTTTATAACAAAAATCGTAAACTGATTACACTAAAGGGTCCAAATTGAAGATGCGTAGAATAATAACAATAATAGGGGCCCTATCTATATTTATAGAAAGATTTACCATATTACCATATATGACAGCCCAACAAGTTGTGTTTGGCTCTTGGCGGTCTAGAATATTTTAGTTTAACCTATCACTATTTTTGTTAGACAATTCAATTGTCAAAATACAAAGCACCATGTACTCAAGTTGAGGCGGGTCCACAGGTTTAAGGCGCACCACTGGACAGTAAGTGCGTTCCTAACTATTGAACTGTATATGTGTGCAGAATTGGGTCTGCATATATACTTTATCATTTTTGTTCGGTCCTGTACCTTCGATTTCGGAGATACTCCGAATTAGGATATTAATTATTGGGCCTCTTTGAGTCTATGAATGCCAAGTAGTGCCAATCTTTTCTTAAAAGGATCTAGATACGAACATCTGAATGACCTTATTCCGCTTGATCCACATTTCCATTACTTCCTCCTCCTCCACCACCACCACACTTACCCCCTACTGATCTAATGCTATACCCCACTCAGCCCTTTTTTGGTGTCCCCCCCTTGCTTCTGCTTCTAGAATGCATCCGTAGAAAATACTCATAGGCTCAATGCCTACACCTACATTTCTACTCCCACATTCTAGACCCCCCACCCCCACCACGCTCCTAATGATTTAGCAAAGTATAATCTATTGAACTAAAGATTCATACTTTTTTAGTATCCCCCCTTTGCTCTTACAATATGTAAGCGAACTATTATTGTAGGTTTCAGCTCTTTGTCTGTCCAAGTTGCCTCTCTTTTGTTTGACCTGGATTTTATTGTTTATTGTTGTGGAGTTATTGGGCTACTTTTGACGGATATGTACTGAATTTTTCAATTTATGCCCGAGTCCGCTTGCTACTGCAGACATTTTTGCATATACACCAGCTCGTATGGCGCAGTGGTAGCGCAGCAGATTGCAAATCTGTTGGTCCTTAGTTCGATCCTGAGTGCGAGCTTCTGTATATTTTTTGGCTTTTCTCAACAATAGGTTGCTAAGGCCCACACAAGTTGACAATACGACCCTGACACAGGTATAAGGGGTTATATATCAAGTGTAACCGGGCCTTTATAGGCATCCTTTTTTTTTTTAATTAAATTAAAAGATTAATTTGTATAACACTTTTATTTCTACTTTCCCTGATTTAATGTCTGACATAACCCAACCATGTTCATTTCTGAATATAAAAGAAAGTTAGACCAAGCTTTACCAGAAGCAAATTATCAATTTGTCACTAAGAAGAACTTGCAGGAATCGCCGGTAACTCCGAGCTTCACCGAGACAGTGGACCTTCATTTTAGGGAAGCTGAACTCAACCGTCAGATTGAAGAATGGGTCCAGAAGAGAGATTTACTTGCACAATTTGTAGCCATTGAGAGAAACCAGGAAGAGCGTAAAGTGGAACTGTTGGTTTCTAAGCGGCAACAGGTTATTGAGCAGGCAATAGACTTGAAAGGTACTGGAAAGTAGTGGAAAAAGTGGAGAAGTCTTTGCTTTGGACAGGCTTCCATTATTAAAGCAATTGGCTGATAATTCTAACAATTGGGATTGCGGGAAGTATCAAACACCCTTTAATTCACCATTTTCTCAATTACCATTTTTTTAATTGCATATAAATTGCATTTGGTACGATATTACGATTTTTTTCAAAATTTATTTGTTTTTTGAATAAATTTTATAATATACTAATTTTACGATCAAAGAACATTGATTATTACGATGACGAAAAATCAAAATTCAATTCGATATTTTATTTATTCAGTTAGGTCTTATTCAATTCTATATATAATTTTTCAGGTTTATCATCAATATAGGTTTTTCTAAACACCATATAATTATTTAGGTACTATTGTAGTAATAATGGTTTGGATTATGGAAACCGAAAGATCGTACAATTAATAACAGAAGAATTTCTAAGATCAAAGCAAAAATGGAAATACTGATTAGTTCTAGTGCTTTTATGGTCTTATCGTTGTCATAAGTCCCAGAAGTAACTCTATTATATATACAAGAACAATTATAGTGGACACGGCATTAGGGCAGTCTGAAGCCAACCAAGGTCTCCTATTTAATGCAAGCTGAATTAAATTAACTTTGATCCAAACTGTAACTAGGTTGCATCTTGTGACTTTACATTACAGTCTTTGTTTCTCTGGTTACTACTCTGTATTTTGCACCAATTGAATGCGCCATTGAAATCACACTATAAGGATTCAAATCGCTAACTCTCTCAGAAATAGTATAATTGACAGGATTATTATCATATTCTCCTGATGGCTTCTGTTTTACATCTTCGGTTGTTGTTTTTACTGTTAATCGTTGATTGATAGCCATTTGATCCTGTGGTTTCCCCTTACTTGCCTTGGTTCCCACTTTTTAAGTGGTATAATAAAAAATGCCCACTCTTGAAACTTTGAGAAGTCGGCCTTATACTACTCAATAGTTGCAGCCTGATCTGTCCAGGTCCTACATTCACTATTACTATTTGATATAGTCTATTACCTATCCGTTTTGGGCTTAATTACCTGCATTATCGTGTGCCACACGACCACCATCTATATGTCACACCTCAAAGGCAAAGTTGCAACCCTAGAGATGACTATAATGTCAGGACCCATAATTCTATCACAGGAGGATGGTAATATACGAAAGGAAGTCTTTGATTCCGAAAGACTCACAAAAAACCTCTTTTCTTTGTGTAATGGACTCGATTCTACCGCATTACAAATCCATCTGATAGTTGAAAAAGTCAATAACGAACTCCCAGATGAGCTCAATATCGTGGAATTTTACGATCTAGTGAGTGAAACTTTGGCCTCTAGAGTTATCTACCATCCAGACTACTCGAAGTTGGCCGGAAGAATCCAAGCCTTCAAACTTCAACAATTGATAAAGTTGAGTTTCAGTGAGACTATGATGAAACTTTATCAGATCAACTCCGAATCGCCATTAATATCGGAAGAATTTTTGGCCCAGGTTATGGAAAATAGAGAATATTTTGATGGTTTAATTGTGCCCGAAAGAGATTTCGATTTGCCTTATTTTGGTATGAAAACCTTACAGAAATCTTATCTCTTATCTGATGGAGATAACGTAGCAGAAACCGTACAGTACATGCTTTTGAGGGTAGCTATAGGTATTCATGGAACGAATTTGAAAGATGTCAAAGAGACATACGATTTGATGTCCGAAAAGTACTTTATTCATGCATCTCCAACCCTTTTCAACGCAGGTACCAGACATAACTATTTGTCATCTTGCTTCTTATTAGCCACAGACGAAGACTCCATTGACGGAATCTATAAGACCCTCCACAAGACAGCCCTTATTTCCAAAGCTGCTGGTGGAATTGGGCTTCATGTGCATAACGTGCGATCTAAAGGCTCTAAGATCTCATCTACTGGTGGTTCATCCAGTGGTCTCGTGCCTATGCTTCGAGTATTCAACAATACTGCAAGATACGTCGACCAAGGAGGAAACAAGCGTCCTGGTGCATTTGCCATATACATAGAGCCATGGCATGCAGACGTAGTAGATGTGCTCAATTTAAGGAAAAACCACGGTAAAGAAGAGTTGAGAACTAGAGACTTATTCTACGGCCTCTGGATCCCCGACTTATTCATGAAGAGAGTGAAAAATAACGAAGACTGGACTTTAATGTCTCCTAGCGACTGTCCTGGATTGAGTGACTGTTACGGTGAAGAGTTTGACAATTTATACTGTGAGTATGAGTCGCAAGGTAAAGGAAAACTGATGAAGGCCCAGAAGCTCTGGCACTTGATCTTAGAGTCCCAAACCGAAACAGGTGGACCTTATATGCTATTTAAGGATGCTTGTAACGAAAAGTCCAACCAGAAGAACTTGGGGACCATCAAGTCGTCCAATTTATGCTGCGAAATCGTGGAATACTCTTCCAAGGACGAGACTGCTGTCTGTAATTTGGCCTCTATTGCTTTACCAAGGTTCGTCGAAACTCAAGGTGAGAACGTCACATTTGACCTTGAAAAACTCCATTCAACTGTAAAGGTCGTTACCAGAAACCTTGATAAGATCATCGATGTCACCTCATACCCAGTGGAGACATCTGAAGCTTCAAACAAGCGTCACAGACCGATTGCAATTGGTGTTCAAGGTCTTGCGGACATGTTCTGTGAATTGAGACTTCCATTTGACTCTCCAGAAGCTAGAGAGTTGAATATCCAGATATTCGAGACCATTTACCATGGTGCAATTGAGGCTTCAATTGAACTTGCTAAAAACAAAGGAGCATACGCCAGTTTCGAAGGCTCTCCAGCTTCTCAGGGAATACTTCAGTTCGATATGTGGAAACACACTCCATCGCCATTGTACAACGACTGGGACGACCTCAAGACCCAAATCAGCGTCCATGGACTCCGTAACTCGCTTCTTGTTGCACCCATGCCTACCGCTTCTACTTCACAAATCTTGGGCTTCAACGAGTGTTTTGAGCCATTTACTTCTAATATATATACCAGAAGAGTATTAGCAGGTGAGTTCCAAGTGGTTAACCAGTATATGGTGAAAGATCTCATTGATTTAGGACTCTGGTCGTCTTCTATGAAAGACCAGATTTTATTAGATAACGGTTCTATCCAGAACATTGCCAATATTCCTGAAGATATCAAGAAACTCTACAAAACCGTATGGGAGATTCCCCAAAGAAATATTATTGATATGGCCAGCGATAGAGGAAAGTTCATTGACCAGCTGCAGAGTATGAACATTCATATGGCCAATCCTACATTCAGCAAATTGACCAGTTGCCACTTCTACTCATGGGAAAAGGGCTTGAAAACAGGAATGTACTACTTGAGAACTCAAGCTGCTACCCGTGCTATTCAGTTTACTGTTGATATTGACTCCGAAGAACTCAAAAAAAGTACTGATAAAACCCTTACTAGAAAGACCTATACCCCACCAATCCAATACCCAGGCCCAAGCGAACATTCCAACGGATCTAGAAAGAGAGATTCCGACTTAGAATCCACCCAAACTCCTAAAAAGCAAAATCTTACCGAAAATTACGATATTTATGATGAAACTCCATTATCTTGTAATATAGAGAACCCAGAACAATGTGAATCATGTTCTGGATAAATGTACATAGAACCAATAAATTATATTGTTGCAGCCATTTATTCATATATAGTGAGGTGAGAGTTTACATGTCTGTAAAATGTGTGCAAAATACGTAGTACAACCTAGCAAAGTTGCACTTACAATAGTAGTACCCCTAAGAAACTACCCTGTACCATTCTAGCATCGATAAGAGGCCTTCTCGTGCTACATTCTAGTAGATAGTGTTGAGTTTCTTATAAATGGCTGCGAAAAAAGTATACACTTGACAGCTTCAATAAGCTCGACACTACTAAGCTCCCTACATCTATATTATCCTAATATACGTTCCTTTTAGCTATAATTACCTATTTTATACTTATTAAGTCTCCAAATATAATAATGGAGAATGTAGAGTAAAGTGATTTGGTCCCAATGGTACAAATACATCTTTTATTTATTTTATTTTATGTGAGCCTCCTTGCTTATCTGGTCCTTTGCAACTTCCTATTTGCATAGTCTACTACCTGTGAGACACCCTGTTGCGTCACGAAGAACTTTCTTCTTTGCTTGTCTGACCATATCAAAACACCCACTTCAGAGGCATAACTAGATAACACCTCAAACTCTTGTTGGTTGGCAAAATCTTTGAACAAATACCCTTCGAAAGTTTGGATTCTGTCCAATTCCAATTGCCATAATTTAATTTGATCTACCACAGTTGGAGGAAGCAATTCCAATTTATGCTGTGCTACAGATCCATCTCTTGACATGATCTGTGATTGAGGAGCTCCACCAGCGGTGTTAATATTGTGACTGGCATCGAATTCGATCTTTTTATCCAATTTTTCTTTTGCCAATAATCTCATTTGTGGATGGGCATGAGTTTCTAAGAACTTAATGATTTGGTCGGCCGTAATACCGTTATATAACGCATTCCGGATACTTTCTCTGGTGATTTGTCCACAAACCATATTGGCAAATCTAGTCTTCAAATGAACAAAAAGATTAAGAATGGCGATTTCCAATGGGGAAGTGGAATATGCATACATTTTAAAGTTGGTTTCAATAATGATGGTACCTTGTTGGGAAGAAGGAGTTGAAGGAGCTGTCAATGATTGTTCATCATTGGCTTCTAATGCTTGTTCTACTGCCAAAGAAGGAGATTTAAGAGCAGCAGAATCGGAGGTTAATGTGGTAGCAAGTCTGGTTGGGTAGAAACGAGAAGAATGTTCACTTCTTTGGTATACCAAACCATAATCTTTCAAATCAGCAAGCATACTGACTTGAGTAGCACTCAAACTGGACACAGTATAACTCTTTCCTAGTTCTAAAGAACCTAAAATGAAGATAAAATTTAATACATCCACTGGATCCATATGTAAATCTTGAGTTAAGTTAAGATATTGAAGTAATAAGGTCCAGATTTGTGCATTGACGTCTTGTAACAAGAACTGGAACCCTGAATTGGTGATTTTCAAGTTATTAGGATTGGTACCAGGCCCCTCCATTAAACCACCCAGTTTAAGGAGTGACAACACGGAAGTTGATGGAGTCATGGTAGATTCAGTCCCCACCATAAAATGCAAAATAGTTTCCCATTTCTGAGAAGCAAACTTATCTAAAAATGCAATGTCTACCTTATGTTTATCCAGGGTAGTACACAAGTTACCAAAGGCATTTGCCGCTTGGGATCCTGTTAAACAATCTCTGAAGTTTTGTTGGAAAGTTACGTTCAATCGTATATGATTTCCAGTACTATCTTCTTTGATCAAATGCAATGCTTTAAGTCTTTTTAATGATTCGAATTGAAGTTTTCTTGCTCCTGGCTTACACCACTTATCCATATCTCTCAATGCCACTGGTTTATCATTAAACAACATGGTCATAATGTAGAACTTGGCCATTGGTGGAAGCAATCTAAAGATCGAAAGACATGTTGCTGGAGCCTCGTAGAGCTTGGACTGGACTGATTGTGGAAGTCCCTCGAGGTACTCGTTGACAGTGGCTCGGAATAGGTTACTGGACGACATGATGAACTGACTGGCCAGCGAAGTTGGTGATGTCTAGCGCCAATAGTGAGATTGTTAGGATTCTTGATAGTGTAGATGAGAATTAGTATGGAGGAGTATATACAGGCACAAGTATGGTAGGAAGGGAAGAGACCACACAAAAGAAGAGAAAGAAAAGTGGTGTAAAATATAAAGAATCTGAGAGGAAGGGGACGAGGAGAGTAAGAAGGAAGAAACGAGGGGAACGTCAACCTTCTATGACGTTCCATGGTTTATGTATTTGCTGCGCTAAGTAAAGTGTACGGTTTATATAGTGTGAGTTTGGTGCTATAACTGGTAGCGGATCAGAGCGAATAGTAAAGATGGGGAAGGTAAATATGGACAAAAAAGAGTGAGAAGGAGAACAGTCACGGGACATACCAGAATAGACAGCAGTAGAACCAACCCGATCTCCCCAGCTTTACCTTTAATTCGTCTTGTTCTGCCTGTTTTGCAGTCTCTTGTACTTGTTTCAGATTTTTCACCTGTGACAGAACTTGCCCAACTGGAACCAACTTCAAACACCATGGCACTACAACAATTGGAGTGAAAAATGACACAACAAGCGACAAGACCCACTCACTTCCCTTTTCAGCTACCCCTTCCGCAGAATTCGTCTGTTTCCTCAATTACAAGCCGGTTATAAATCCTGTGCTTACATAACCTTCGTGAATATTCTCGATCTGAGCCTGATTCGGTGCGTCTCATCTTTCGCCACCACTGACAATGAAACACCACTAGAAACACCAGGGGAAACAACAGGGGAAACATCCTTACACCCAATTACCCGGCCACCATAACCAAGGGTATTTTTGTAACGCTCTAAAACCTCGTTTTCCCCCCCTATTTCGTTCCTTCTTCTAAACCCTTCTGTAGCTTCAACCGTAAATATGACTGATTTGGCGCCCGCGCACGACTTCCCATCTCAAAAGTTTTGAGAAGACCTGTTTGTCATCAAATACATATTACCAGTGTTATCACCCCTAAGAACTACCCACCCGAATACCTGGTTAACACGATGTCCAAGCGTAAGGCCTCCCATATCGAAGCCGAATCAGATCACGCTTTCCAGGAGCTCTTACAGCCAACCTACAAGGGGAAAAAGCTTCAAGATGAGATCAATACCGCCGAAGACAAATGGAATCTTTTACCAGCTTTCCTTAAAGTTAAAGGTTTAGTGAAACAACATTTGGATTCTTTCAACTACTTTGTGGATGTGGATTTGAAAAAGATTATACGAGCCAATGAGTTGGTTCTTTCCGATGTGGATCCTGAATTTTATCTTAAATATTTGGATATTAGAATTGGTCATAAATCATCATCTGCTCCAGGTACTAAAGAAGTCATTTTACCACCTCATGAATGTAGATTACGTGATTTGACTTATTCTGCTCCAATATATGTGGATGTTGAATATACCAGAGGTCGTAAGATCATTATGCATAAGGATCTTGAAATCGGAAGAATGCCAGTTATGTTAAGATCTAATAAATGTATTCTTGATGGAATTGATGAAAAACAAATGGCTAGATTTGATGAATGTCCTATTGATCCTGGTGGATATTTTGTGGTCAATGGTACTGAAAAGGTTATTTTGGTTCAAGAACAATTATCCAAGAATAGAATTATTGTGGAATCTGATGATAAAAAGGGAATTGTTCAAGCCTCCGTTACTTCTTCCACTCATGAACGTAAATCTAAAACTTATGTTATCACCAAAAATGACAAGATTTACTTGAAACATAACTCCATTGGTGAAGATATACCCATCGTCATTATCTTAAAGGCTGCTGGTATCACTTCTGATTTGGAAATCTTACAATTGGTTTGTGGTTCCGATTCTAGCTATCAAGATTTATTCGTGGTTAATTTCGAAGAAGCTGCCAAATTACAAGTTTTCACTCAACAACAAGCTTTAAATTATGTTGGTAAAAGAGTTAAGACCATTAGAAGAGCCGGTGCCCCTAAATTATCTCAATTACAAGAAGGTATTGAAGCCATTGCTACCACCATCATTGCCCATTTGACTGTTTCTGATCTTCAATTCCGTGAAAAGGCCCTTTACATCGCCACCATGGCCAGAAGAGTCATTATGACCATGCACAACCCTAAGATGGTTGACGATAGAGATTATGTTGGTAACAAGAGATTGGAATTGGCCGGTCAATTGATGTCCTTATTGTTTGAAGATTTGTTCAAGAAGTTCAACTCCGATTTCAAGGCCAATATCGATAAGATTTTGAAGAAACCAAGTAGAACTTCTGAATTCGATGCCTTATTATCCATTAATATTCACTCCAATAACATTACCATGGGTTTAAACAGAGCTATTTCTACCGGTAACTGGTCCTTGAAACGTTTCAAGATGGAAAGAGCTGGTGTTACCCATGTTTTATCCAGATTATCATATATATCAGCCTTGGGTATGATGACCCGTATTTCATCCCAATTCGAAAAGTCTAGAAAGGTTTCTGGTCCAAGAGCTTTACAACCTTCTCAATTCGGTATGTTGTGTACTTCCGATACCCCAGAAGGTGAAGCCTGTGGTTTGGTCAAGAACTTGGCTTTAATGACACATATTACTACTGATGATGAAGAATTACCAATCAAGAAATTGTGTTTTATCTTGGGTTGTGAAGATATCCTTGGTCTCGATTCTGCTACTTTACATTCGCCTGGTAATTACGGTATTTTCTTAAACGGTACTTTAATCGGTACTTCTAGATTCCCAGCTAAATTCGTCAATGATTTCCGTCAATTAAGAAGAACTGGTAAGGTTTCTGAATTTGTTTCTATCTACACCAATAACCATCAAAATGCGGTCCATATTGCTACTGATGGTGGTAGAATTTGTCGTCCATTAATCATTGTGGAAAACAATACTTCTAGAGTTAAGGCTCATCATTTATATAAACTTCAAACTGGTGAATGGCAGTTCGATGATTTCTTGGCTCATGGTTTGGTGGAATATTTGGACGTTAACGAAGAAAACGATTCTTTAATTGCATTATATGAAAGAGATCTTGAATCAAATGTTACTGGTCAAGTTACTCATTTGGAAATTGAACCTTTCACTGTTTTGGGTGCTGTTGCCGGTTTAATTCCTTATCCTCATCATAACCAGTCCCCAAGAAATACTTATCAATGTGCTATGGGTAAGCAAGCTATTGGTGCTATAGCCTATAATCAATTTAGAAGAATTGATACTTTGTTATATTTCATGGTTTATCCACAACAACCTATGGTTAAGACCAAGACCATTGAATTGATTGATTATGATAAATTACCAGCTGGTCAAAATGCTACTGTTGCCGTTATGTCTTACTCTGGTTACGATATTGAAGATGCCTTGGTTCTTAATAAATCATCTATTGATAGAGGTTTTGGTAGATGTCAAGTTGTTCGTAAAAACACCATTCAATTGAAGAGATATCCTAACCACACCAAGGATATTGTTTCTGGTATGAGAGTTGATGAAGATGGTAAGCCTATTTTCCCACACGAAGCTTTAGGTCCAGATGGTTTGGGTGAAATTGGTGCTAGAGTTGAAAATGGTCAAGTTTACGTTAACAAATGTGTTCCTACCAACGCTGGTGAATCAGTATTGGGTCATAATGAACAAGCTCAACTGGCTGAAAGTCACAGAGAAACTCCTGCATTTTACAAGGGTCCAGAACCTTCCTACGTTGATCAAGTTATGATGTCTGTTAGTGATAACGATCAAGCATTAATTAAGGTCTTATTAAGACAAACCAGAAGACCAGAATTGGGTGATAAATTCTCCTCTAGACACGGTCAAAAGGGTGTTTGTGGTATCATTGTTCAACAAGAAGATTTACCATTTAATGATCAAGGTATAACTCCTGATATTATTATGAACCCCCACGGTTTCCCATCTCGTATGACAGTTGGTAAGATGATTGAATTAATTTCTGGTAAGGCCGGTGTTCTTAATGGTTCCTTAGAATATGGTACTTGTTTCGGAGGAAGTCAATTGGAAGATATGTCCAAGATTTTGGTCGAAAAGGGTTTCAGTTATTCTGGTAAAGATATGTTATATTCTGGTATCACAGGTGAATGTCTTCAAGCATACATTTTCTTTGGACCAATTTACTATCAAAAATTAAAGCATATGGTTTTGGATAAGATGCATGCCAGAGCCAGAGGTCCAAGAGCCGTTCTTACCAGACAACCTACTGAAGGTAGATCTAGAGATGGTGGTCTTAGATTGGGTGAAATGGAAAGAGATTGTGTTATTGCATACGGTGCTTCTCAATTATTATTGGAACGTTTGATGATTTCTTCGGATGCTTTCGAAGTGGATATTTGTAACAACTGTGGTTTGATGGGTTACAACTCCTGGTGTACTACCTGTAAGAGTTCTGAATACATTATCAAGATGACCATTCCTTACGCTGCCAAGTTGTTGTTCCAAGAACTTATTTCCATGAACATTGCTCCAAGATTAAAGTTGGGAGATGTTTTCTAAAATAAGAAAAGAAATAAGGAACTGATAGAATAAACTAAACTTCCACGACAATTGAACGACAAATCTATAAAACCTTCCCCTTTTCACCATGAAAAAACGAATTACAGAAAACGAACATAGTAAACTGGTCTTAGAACCAGTACAAAAATAAAAGTAATATAGAATAGCATTTAATTAAACGATATTGTAAAGGTAATAAATCAGGAGTAGAGGTTTTAAGTATTTTTTTTTTTTTGCAGCTATTGGTATTACATAATAATCAACTGCTTATACATCTTACATGTGTCTGGTAAACTGTGCCGAATTAAGCCGTTTCAATCAGGTACGTTGGAGAAGCACCAATATGGAAGTCCGTCCATGCCCTCAGATCTGAATCCCCGGTTGACATGCTGCTTTTATTCGATGCCATAGGGCAATCTGACTCGCCTATCTTTAAATTGCACAAATGAACATTTACCCCAGAATATCTCGCCAGCAAGAAATTTCACAGGCATACTGTTCTAACAAAGCCTACTCGGAAAAACCTACACTACACGCTCCCGTTTTCTCCCGACATTTAGCTCTTCAAAAATCTATTTTGGTTCTTTGACGAACAAATCGTGACAGTCAAAGGGACCATATCGCTCTCCACAAAAGCTAATTGCCTTAGAAAGTCAATTTCGAGGCTCTTGGCATGACCCTGTGCTGCGGGGCTACCAATTAGGAACAACCACCGGGCCAATGACATCAACTACTTTGCTTAAGATCCTTCCACTTTAGTTGCGCTATTGTTTGGTCGTGATGTGCAAATTCTTCCTAGCCAGGGAATCATCACCAAGTGAAGATCTCCAAACCAAGTCGCACTTAACCACCAACCAACCCTTAAAAAAAAGAGCTAACCAAATGGCACGTGAATAGCCCTCACGCGTTGTCCGGTATACATGCGTGTGACAAGATCACAGGTATCTAAAACCACATAGTAATAGTAGTAGTAGGGACCACCCCCTTTCATTTTTGATCTTACTATTGCTTTACCAGGCTCCTAGATGCACGGCCCATCTCCTCCCACTCGGCTGGTATTCCAACCCCGGCTCATACTCGGATGCCTCCTTCTTTTGGTGATCATACTTTGGTCCAATAACCCTAATGATAACCACTTGGACTTAGAAGAAGCTCTATTCTTGACCAAGAACTCGCTTAAAGAGCTCAAGGAGCAGTACTTACCGCCCAAGAAGAATAACCATCAACAGCATCATCAGAACGAACATGATCCACACTCTCAGGCCTTGGAGATAGACTATCCCTTGGGCAATGCTGTCAACTCCTTTCTCCCTATTGACGCTTCCATTGAGTACAACACCACCTTTGGAAATGGCAGCATTCATACCCACGAACTCAGGGCGCGGTACGCCGCTTTCAGTCCTATCTTGAACAGGGAATTGAAGGGCCACTTCCATATCTTGGAAGGTGGTGCCTGTTCTCCAATTGAGGGTGATGATCATGCCAATAAAATCCTTATCGTGATGAGAGGAAACTGTACCTTTGTGGAGAAAGTCACCAATATCATCAAGTCAGACATGGACCCACGGGCTATTGTGGTGGCCAATGATGAGCCCAACCATGGCTTGGTCACGATGTATTCCAACTCGTTCAATCAGGATGGATCATTAAGGATCCCTGTGCTCTTCGTGTCGTACGAGTCTTACCACGCGTTAAGCAAGGTGGAATCAGACGACTTGGAGTTACACTTGCTGACCGGGTCCTTTGGCAGCTGGTTCAGCATCATGCTTTCGATGATGTTGTCTCCTCCATTATTGATCTTGATCTTCTACTTGGCTATTGTATGTGGCCAGAAGATAAGAAGAAGACAAAGAAACTTGCGCAACTCCAAATTGGTGCAAGAACTCACCGTATATATATTCAACAACGACCATTTGATCGACATCAACTACTTCACCAATTACTTGAAGGCGACAGGTCAAACCACATCTATTCCTAAGGATGACTACTTGTTGGAGTCTCCTAAGACCAGTAATACCTCATCAGCATCACTGTTAAATAAGATTTACGTCAATGGTGTGGATATCCGTGCTAATGCAAGAAACTTACATGCGTTAACAGCTCCAGGCGACTTTTTCCCAGCATACAAGTGCTCCATCTGTTTGGATAAATATACCCCATTGCACTCCAGAGTGTTGATCTTGGACTGCAAGCACTTTTATCACGAACGATGCTTATCAAACTGGTTGATCAACTTCAAGAGAAGCTGTCCTTTGTGTAACACCATCATTAACAATCAACATGACTCCCTTCTTGCTGGCCAAGACAGATCATATGATTATGGAAGTGGTTCCGACCTCGAAGCTCAATTGGGCGAGATTCAAAACGATAGAGAGGGCCAGCATTCAGGTTTATTGCATAGCGATGATCATGAACATGGTGAAGACCACCATCGTATTGACCATCAGCACCCTGTTAGTGACCACGAAGAGGTTGAATCAGTGCACTCTGACACATACCCATCCGATGTCCAGCCTTTCGACTTTGTTTACAGCCCATACCATACGGATCCTTCTGAGTTCCCTGATTTTGCAGTTCCTAACAGTAGTGTGACTGGCTCACAAGCTTCTGATTCCACTTCTTTCTACTCTGCAGTGAGCGAACCTGGAACTACCTCATCTCAAGCTCCATCATCGGGCCGTTTCTATTCCAAGCCTCTGCATATTTTAAGCCAATTTTCATCTGCATCCACTCTCAATCAAGGCGTTGGTCGTGATTTAAGTGTGAGTATTGATACATCTACTTTTATCACTCCACTCAATTCGCCTGGTCGTATGGTAAATGATCATCTCGAATTGGAAAGAACTCCTAGTGCCTCCAATGATACCGTTACAAGTAATGATACTATCAACATGAATCCAGGTCCAGGGCAAGAAAGAGAACTGCTGAATAACAAAGAGAATTAATCTGAGTAATGGTATTTATATATAGATGCAATAATGATTACGACTTACATGCACACAATTGGTGCAATACTGAGCTGAATTCTTTTTTAGCTGGAAAATTGCCTGTAGTTGAATAATTATAATTAGCTGGTACACAGGAACAATAGGACGTACTAAAAATAGGCTTAGAAGTATAATTGTTGAATATAGAGGTTATAGGGCAGTGGTTCCTGCATACAAAGGACACATAAAAGGGTATTCAGATCGACCATTTTCCTCTAAAACTGTTTAAGAGTCGGGTGAAGTCTTGGAATATCAACCCCTAATTGTCTCCGGGACTCTCTGAGTCATAGGTCCCAAAAAAAGAGCTTAAATCATTGATTGTCTAAATTGGCAATGTAATCGGCCTGCACATAACCCCACAATATACGTCTACTATACCTCCCCCACCTAAAACCCCACTATAACCCCACCCAATTTTCCCCACTATACTCGATGAAAAATCTTCCACTCTTCACCACATCTCACCCTTTCTACACCAATTACGCCAATTATACCAAAAATATGTGGTCAGACAAGAAAAGGCCCTGGTGTAGTGAATGTCAAACAATCGGGTATATAAGATTTCACAGCCACGGCATAAAACAATAATGTGTAGGGAAATAAATCAAAAGTTTTTCGGAGTGGGCAAAAATTGATGCAATACAAAAGCCGTTGTAGGTTCCGAAAAGAATCAAAAATCTCTATACTGTAGTACAATAGGGGCCAGTAGCAAGCGATCACAAGATTACGAACGGACAAAAGCTATTGGCCAATAAACAGCGGATTTAGGAGTTTAAAAACATGGAGTAGGAAAAATCAAAAGGTAAATCGCCGGGGTTTTGCCCTATTCTCCCCGGACAATCCCGGCCACTGCTTTTTGTTGCAGGTGCGTCTAGCTTTTTAGTTACCTACATCCTAACGTACAGTACTGCACCCGGCGATAGGTTCCACTCACACTCACAGCCAGAGAGGATTTTCTACATGGATTTGCTAAAACTGGTGGATTGTCACGTGACGCTCTGGGGTAAAGCTACCAACCAAATTACTCAACACAATTCTATTCATCGTTCGCGATTCAATGTACATTAGAGTACGGCTATTCAGAGGATAGCTCGTATTATACCAGGTCAGAAACACCCCCATTCCAAACCCTCCCAAAACCAACAACTTCTTCCCCCATAACAACAACAAAAGAGACAAAATAGAATGGATCCCGCAGCATCTCTAGACATAGGCGTTAAACATGAACAGACCCGGAGCGGAACCAACCCTGAAAGTGGAGCAACAAACAACGGAAACAACGGCACCAATGGCACCAGTTTCATCAAGGCGCAATCACAAGACCGGGAGCACGAAAGCGAATGGTCTACTGAGGAAGCTGGTGGTGGAATACGTGATGATACCAGTAGTGCCAATGGCAACGGATCACAACAAGACAAGCCCACCAAAAAGCGCAAGAAAAAAGTGGAGATTGCGTGTGTATACTGTCGGAGATCGCATATGATTTGTGATGATTCAAGACCGTGTCAAAGATGTATAAAGAGGGGAATTGGCCATTTGTGTTATGATGAGCCATCGAATCTTCGTCAGAAAAAGAGGGCTGCTGCGTTGAGGAAGACTCCTAACGACAGCAGAAAGAACTCACCACCGGCGATGTCACAACAGAGTCTTAGTGGCCCTAGTGGTCTGAGTTCTCTTCCGGTTCCGGGCCAGCAGGTGGTGGTATCGTCTTCATCTCCGGGTATGAAGGATCAATTACAACCTTTGCCACAACCGCCGGGCTCCTTAGGCAAACCACAATTACTGCAACAACAACAGCAACAATTCCAACTTCAACAACAGCTGGCGTTCCCGCAACAACAACAGCCAAAAACCAACAACTCGGTATTGTCACAGACCTTACCATACAACCAAGAGCCTTTCTTCTACTCCGAGCATGCGGGTAGTGAATTCAGCTCTTTGAACGATTTCCTTTCTATGATCGACGATCCCGAGCTTGTCAACGGTGCCCTCAACGACGACGGCGCTGGAACCGACCAGATGTTGGGCTTTGGTATGAATAACAGCGGTGCTAACACCCAAGCCATGAACCAAGGAATAAACTTTAACGATCCAACTGCTCAAACACCAACTAATGCACAATCCAATACACAACAGGGCAATTCCCAACAACCTAATGCACCTTCAGGTGCTGCTCCTGGCACTTCTGACTCCAGTACCAACCTCAATAATATACTATCATTCTCCCCTAGTACCAATATGTTCCCTACCAACTTCAACGACAACGTGGAGTTGCAGCCACAGCTCCAACAGCAAGCCGTACAATCGAACCAGTTCATAAAACCAACTGGGGCTCCAACTCCCGTCTCCAATAGGACCGCCATCGCCGGTGCCCAGGCCGCAGTAGGCCAATCATCACAGCAACAAAACGACCAACACCAACCAGTAATCTCTGATTCCGCCAGAGACAAATTTTTCCTTACAGCTGCAGATCCTACTACCGAAATTTCACCTGAAGAGAGATTAAAACAAGTCATTAAGGCCAAGCTTGAAGCCGGTTTGTTGCAACCATATAACTATGCCAAGGGCTATGCCAGATTACAAAGCTATATGGACAACTACATGAACGTGTCGAGTCGTCAAAGAATTCTTAAGCCATTGTCGATTTTCAGACCTGCATTCCGTGCCATTGCCCGGACCTTGAAGGACGTGGACTTAGTGTTAGTTGAAGAGAGTTTTGAAAGAATGTTATTGGACTACGACCGTGTGTTCACCTCGATGGCCATACCGGCATGTCTTTGGAGGCGTACTGGTGAAATCTATCGTGGTAACAAGGAATTTGCCTCGTTGGTGGGGGTAATGACAGACGATTTGAAGGATGGAAAACTTGCAATTTATGAGCTTATGAGTGAAGAAAGTGCAGTGAACTTTTGGGAAAAATACGGAGCCATTGCGTTCGACAAGGGCCAGAAGGCAGTGTTGACCAGTTGTAACCTTAGAACCAGAGACGGTATCAAGAGAAAGAGTTGTTGTTTCAGTTTCACTATCCGGAGAGACAGGTACAATATTCCAAGTTGTATCGTAGGAAACTTTATTCCTATTGATCCATAATAAAAAAAAAAATAAAGAGAGAAGAAACGATCTTCACATCCATCGAGGCTCGAACCAAGACTACAAGACCAATAAGATAAAGAGAGTGTAGAGGAAGGACCAATTAATTATTTGGTCAATAAAAACTAAAAGGACCAACTCCACCATCTCATAAAAACTCAATTACTTCATTAAACCATCTTGTTATCTCATAATCTTTACCATGCTGATTATCATGAATATCTGATTGGCATTATTTATCATCCAATAACATTGTATTATATTAATATACGGCCCCAGCCCAGAACGTAGCCACTATGAATTAATCCAAGCAACTCCATAAAAGTATTAATATAATAACTAACCATCTAGTTATAGTTAAATTAAATAGATAAATTAAATCTATATAAGTACTAGATAAGCCGTATTTAAATAAAAGGGCTAGATCTTATATCAATAAATTAATGGAAACATAGAACCAAAATTATAATTAATTTACTAATTGTCTAGTTTAATACCAAAAGAAATCACGTTCTAGCTATATAAATGTATAACCAAATTATATGGATTCGCATTTGTATAATCTCTTTTATTTCGAGTATTCTATGTCTGTTACTTCTTCCAATTTACTTCTTGTTCTACACTTTCTTTCAGTTATCTATTCTATTAACTATAGACATTTCCTAGAATATCGTTAACCAGGCATTACCCATGGTCTCTTGACAATTATTATCACAATTGTCTATTGTCTATTGACTTTTGACAAACGACAATTGAATAAATTATTCTTCGTCTTCTTCTTCGTCATCATCGGCTTCTTGCAATTCTTCAACAGCCATTTCAATATCTTCTTCTTCCTTTTCTTCTTCTCTTTCTTGTTCTCTCTTGGCTTCTTCTTCATCAGCCAAAGCTTCTCTCAATAATCTGAGCTTTTCTTCCTTGAGTTCTCTTTGAACGCTGACGTATTGTCCCAATGGAGTCTTGTTCCATTCTAAATCCTTCAAGAAAGCATCAACTTCAGACTTATTGGATGGACCATATTCAACATTGGATCTCTTGGACAAAATAAAGTTGGCATTAGAATTCAACTTTTCAACCAATTGTTGTAACAGCTTGTTGAACTTGATGTTCTTAGACTTCTTGGTAAATCTTCTAAGTGACAAGATGGCTGGAGTAGACAATTCTGGGAATGCTATGCTCTTGGAGTAAATATTGAAAAATTCACTAACCAATTCAATGAACTGTTCTTCCAATCCTTGTTGGTAAGTTCTGGTGTTCAAGTAACCAGCAGACACCTTTATGTTGTGTTCAAAGTCAAAGTCTTGAAGATTGGTCTTCTTGGAAGCACCAATGGCCTTGGTAAAAATGGTTGAAGTCAAGATTTCATTAAGTAATGGGAAAATTGGAATATAGACTCCAGTGGTTCTAGATAATCTTAATAATGATCTGATGAGGTAGAATCTTAATGGGAAGAATTGAGCAGTTGGGATCAATCTGATGGTACCCAAAGTGACTTGGACCAAAGGATAAATCAATTGGTGTAAAGGATCTTCGATCTTCTTGGTGGCATCGGTTTGAATACTTAAAACACGAGACCAGAAGTCCAAAGAGTGACAGAATTGCCAGTTATAGATCAATTTATAAGCATCCTTACCAGAAGTCTTATCAGTCTTCTTGGAAGTAGCATTTATACTACCTCGCAAGTGAATAGCCAATTGTCTAACGAATTCAAACCCGACTTGGTAAGCTAAAACATGGTTAATACCAAACAATTCACTGGCAGAATTCTTACAGAAATTGATATTGGCCATGGTGTGAGCATTGGTTTGGATAGAGTTCTTCAAGAAAGAAGAGTAGGTAGACTTTAAGATGATTTCCAACACAGACTTTGGATATTCCTTGGCCACATTGTTTAAGAAAGCAAAAGTAGCAATTTGAGTATCTAAACTTCTAGAAGTAGACCAGACTTGGATAGTAGAGTTCAAAAGTTCTTTAAGTAATCTTCTGTAGGATATGTAGTATGGGAAAACCTCTTGTAAAGAGGATAAGATCAAGGAAGCAGTTTCAGTATTAGTGATATCCTTCAATAAGGTTATGTAACAACCAGCTTGAGACTTAAGGATACTGGAGATTTGAGACAAGAACTGGTTCTTTTGAGGCAAGCTTCTGACACCATTTGGACTGACCTTGTACTTGATCAATTTTTGAATGGCTTCTGGCAAGTTTTTCAATGCTAAGATCATAAGTTCGGAGAATGCTTTAGGATCAGTGATGGAGTACTTGTATTCTTCAGTTTGGGCGTTGGTGATGTTGACTGCGGCCTTGAATGCGATGGCAATGGTCTTAATTTGCTTGACAGTTGGCTTTTCGAGATCACTCTTCCACTTTCTCACGAGGGCCAAGGTTATAACGGTCTTGGAAGCGTCTTTCTTGAGTTGTTTCTTGGCTTCTTCTTCGTCTTCTTCATCTTCGTCCATGACATCTAATGGGTTGACACCTTCGAAATCCAAAAGTTGGTTGTCGTTTTCCTTCAAGTACTTGTAGAATTCTGGATCGTTTTCAGCCAATCCTTTCATACTTTCTTGCATTCCTTCAACATCTTCTTCGTCAGAAGAAGAGTCTTCTTCATCACTAGCTTCTTCGGCCTTCATGCCCCTCTTCTTCTTTTCCTTTGGAACTTCGAATCCGCTCTCAAAGAACTCATCTACTGGCATATCTTCAAAGACTTCCTTTGGCTTCTTTGGCTGGTCATTTTCGGCGGTTTTGGCCTTCTTTCTAGACGCAATTTTCTTGTTGTGTTTCTGGACCTCCTTACGGTGATCCAAGGTGTGTTTCAAGTGTTTCGACTGAAACTTCTTGGTGGATTTGGATGTTTTAGCCATTGTAGTTTGGTTGGTCTAGTAATCGTAAGTGAAAAAAAATGAGATGAGATGATGTCGTGCACAAGAGAACTACGATAGGAGTGCATATGGGACGTTTGGTGGTGAGATGGTCCAGATACAGAGATAAGTAGAAGGGGACAAAATTGAGGGGGAAAGGAAGAGGAGATGTGATATTGGTGATATTCGTGGGTTTAGTGGTACGTTTTATTGTTTAGTAGGTTTTTTTTCTGGGTGAAAATGGCCCTTTTGTGGTGATAGTTGGTGCTTTGTAGTGGTATTCTTTGGTGGTGCGAAATATAGAGATGAGATGAGATAAAGACCAGCTGGGGAACCAGAGCTGGGTCTTTGAACCTGGACTGAATCGGTGGTGCTAGGATGGTAATAATTTTACTCTTTATATTTTGAAGGTGTTGTGAGTCTTGCTCGAACAACTGGTTTTATCGTTACTCCACTGGGCTAACCTTCGTCTACCTAGTTAAACTGTGAGGAACAGAACTTGAACTTGAACTACGTAGCACAGCAACAACCAATAGCTTGTTACACTGTTGGTTATAATAAGCTGTATTGACTCTGTAGCCGTCCTCTATTTAATCTTATCTTTTTACATTGCTTGTATTATATATTATACAGTGCTTACTTGGGTGCAAAATCCTATACTACATATATCTATCATAAATCGTCTTATTGTACAGTAATTATCACCGGTTTCGAAGAAACCACTTTAAGAAATCCAATAATTTCCATATTTCTATCTCAGTTTATCCTTTGCTCCAAAGGCTTCACTCATCCACAGCATCAACTTATCGTACACCGCATCGTTGGCTTTATGGTACAGAATAGAATGGTCACTATCTGGAAAGAAATGAACATCATAGTTTTCAATCCCGGCCATATTCAACTTATCAAGCAACCACAACAGGTTTTGCAAATGCACATTATCGTCAGATGTTCCATGCATGATCAAAAACCTCTTAACTTCTGAAAAACTTTGGAAGTCTGAGATTCTAGCTGATTTCTTGTAGTATTCATTCTGTGAAGGAAGTCCCATTAATCTTTCAGTATAGATAGAATCATAAAAGAGCCAGTTGGTAACTGGAGCCACGGCTATACCATATTTGAAGGTGTTACCAGCATCAAACTCGAGGGTCTTTAATGTAGTGAACCCTCCATATGACCATCCCCAAATAGCTGTCTTCTCTTCATCAATAAACTTCTTATTCACTGAAATATATTCAGACACCACTTTGGTAATATCTAAGGGTTCCCAGTACCCTACACGATCCTTAGCAGCAGACTGATAGTTCCATCCTCTTCCACTGGTTCCTCTTGGATCAACAGTCAATACAATAGTATCTAATTTTGCACTAACAATGTCTTCAAAATCAACTTTAAATGTTTTGTCCACTATTTGAGATCCTGGTCCTCCATAAACATTCACAAGCAACGAATATTTTCTGTTGGTATTGAAATTTGGTGGTAATATTTCAATCATGCTTACTTTAATTGGACTTCCATCGGGATTCTTTCCTACTGCTATTTCTCGGTAAACCTTGGTTGGGATATTAGTGTCCTTAAGATTCTTTTCTGTGATATCAAATTGATTAATGATTGGTTGTTTTGAGATATACTCTTTTGTTTCCTCTTCATTTAAATGAATTTCTCCCATATTAATTAATTTTTGGGTTGGTTGGGAGGGACCTGTATAATAAAGATTTAAATATTGGCCATTTCTACTAAACTCAACTTCATGACACCCTTCATTTGTTATCTTGAGAATTTCTCCTGGTTTGTCAATACTGACCCCAATTAAGTTGGGCTCCATGGGTCCTGTTATTGTTGAAAGAGCATAAACATAATTTTCATGTTTGTCATATGCCACTGGAGAAGAATTGATGATTTCCCAATCTGTTGATTCGGTCAAAAGTTTATATTCAGCAGATTCGACATTTTCAAAAAGTGCCAAATGATATCTTCCCTTAGATACAACCTTATCGATATATTTTCCATCTGGTAATACTGTTACAGAGACCATTTTTTCAATCCAGCCATTATAGTCATTAGAATCAACGATCCCCACTACACTAACGTCATCTGATTCTGGGTAAAAAACAACCCTCTTCATCACCTTACTGGTTCTATCGGTGACTTTCATCAAGAATCTTTTATCATCAATCCATGTTCCACTGTAGAAAACAAAACCAGGTTCTTTAAACTTAATTTGGGAAACTTTCTTTTCTGAAACATCATATTTATTAATAGTAACCACTGGATTTGGAGTTCCTGGTTTAGGATATTTGATTGAGGTTTTAATAGGGTATTGGTTGACGTCGTCAACTTGGATTTCATCTGATTCTTGGTACTGGATTCCCACTTCGGTTCTGTCCTTGACATAATAGTCAAGCTCGTATTCCTGGACCTTGGTATCATTTAACGTTACAAATATTAAATTCCTTTGATCTGGTGACCACCAGAATAAAGTATCGTCACTGGACACTTCTTCCTCGTATACCCAGTCAGGTTTTCCGTTGAAAATATCCTTAGATCCATTGGAAGTGATTCTTTCAATATTTCCCGATTTCACATGCTGAAGATACAAATCATGGTTGAATCCAAATACAATATGGTCACCACTTGGAGAAAACTTAGCAAAATGAAGCTTGTCTAAAATCTCTGATTCTAATGGCTTTTCAGGATGGTTTGATTTTTCAAGGTTTGCAGGTGGTTGAATCGGCACAAAGTTCCCGTTTTGATATATCCAGTATATGGCAAAACTCAGATGTCTCCATTGGTCAATAGAATCGGTTATGACAATATGAGGTGTTGTAGGTTTGTTAAATGGGTGTGCTGGATTAAGCTGGATATCTTGAATATGAAAGAAATTATTCTTGTATGCAAATTTACCATCGGATATGACTGGTTTGGAATATTCGGTATTCATTTGTTTAATGACAAATGTATGTTTGGGGCCTAACGTAAGGTAGTAGCCACCTTTATCTTCTCTCTTTTCATTTTTCTTAGACTCGGAGTCCTTTGGAGTGTTCTTTTCGGACTCTTTTTCGGATTTTTCATATTGTTGTGGATCTAACCATACCACTTCATCTCTGTATGAGATATACTTTCCTTGTCTGTATTGTTCAAGTGAAATATTTGTAAATTTTGGGCTGTAGTCGTTCAAAGTGACGTTTTGACCGCTTAGTTCCACTATAGGATGGTTTTTATAATCTGATATTATTTGCGTTGGTGATTTTTGTGAGTATACTATTAAACCAATGATCCAGAGAGCCACAAATCCCATTCCAAGAAGACTACACCAACGTTTGGTTTTTGATCCCGATTGTTTATAAGATTGGAGCACTTGATGGAAAAGTGGGCTATCATTGAAGTCTTCATCTGCATGGTTTGCTTTATTATGGTAGGTATATATCTCTTCAAAGATTGCAGATGACGAAGAAGTAGACGATGCTATTGATTCTGATGAGTCTCGCCGAGTCGACGATACTGGTTGGAGCTCTATAGGCAATTGGTCTACCATTTGGTAGTTTTGATCTGAAGACATGCTGAATTATTTATACTCGGCACCAGGCCATCGAGCTATTAAGTAGGTCTTGACTATCAACGAATGCCTAATTTAGATGTGTAAGGAATCCTCTGAAACGCGTGGGAAAACCCTTTCCAAGCCTCGTTAAGTGTAAGAGTCTGGGCAGTTTGGGAATGTACTAAACGAGGAGGTTTGGGGGATTAGTGGGGTAAATGGACTTTCTAAAAGTGTGAATAAAGGCAAGTAAGTGGTCTAAGTGGTATTGGAGTGTTTTAGAATCACAGGGACAAGAAGTGGGCGATCTGTTGGGTGTTTTGTAGATATGGTGTGGGATCAGTTGATGCGACTCTAAGTCAAGTGGGAGTGGATGAAGAACAGTAGAACATAGACGAATATAAAGACAAAAAGGAGAGTAAGGGGAAGTTGGGGATCAGAAACTGTATTGGAGTGATGTTGATTCTAGTAGTTTTCGGTATTGCCTGTTAAAATGGTGTAATCCTTCGTCTATAGTGTAGTTGTTGATAGTAAACAAGGCCAATACCATCAAGTGATAATGGGATGATGACCATACTTGTCAAGTAATGTTCATATTGAAGCATAAAGAGACTCCATTATAAGTTTATGAGTTATAATGGCAAGCAATAGCCCGAACCTGGTATGTTCGATCACTTTAACTGATTAAATAACCTCTTTTCATACTATTCTAGTGATTAATCTCACCAATTGTAGAACCGCCAGGTAAGGCACCAGAACGTGCCGTCACTCTTTAACTGTCACGATAAAGGCATTACCTCCAAATAGTCTACTTTATCTATTTCTGATTTGGCTACCCATTCTTCTCTCATCTTCCATTGTTTCGCTGCTCTTCCTTACTCTTCTCTATAACTTCTAGTTTTGCAGCCATAAGAATCCGAGACACCACTTGTTCTTTATAACCAGTGGACCAATTGAACACTAAAAAACTGCCTAAGCTACCAACATCCGGATCTTTACAGTTCCTGGTATCACCTCGAATCCCAACCTTTATTTCGTTACGTTCCAGGCTTTCTTCTGCCATTCTCCTCCAGATAAACCTTGTCCACTACACTTACTGGCACTAACTACACGATAATTCTCCGTTAACATCACCAAACTTACCCCTATATCGCTACAATCGGTTGGTCCCATGGCTTAACCTTCTCTATTTGAGTCCCTCCTATTTACCCCTTCCTTTAATCTTTCGTTCCCTCCCCTAATCCACCTTGTTCCTCCTATTCCTCTGGTTATGATCTATGTCTCCGCACTACACCCGACTTTTCAACTCCTTAAGAAATCACGATCCACTCCAAACAAATCGACCAAACACCAATTGCAGTTGTGAGTTTCAGTTCCGGCTTCATATCCTTCACTTTGAAACAGTTTCCTACAATAAGAATCGATCTTATCCTTTGATCAATTCATCTGTTTGTTGAACCATGAATCCCATCTCTCTTTACTCGGATATCTTTTCCTCTCCTACCAAAGAACCCCAGTTCTATACCAACCTATTCACCACTCCGGTCCATCCAGATGCCTTGTTGTCGGTACTTAGTGCCCATTCTGAACTTATAGCATCAAGTTCCGAGCATGTGGCTATTTTCAGAGACCTCTTGGAGAACGCAATAACGTTCTTGGGAGATGCTATGGAATTCCCCAAAGAAGGTGAAGAAAAGGACATTGCCTCATCCAAACCTCCAAAGACCCGTCATTCCTTGCCTCAATTGGACGATGGTGGTGACGATATCACTTCCTTAAGTGGTAAAGTCCTGAGTATATCACTTACTCCAGAATTTGATGGTGATGATATAACTACCCTCAATGGAAAAGACCTGGGAAGCAGAAAGGGACTGGTAAGTAAAGATCAAGGTGTTCAGAATCCTTCCAAGAGCAAAGAACTGCTTGTAAAAGAAGAATCAAACGATGGATCTACTGCTGGTGCCAATATTGATCGCCAATTCAGTGAAATCGATGATGAGCTCAGAATCCAGTTGATCTCTAATATCCTTTCCATAATCCAAGTATGGTTCCAATCACTTTACGAAAGCAACAGTGTCCATGCAAAATCAAAATCAGGAAATGAACTTGTTAGCAAGGTATTTACTTTACCTGGCTCAAATGGAAGATTCAATGACCACATTTTGACCGAACTCTTGACCCATCTCAAGTGGTACTTTGATCTGGCCATTCAATTTATAGAGGGTTCAGAATTGGTGGAATTCCCCCAACTTGTGGTAATTAAAGATATTATTTTCCTCATCAACGATATACTTAAGAATCTTTTCTTGTCTATTTCACTTCAAAAGGAATCTTCCAATGAATTTGTCATTATCAAAAGTTTAATCTATACATTCTTTAAGGTCAATGTATGTCAGACATTCGAAGGATTATTGAAAGTGTCTAATAGTCATATGATAGATGAAGACAATTTTGGTGCTCCCAAAGTTTCTCTTTCTCCAGAGACTCTTTTAAAGATATTTTCCATTATAGGATCATTGGCAAGTTTACCTTCCTACTTGCTTCCATTAAGCTCAACATCATTATCATCTGATATTACCAATATCGGTGAGTCTCCAAATACATTCGAAAACTTCTTGGTCAAGGAAAAGGTTTACGATTCTATCACATTTACTCAAGAGATTTCTTCTAGATATGTTCCAATTTTGGCTATGGATTTCCACTACTGTTATAGATTTGGTGAAGATCTCTTAAATAATGAAATTCAAAATTCTAGTTTTGTCAACTGGTTGACAAGCAATAGATTCAGTGGTGATTACTATGTCAATTATGATACTGCTGGTAATATTACCAATGTGGATAACAATTATAAGAATTTAAGTCTTTTACAAGACCCAGAAGATCCTTATTTACAGCTGCTTCGTAATATTTATGACCAAAGACTGAAATTAATATCCTCGAAGGAAATTGAAGATCTACTTGAACTTCCTGAACTATTACCATTACTATTGTCAATTGGTACTCTTACTAAGAATGGATCCTTTTTAATTCAGTTTACTGAACAAAAGAACAAGATTGAAAAGAAAATCGGAGAAATTGACCATCAAAATGATAAGACTATTGAACTTTATGAAATCTGGTTATGTGTTTCATCTTACGTTTTCCAGCACCAATATAAATCAGAGGTTACTCAGCAGATCACTAAGTTATCATTAGTGACTATGCTTAAAATGACTTCCTCCAATTCCATAGCAGACGAGGTCCAGATATTGAATAACGTTAAAGAGTACAAGATTAATGAATTTAAATGGAAACTTAGTCATCAAAAAAGTCCAATTATCCCTAATGACCTTGGTAAGTTGGGTATCAAATCCAGTTTGTTCTACATTATTGACACTATTCAAAACTTATTAAGATTCAATTTGACCAATAAGTTGAACATTGTAAATTTCAAGATGGCAATCAGTGTGTTGTATCAAATTTTACTTGAGCTCAATAAAGACACCAGTATTGAATTAAATAGATACAATTGGCTGGAGCTTCACAATACTATCGTTAATTTATTGACTTTTATCAAAAAACAACAATTGGTTAAATCCAAATATTTCCTGACCCTAAAACTCACCAGAAACTTGAAATCATTAGTGGAAGAAATCTTCATTTTATTGGACTTGGTATTATTACATAGATTTAACGATGTGGTGCAATATCAAGAAGGTTTAGTTGTGGACAAATCCAAGAGTGGAATCGCCAGTGGAGCATTTAGATCGATCAACTATTACTTGATCTACAACATCCTATTGAACTATGAAAACTTGAACGAGCTTCTTAATGAATTTGACTTATTTGATTCACCACATTTGAACAGATTTAAGCATTGTCTTGAATACTTTGAAGGAAAGTTCCATTTGACTGAAGAATCAAAGCAAAGTGGGGGTAAATCTGATAAAATTGATTTGGTTGATTATGATTTTGATTCTCCTGAATTTGGTACTATGATCAATGAATTCACCTTTAGAGAAGAGGAACCTGAGCATCAAGTAGTTGGAGGTAAAGAAGACGATAGTGGGTACAAATATCCAGAAACCATGGAGTTTGTAGGTAAAGATATAGAGGAAAATTACATGAAAGATGCAGAATTGATCAGGTTATACAATGTGATGTTTAGAAAGGAATTTAAGTGAATTTTTCACCTTACCAAGACCAAATTACCCATAATTTTACAAAACATATTAGACACAATACAAAATATTTAAGGGCATTTATTTAGATACACCATTAAATAGAAAAGGTCGATAATCAATATACGACCTTCAATTTTTTCAATTTTTATTTTTCTTGTCCAAAAGGAATTTATCGTGATAACCTGGAATTAACATGCAAAACCCATAAAACGAAGGACTTGAGTCACAGAGCTGAGAAAAGTAGACAATCAGAATTTATATAAAGCAAACCACAAAGAGGAGAAGGAAGGATAAATCACAAGCACACAAAAGAAGTAGGGAATTAGCTTTTTCCAATCAATTTATTCAAAAACATCAAGAGCTCACTGAATAAACCTCAAGCACAAAATTCAATGAGTTTACTTTTCATGGATAGTTCTGAAGAAATCCATGGCAGCGGTGAAGACCACTAATAAAATACCACCACCAGGACCTAATCTCAAGACCTTTGGAATGAAACCCTTGTACAAAGCAACGAAACCTTCTTCCTTGGCAACAACCAATAAAGATGGCCAGGTCCATATGTATCTGGTAGAACCAGCTTGAATTCTAGACTTAACCACATCGAAAGGAGTGTTTAAAATGGTACCGAAAGTACCACCAATGGCACCACTAGTCATATCTATAAGGGTCTTTTCAGTAGAAGTCTTTGGTTTTGGCATAATAGATCTAACTTGGAAAATTAAACCAAAGTAACCAGCATTCCAAAAAATATGTCTCCATAAAGTGGATTCTAAACCTTTGTATAAACCAAGAACACCTTGATTCTTAATAATATCTTTAACAACATCACTCATACCATTGAATTTGGTGGTTCTATCTTGTAATCTAATTTTAACCAATTCAAAAGGAACAACAACAAGAGCTTCAGTGGCACCAGCAGTAGCACCAGTTAAAACAGCTAAAGATTGGGACATTTTCTTGACACCAAATAAGTTACGGTAAACTTCACCCCATTTATCATTGGCAGCGAATTTGGTGGCTCTCTTCGGAGCTTCCATTAAAATAGGAGCAGAAATACCTTTATATAATCTGGAGAAACCTTCATCCTTAACGATCTTCTTGATGGTAGAAATGGTACCACCATAAGCACCAGAGTTATCCAATTGTTGTCTGGTCTTGACCACATCTAATGGGTACATAACCAAGATTTCTGACACACCTGCGATAGCACCGGCAGCGAATTGGTAGATGAAAGGTAATGGCTTTTGAACCGGTTCTGACATTATCAATATATATTTTTATCTATGAGTTATTAGTACTTGAATAATTGTATTGTATCAATTCAATTCAATTCGGTCCAATTGGTTTATCTAATTATCGTTGATTCAAATCTGAAAAATTGTTCCTGAATTTAAAATCTATTGTCCTGTGAATATGACTAATCGAGAGATCGAGGATTTAAATTTCAACTTGTGTGTGGAGGTGGAGTTGGAGAAAGGGAGGGTATTCTTTTCTTCTATAAAGTTAATTCTATCTGGTTTGAAAGAAGTTAAAAGTGGAGAAAAAAAAAGAAACAGAGTGAACAAGTTCTAGAAAGAAAAGTGGTCAATTGTAATTCTGAATCAATTGGCCTTGATCAATTGGGAATGGGTCAATTATATTGAGGGGAATATAAAGCCGGTGTTAAGCTATCGGAAAGAGCCGGATTGCGCGAGACAGTTATGGTGTAAATTGAACCCCGCGTAATATGGGGTTTACTTGGGGGCTAGTAGACTGCATCTCGCCGGTACCGGAGTCACGTGATATGACTAGATAGATAGCTAAAATCACCAAGACTGATTGGCCGAGATCTTAGATATAGCGGGTTGTGAGTCGGCTGCAACCTGTAGATTAGGTGGGTGGGATGGACCCGCTATCAGGTGCCGAATCTACAGGTTCACTAACTGTTCTCGCCTATTAACAGTAATATTTTTGGGTGACACAAAGGTTGCTGCCATTTGGTTGGGCTTTTGGTGGGGGAAGGATTTGGATAAATCACTTGGATCTAACCTCCGACAGAGATCAGTCCAGCTCGGTGTTTTAGTGCCCCTCTCGGTACACAGATAGGGCTGGATTTAGAGACCAAAGTAATTCACAAGGATATAATGCGGATATGGATAGGGCTCACGTGAGTTACACCACCCATATTATATAATATACATAAGCTCTAAATCTAAATCGCTCATTCGGGCATCGAGTGGTTATCGGGCATTTGTATCTTTAGATAATGCAGTAGTTTGCACATGCTGTATACTTTTTACTGGGGAACCCGATAATTACGTCGTAGCAAGGTACAATCATCGTGGGGACCTGCGGGTCTATGGAAGTGCCTCTTCGCTCGGCCTTGCCTCTAATAGTCAATCACTATTACTACTGGTTGGTACATACTTTAGTGGTCGTAGCCTCTCAATGCCCTAATAACCGGCTTGTGTCCGGGTAACGTCTCATCGCGCCAGTATATAAAGCCAGCGATTCCCCAATTTTCAAAATCTTTGTGCGGCAGCCAGAACTATTACCGTGTTGCTTGTCTTTTTCAGATATCCCCACGAGTTGGCGAGCGTCAAGTTCCTGGCGGGAATAACATCCGTTTCGGCGGAGAAAGATCATCTTAATGCCCTTTCATTTGTCTTAATATTTAAGGACAGGTGAGGGCTGGTGGATCAAACATTTGTAGAAATTAGCAACCATTTTTTGATGTAAATCTTGAAGTGTTTGGGCTGCAGCCTCGAGCATTTTGCAACACCATAATCAGAATCGGTGATTATCACTGACACGTTCAAAGCTCATCTCTAAAACGACATAGTTATTGACTTAACTATTGACCATTTACTTATTGCATCACGTGATATATCTCACCTGACTAAACCCTTTTACTTAACCTTTAATTTTACTATTAAACCTACTATTCTACATGGAAAGCACTGTAAGTAACATGTGGCTCAGATAATAACGTCCTTGGTGCGGTTTTGGTGCTTTTATTGCCATTATAAAATTGTTGTAATTTTTCATTGCATCCTATTCGGTATTAATTATATTCATGGACCCATATGAGCTATTAGAGCCATTAGAAACAGACATTAAGCCGTTTAATCGCAAGCAACGGAGCTGAAATTCGAAACTCTGTTTCATCGTAATATATGTGTATATTCTGAAAACTTTTTGGTCCTCTGGTGGCCCTTTAAAGAGTATGATATTCTATTATTATGGCTAAAAACCGCCAGATTTAAACCTCAATTGTAATTAACTCAGACGGTTTCAAATCCATTGACCTCTCACAACAGCAAATGAAAAGTTGATGATGATTCCTCCTACTATGGACATCTTTTGACGCTTGCTAAACACACTATCATCAGCCATAAGGAAAATTAGACTTAAGACCCCCAAGAAAACTCCCAACATCAACCCCAATAAAAAGTCACCATTCTCATTGGAATTCTCTATGTCTCTCTGTGCAACAGCTTGTGTTTGTTGTGCATCTCCTCCGGTACCAGCCGCAGTATTTGACCCCGATACTCCAGGCACCGGATCAGCATTAGGGTTATTTTCAGATCCATTAACTGTAGACTCAATCCAACGCTCTTCCATTTGACGGATAGTCCGCTGTCTAGCCTCCTCTTCTTCCAAGTCATGGATATCTGAACCTCCACTCGAATTAAGTTGAGGTCCATAGATCAGGAAGAACTGTCTTCTGAGATCATTGATGTCTTCCTGGCTGAATCCCTGCTGAAGCAACCGGTCAAACCCAATCACCTGTGGATTGGTCGATACTTCTTGAGGACGATTGTCTAATTGTGTTTCTTCTGCAAGTTCGGCTCGAGTAAGCTCTTCTCCTACCACACAATGGATATATATCTTGTTATCTTGGGCATCAGACGATTGTCTGATTTTAGGCTCGAATATCTCTTTCTTGAAGTCTGTCTTTGCATTCAATACCCGCCCATTATAAATCAAACGGAGTCTATTTTGGGAGCTTTGCTGGACCTTGTTTCTGATCATGGACTTGATCCATTTAACATTGACCAAGCTGTTGACGTCATCTCTCTCTAGGTTGACTGATAGCGGGATCTCCAAGTCGGGAAGTGGCTGTGAGGCCAGGAACCGGATAACTAACGTGAACTTCATGACGTAGAAGTAGTACAGTTGGTGTGTGTGATTGTATGTGATAGTGAGAAGATATAGTGGTGCTTATGTAAGCAGTATAGTGGTGATTTATATAGGAGGATTGAACATGAATTCCGGAAATGCGAGGTCAAGAGGCTTAGAATGTAGGTGAAAAGTGAAATAAGCGAGAAATGGAGATTCTGGGGAGTTTGGGGGGCTACAGGTGGAAGGTGGCGGGATTGGTGTCTTTTTAGCTGGTGTAACAGATACCCTAACTAATGATAAAGTGGTCTATATATAGGCACTGGAACAAGCGAAATTGGCCAGTCTAATCGCCTCCAGAACCCTGAAATTATTGAAGATTTCTTTTCACCCAAATTAATTAACATCGAAATAATTAATTAATTAAACCGTCCTCAATAATTAATATTTAATTAATTAAACACTTAACTACTGCTCTACATTTATAGATATCTGGCTCAGTGAACTATAAATATTTCATCAACGAAAATACTAAATTATTGGTATGGTCTATTATACTTGATATTCTATTTTATTCTGTTTTGTTGATATATTTTGTTGATATTATTATTTATCCAGTTATTGGTGCAACTCAATTATTCTTAATGGCCTATTCTCGTTTCTACTTAAATTAATCCTTAGCTACACTAATCACTAATGATCTATTTTCGTCCTATCTTTTCTTTTCTTTCTCTATTTCTTCCTGAAATTCTCAACTATTTGATCTGCTGGTAATTACCACTTACTTCCCTCTATTTCCATTCCCCTGCTCTTCCTCACTCATTGATCTACTGTATTCCAGCCCAACCCGTCTTCACCCGTGTCTCTACATGCGACTTATATCCGCTGTTACATCGCCATCCTCCAACTGAGATCTACTCCCAATCAGGGTTCGTAAACTACTCCATTTGCACATGATGGTCATCTCGCTACATTCCCGATATTATGGTGGCGTAAGCCGCAGCTCTCCGTCTTCTACCGACCCTCTCTCTTTCACTCTCTCTTTCACTCTCTCTTTACTTTGACATAAATCCTGGCTCGCGTCCCCCACGCCTTCCACCTGTACCGACTGTTGCGACCATCAGTGACTTATCTGCCAGAAATCAGCCACTACCACTACTGCGCTGGCTCTACAACTTTGACATCACCAACATCTGGACAAATCGCCCGCTTATATCAATTGACTAATTGATCTATACACAACTTGACTTCTGCTAACACATCACCATCAACTGAAAACTCCCCTTTTTTATTACAAAAAGTTCATCATGTCTACTGCTCTCGAAAAGCCTTCCCAATCCGATAATGATATCACCCAAGACTCCAATCTTCGTTACAGTGCTTATGCCAATCGTATCAGAACTATCTTGAGAGCTTCTCATAGATACGTTGCTTATACCTCTGATATTGGTGAATCATTCCGTCCAGTGGCTCATCCTAACTTGGTCAAACTTGGTTATGGTGTTTCCTGGGCTTATATCTTGGGAGATGTCTACTACCATTCATGGATCGTCAAGATGAAGGCCGAAGGTCGTTATGCTCCTGGTATTAGACCATGGAGCTCTACTTTACCTGCTGCTGATCCAGAACAATCCAAGATCTTCTTGGCTAACAACCCAAATATGGTCGATAACGACTGGAGAGTTTACATGTGGAAGAGAGGTATTTTCCAAAGTATTGCTTCAATGGGTTTACCTGCTTTTACCATTCACAGTGCTGTCCGTTACTCTTCTGTTTTCTTCAAGAATGCTCCAAAGACCTTGAAAAATTTCGGTCCTGTTGGTGTAGGTTTGGCCATTGTTCCACTCTTACCTTATGTCTTCGATGAACCTGTGGAACATGCCGTTGATTGGGTGTTCGATAAAGGTGAAGAGCTTCTTACCCACAAGTGAAGAGATAATTGATTTTAAACAAGACCTAAAATCTAAAAAACCAAAAAAAAAAATATAACTACTTCATTCAGGTAGTTCCAGTCCTTCTTGGTAATAACTGGGTTATTACATCGAATCTCTGATAATCTATATATTATATGAATAGACACGAAATCAGCATTTACATTTAAAGAACTGTACTGATAGATCAATTGACTATATTTTTATTTTGATTTTTGATTTAATATTAATTTAATTTGATGTCGTTTTATCATAATTGGGTGTGCTTTATATACATGAACCCTCCTCCTTATCCCGCACTTTTGATACTTTTTTAAAACCCTTTGGAACATTGTAAAAATCTTTAAAACCATTTTTTGTACGTTTGCTTTATTTTATTTTATCGTCCCCCTTGGTTATTGTGGTCTGGAGTAGTTTAAGGTACCACATCCCTTACAGGTTCTTGCATCCATATCTCCATCAAAGGAAAGAATGGCTTCTTTGACCTGAGTACCCAAATCAGCACAGTAGAATTCAATCTCATGTACAATGTCCTTACAATTGGTACAGTACCATCTAATTTTATCGTTTACATCCTTTGGACGGTCTTGTTCCACCACTAATCCAATGGTATCAGCAAATCTCACAGGGTTGTGAGGCACGTTACCAGGAAGCAAAAACGAGTCACCTTCCTCAATGGTAATATCTCTAAATTCACCATCATCGACAACTCTCAACAACATGTCACCTTTCAACATATGGAAGTATTCTGGAGTTTGATTGACATGGTAATCGGTTCTTTCGTTAGGACCCCCCACAATCATAACAGTGGCGCCCCCACGGTGGAGACAGTAGTTGTTGACTGGAGGCTGTAAAAGGTCAGAGTTCTCTTTGATCCACTTTTGGATATTGATTGGTGGAGGAAGCATTGTGGTGGTTAGCAGTAAAACTGATGATTAGTCAACTGATAAATCGGATGATAAAGCAAAGAGTATGGTCACGTGGTGAGTTTTTCGCAACAAAAAAAAATAAGCTTCCCCACCAGGAGTCGAACCTGGAATCTTCTGGTTTCCTAGAAGTGGTTACTAAATCGTAGCCAGACGCCTTGACCATTGGGCCATGAGGAACGAAGCTTGTTGTTTGTTGATCATATAGAGATTAGAATGTGTTAAAAAAATGATGAAATTGAACCCTACAAGTCATAGCTTTTTACCAAATAATGGTTAATATGTGGTGATAAAGGCTCATATAGACAAGAAATGAGGAATTAGAACACTGTAGGACTTTCTTGTTGTTTTGGTTGGTATAACTATTTGAAATTTTGATTATATGTTAATGGGAAAATTGGACCAAACTAAATGGCTAGGATTCATCGGTTAGTATAGATTCGAAGCTATCTAAAGTGTATTTATTGCTTTATAGTAGCTATGTGATATTTAAAGAAGGCTATACTTCCGTTTAATTAGCTCATGTTTGTTAATACCTATATACTTATCAAAGATGGCCTTCAATCTCTCTATTATTTCGCGGCTAAATTTTGCACCCAAAATAAAAGAATAATAATACTTCACTTCAGGTCAGTTGAGTGGGCAGACTCCTCGGTGCTCTTATAATTATTCTTCAAGGTTTCATTAGACAAGATAAGTGAAGGGGTTTCTTCCACCACCTTTTCAACATCCTTCATTCCCTTCTCAATATCAGCAAAGTAGTATAAGATCACAGCAGCCAACCCCAAGAAAAGATTAGGCAAAAAAGGGTACCTATCGTTGTTGGTTCTGTCTTGAATAGTAGCATTTACCAATGATCCAATCCACCCAGTGGCAACACCAAGCATTATTTCCAATCCAAAGTATTGTGCTTCTTCTCCTTCTGGAAGTAATGTACTGTAAACAGTACGGTTCAACGATCTCAAAGCAGATCCTGAAGCAGAGTAGAATACTTCAAACACCCAGAACTCCCATCTGTGTTTGAAACCAACTTTAGTATGAGAACTGATACCCAAGCAACCCCAGAAATTAGCAAATACAGAGAAAAGTAAGAAACCATAACCCCAAGATTTGATACCGAATTTGCATCTTGGATACAAGAACATCCAACTCAAAGAACCTAAGGAAGCAACAACAAAAGACATAAACGTGTAAACGGTATACTCGGAATCAGACGAGCCCAACCCAAGAGTTGATCTAAAGAGAAGAACGAAAACACTCAAGAAATTATCGTAACTAACGTTCCAAATCACCCAAGCAACACAATAGATGAAAGCATTAGGATACTTTTGAATATCTTTAATCAAAGAAAATAGTCTTTTGATGGTTAAGAAAAACAAGAACTCACCCTTTGGTTTTGGTTTACCTTCAACACTAGGAATAAAGAAAGCAGTGAGTATTGAGAAAGCACAAGTAACAGCACCAGCGATAGTGATAGCCAACAAGAAGTTGTGGTAACCGTCTTCAATTGGTCCACCTCTACCATAAGAGATAATAATACCGATTAACAAGGCAGTGATACCACCACAATTACCCAAGAAAATACCCATTACACTGACTTGAGAACCTCTCTTCAAAACCATATCTCTTCTAACGTCCTCAGCAACGGAACCTTTAGGGGTGGATGCTCTCATGAATAAAGGAATATATGATCCTTCTAAGATTTGGTATACACCATTATCAATACTAATCAAAGCATACAAAGCTGATAAAGCTCTCATGGTTGTATAGTCTTTACCAGTTAAACCAGCAAATGGCAATGCAAACACACCATACAAGAAAATGGACCCAATTAAGATCCACTTACGGTAGTTTGAATAATCAGCAATACCCATTAAGAAAATAGCGACTACTCCTTCTACAGCTGTAGAAACAGCTCTCAAGTACAACACATAGGACGTGAAGTGAACAGTTCCAGTACCAAACTTAACATAACAGTCATTCCCTTTGAAACCACACCTTTGTCCTGCTTTTGTTTTGCCTACTGCTCTTCCAATAGACTGGATTGCAGCAGGAACATAGGTTCTAGACATGGAAGCAACTGGTCCAGTGGAGTAACATAACAACAACCAAGAACGGTAGATACTTTTCTTGGTCCAAATTTCATTTTTCGAATCTTGTTGCTCTTCAATATCACCCCTGTTCACAATTGAACCTTCGTCTGTATTGGTAGAGCTCTCTTGGTACGTTATAGTCTTTACAGCTTTTGGTGAAGACATTGTTGGGGAGTCAAATGAATGCAAACTTTGTACAATTTATATCTAAGAGAAGAGCATATTTCTAGCTACATTAGTAAACAAGCTATTTTTTTAAGATGTCATTATTGAATCATCGATACCAATAATACTTTTTTTTCTGTATTATAAGAGCATTATAATTTCCCAAATTTATGGTAACTTGACATCCGTTTCGCGGGAATGCACAAGTATACGTTATTAGCGTTTGCATAATACATGTACGGCGAGAATAAAAAATAAACTTTAATTTTTTTTTTTTTTAACTACTGACAGGCACTTCCTATTTAGCTGTAATTTACTGCTCTCTCCATTTAGGACCAAGCAACATTAGAATAACAACCAATGCTATGCCGATAATATCGACCAATCCTAGACCGGTGAAACACCACCCGAATCCCATTTTTTCAATTAATTTATCAATTATAGCCGAGGAAATAGCTGCTGCTACATTTCGCATCATATTTGCAAGTGCAACCATAGTAGCCGGTTGTCCAGTAGAACATTCAGTCAAGTAAGTAGTAGAAGTAACGAATACCCAGGTCATACCAAAACCTCCCAAAAAGGTAAAAACAAATACTGAAACAACGTGAATATGGTGGTCCACACACCATCCATATCCAAACATTCCTGTCATAGAAATAATTAGACCCACGATCTGAATTGAAAATCTGTGTTCTGGTACATACTTTCCAGGATGTCTCTTTTCCATTCTAGCCCTAAGGTAGTCTGAAATTCTACCTCCAATTATTGAGCCCAATATGAGAGAAATTCCAGGGCAAATGTAGGATATACTTGTCTCAACCACTGAGAAACGATAGTTGTTATGTAAAACTCTTGAGAAAGTGACACTCATAGCGTAGAAGGAAGCAAATAGAAGCCCACCATTAAATGAGCAAAGAAGGACTGGAGCATATCTTATTAATTTCCAAAATGTTTTGATATTCATTTTTGGTGGTTTGGGATACTTCGGACTTTCAGGAATTACTCTCTTTTGTAAGAGCTTAAGAGGAACAATCCAAGACCCACGAGATTCCCAGTACTCTCCATTTCCAACAAGATATCTTAATGTTTCTGGAAGGAGAAACAAGATAAGAATATACGCTATTCCACCAAGAATAGCCAAAAATCCAAACGTCCATCTCCATTTACCGTTGGTGGCCATGGAACTAATTATTGGACCTAAAACTGGCCCCAATTGTGGCCCAAGCATAAAGTAAGAAATGGCCTTAGCTCTATCTTTTGGATCAGTAATATCTGCTACAGTTCCAGCACCGACTGATACCACACAAGAAGCACCAAATGCTTGTAATATTCTAAGGAAAAATAAAGCACCAACATTAACTGGTAAAGCAGCCAATAGTATATTAGCAAGAATGAATAATATTAAAGACACCAAATATAACATTCTTCTTCCACCAAAATCAGCCCATGATGCCCAAAATAATGGAGCAAATGCAAATACAACCATAAAGACTGAAACAGTAGCATTGATAGTAGTCGAAGATACCTTGAATACTTCTTGAAGCTGGGGTAAAATAGGAATGTAGATATTTCCCGAGACTGGACCTAAAAATCCAGCTAATGTGACAATTGCAAGAATTAACCGGATTCTCAGCTTAGAAAATGCTGTATAAGGAGCGGGATTTTGGGCTGGAATGTCTTCCTCCTTCAATTTCTCTGGATCTGGTGTATCTATCGAGTTTGACTTAACTTCTACTGGTAGAGGTTTTTCAATCATATTGGTTGAATCTGTCAGATGAGCTTGAAGAATTTGATCTTCGGAAGAATTCGATGATTTAGCAGGTTCTAAATTTTGTGGCATGTTGAATAATGATCACTAGAAATTGCCTACATGATCTTAATAAATAGGGTTTATGTTTATGGTGTTATGCTTCTGGTGAATTCAATTCGCAACTCTTACCCCATATGCATTAAACGCATAAAATTATGCAGGTTTCTTACGGTGCTCCTAATCATCTGTCATAGTGGAAAAATAATTTGCTCAGGTTGCAAAAAAAAACACTAAAGCGAGCAAATAACCTACATATATCACAAGCAAAAGTTTCTATATTCGTATCTACTTTATATCTTCTAACTTAACTTTCAACATCATTGGACATATTGGACCTGCGGGTGTTAATTTATCATTCCAAGTTGGATCCTCAACAATTCTAAAGTTGGTAATCATAGCTGCCAAGAGAAATCCAACTTCTGTAAGGGCAAACTTCTCCCCTAAACATGCTCTCATTCTTCCGTGGAAAGCAGGTAAAGTACTATTTCTCTTTGCAGCAGAATAATTTCTATTAATTTCTTCTATAGTATCTCCCCATCTTCTTGGATTAAAGGTATCAGCATCTTCTCCCCAGACATTTCTATTTCTTCCAGTACCATAGTTATTGTAACCAACGTAAACCCCTTTGGGAATAGGTATACAGCCCCCAAGCATCACTGGTTGTGAGGTTCTTCGGTTAATTATTTGTCCCAACGGTGGTAACAATCTCAATGTCTCGTAGATAGTCGAGGCTAGGAGAGGGCTCATTTCCAGCGTTTCTATTGTTGTCAATTCTTCTCTAATTTCTTGCTGAATATGTGTATTCTTCGAGAGAATATAGACTAGGGACAACATCAATAGCAATGGGTTTTCATGACCAGCCACCATTAAAATTATTGCATTATCAGTAAACTGCTTCTCGTCAATTTTTCCTGCTTGTAAGGCACTAAGAAGACTATTGGTGGCATTCTTTGAATCCACTTCTCGCTTAGTTTTGATTAAATCACAAAAGTATTTTCTGAATTTAGTAACTTCCTTTCTTGCCCTTTGCCGACTAGGAATTGGCAAACTATCAAAAATAGGGAAATTCATGTAGAAAGGTCTAAAAATCTGTTGCTTTACATAGATAATATTGTTGTGCAATTCAGAGGATAAATTGTCCAACACCTTAAAATCCACACCGAGTACAGACTGTCCTATATTTTGTAGAAAATAGTTTTGCAATAATCCACTTACGCTTATACTGGTTCCATCAATAGCCACTTTCTCCTTTAATATCTTTATGAACTTATCGGTATTTTCTTCAACATATTTGACTTGTGGAAATTGGATATCTGAGGTAAGAATACTTCTGTAGGTTTTCCAAACTTGACCATGTGCACTAATGATATTATCACCAGTATATTGGGCCAATACAGAATTGGGAATTTTTACCTGATTTCCACTCTTTGCATATATTTTTTCATGCTTAAACACTTCAACCAAGTATTCAGGTTTCGCTACCAATATATTCCATCTTGAAGCAAAATAGATTTTCACTGCCCCATACTTCTCTAATTTATCTCTCAAAAAAAGTTCATATATCTGACCTTGATCAAGACTGGTATAGGTACCTAAAAATGAAACATAGAATGGGATTGTTGGGATATTTTTTGGAAAGTTAAAGGGAGGTTTTACAATACAGATGATATTGTAAAAGGTTAGGCAAATTGCAATAGACACAAGAATGGTAATGACGTCAATCATACTGTGAATCTCTTCTAACCTTCTCAAGATTTTTTTGTAAATTTAAGGCAAATATATACCTCCTTACCACAAGAAATTTGCTCACTGTTACATGGAATTTTATGCTTTGAGTAAATTCAAATATATAGATTATGTTATATTGGAAGTTTGTGAATATTTCGGTTACTTGCGGTAAGTAGAGAAAACTGATACTTTGTACTTTCCATAACTGTTTCTTCAAGTATAGATTATTGGCTCTGCTAATTTTACCAACTAGGCAAGTGCAAGATTGTAACTGATTTAATAACCTGGATTATAATTATAAATATGTCCACCAAACAATCATCAACATAATTTTCATAAGCCATAGCTCAAAATGACCAAAAAAGATATTTATGATTCGTCCTCTGGCTCAAGTCTTGATGCCCTGCCAGAAGCTGAGGCTAAAAGAACTATATATGAAAAGATCAGAATGATATATAGTAGAGATGAAAATCTGATGCTTTGTAAAAGGTGTTTCAACTACTCACCTGACAAAAACTTTATTTCCAAAGTTAAAGGTGGTGATAGAAACGGTGATACCATTCTTCGTGTTGAAATGGGTGATTATACATGTTGGGAATTGAAAAAGGAATATGGATGGGTTGGTATAATCACTGACTCTATGGATGCAAGTGGATTTGAAATGTGGTTTATCAAATTAGTTATTTCAACATCAAAGGTGGATTATTTAACTGGGGGTGTATCGAACTATAAAGAAACTTCAGATTTGATTGTTGCAAAATTCGTTAATGAGTTGAAAAATACTACTGAGTATGACCAATGGCACCTTGGTGGAGAAGAACATTTTCGTCAAGTAATTGACTTCTTTGTTTCCAGAAATGCTACCATTGAAGCTGTTTTGCCGGCTTTTCCCTGTAAATCTTCCAACTTGGAAAAGGTCTCTGGTCCCTTGCCAGATAAAGGAGAAGAGTTGGCTATTCGCAGATTAATTACCTTCTCTGAATCTGTTAGCAAGGTGTATACTCCAGGTATTAAGATTTGGATTGTCAGTGATGGTCATGTTTTCAGTGATTGCAGTAAGTATACTATTATTTGTTTAAAGGAACAGATTTACTAACATTTAGTTGCTGTTGATGACGGTCAAGTGGATATATATTCTAATGCTCTTCAAGACTTGTACCAGAAATTAAAACCTGAAGGACAAGATCCAGTCCTTTTCTGTTCATTGGTTGATCTCTTTTCTTTGAAACAGTCGAAATTTGATATTTCCTTGGTTGAAGACATTGAAATTGACCACTACTTGGGTTCCAAGATTGATGAAGAAGCTGAAACATGTCGTAAGATTCTAGTTACCAGTTGTGATACTGATTGTGGAAAATTGTCCCAAGATATTAACACTCCAAACCATCCTAGACTATTTTTATTTAGAGGTTTTTCAAGATTCATGTCTGAAGATTTACAATTCCATCCTGTTGCAACTCAATCTTCCAGAAAGAAGTTCAAGAAGATCATTTCTAAGATCGCCTTCCAGATGATTAAGGTATGTGTACTATATTAGGGATTTTTACTAGTATTTAAGATTACTAACATTCTAGAGAAACGACGCCTACTCCAATTTGGTTGAGTTGATTTTCCCATTTTTCTTGAGATTTTCTATTCATGCTCATACCAATGCTGGTCCTAAATATGGGATCAAATTGTTAGCATCAGAGGACTGTTTTGTCATCAACTCTCTTGAAGACCACCACACCCCACAGCTTTCTGATTTATTGCATATTCCTACTCCATGGCACAATTCTATTGTTGAGATTGACGAAAAGAAGACTCTTTATGCTATTAAATCAGGACATGTCAAGAAGGGAATCAAAGATGGAAAGGGACAAGGAGGATGGAATGCTGAAACCATGTGTTTTGAGTTCAAGAACTTGAAAATGACTTAGATTATTCCTAAAGTGGCCATCAGTGGACTTAGAGCTGGAAACTAATAAAACCTTTACACCAGCTCTCTGACACTTGGTGGTTGCAACTTATTGAAATTTCGCAGCCATTTGTTAGGCGCACCTACAGTAGAGATGTTTAATAATTAATCTATAACCGAAACCATTGTAGAGAAGTAAAAAAGAACTAAAGAAGATTGAGAATCAAATAGATCGCCAGGATGTGAACTTAATGTTATAATGGAGCCTGGTGACGTCACCTGACTGTAGCACCATGGGTTAAGTCCGTACCAGATCTTCACCTTTCGTCACTCAACCACTTCAACACAATACAAACCGTACATACCGCCAAAACCGATACCACAAGAGAAACAAAAAAAAATTCTTTCATTTTCCATCGCTAATCACATACTCTCTATTTCACGTCTTTATCCTCTCTTTCCTCTTTCCTCTTTCCTCTTTCGACTCCTTCTCTATCTGTCCCATCACTTGTTTCATCACCAGTCCCTGTGCAGTACTGAAACGCGTACTTCTAGACGAACGCCATCAGATCAATCAACACCACAAACAACTCCAAACAACCATGCCTCCAAGCCCATTACAAATCAAGGTCAATGCCTTAAAGAGACTCATCAAGGAAGAATCCTTGTACCAACAAGAAGTTACCGAACAAGAACAATATGTCGCCCAAATGAAGACCAGTAACGCTGATGAATACGAATTGAAGAAACAGATCCAAGTGTTGGAAGAAGCCAAGAGAATGGTTCCAGAAGTAAGCAAGAAGATCGACGAGCACAAGGAAGCCTTGCAAGCCTTCTTGGAATCCTACAAGGGTGACGAAGACGTCTCTGCTGCCAAGGAGTTGGTTGCTTAAGGTGAGAGGATGGTATGAACTAGATCAGAAACCTCCAACAAAACCCACCAAATAGAACCCAACAACAACAGCAATAATTAGTTAGACTAGGAATAGAATCACCAGAATTAGTAATGGCTGAGAAAGATATCAAAGTATCAAATCAGAGCTTTTCTGTATCAACATATTAGGTAATGGCTATTGATCTACTATAAGTAAAAGGCTTAGCAGCTCTTCACTTATTACAATTAATTGATACTTAGCTATATTAAAATATTTATAAATAGGTACACGAAATACTAATAATTTCCAAATTTATCGCAAAACTATCAAATTACATGGTAGACTAAATTCAGATGTACTATGGTAACTAATTACTAAGGGGGAGTAGGACGAAGTAGAAATTTTTTTGTTTAATGTTCCAAGATGGTCAACTTACCAGTAACAACCACGTTTTCAAGAATGGCACCATTTGGAATATCAATTCTATCACCATCGTTACAAACAATAATGACAGTACCCTTCAAGGCAACACCTCTACCTAAGTTAACATCACCAGTAATAGTTAAATGATCTAATTCCAAGATCTTTGGCATATGAGGAATTCTCTTTTGGAATCCACTAACCTTCTTAAAGTGAGAACCTAACTTAATCAATGGGTTAGAGAATCCATCTCTGGTTGGGTCTAATTTCAAAGCACCGTGTTCCAAGTAGAATAAATCAGACTTGACCAATAATAAATCAGAAGAAGTCTTGACTGGTAAGAATCTAGATCTTGGAACAACAACACCATGAGCACCCTTAAAGTGTCTAATAGCAGCACCAACAGCAGTTTCTAATTGTAAAACATTGATGTCAGAGTTACCAATAGTGATGGTCTTTTGGTTTGGAATGATTTCAGCTTCAATAGCGTTTTGTTCAACCAAGTTCTTGATGGCTCTTAAGTTAATCCACAAGTTATTGGTGTTGAAGTACTTGAATTTCTTAATACTCTTGAATTCTTCAACGTGTTCCTTTGGAACTTGAGCAATTTCTAATAATCTAACTTGACCTTCGTAGTTGATTAAAGTACCACCCTTAACATCGGCTCTGGTCTTATCAGTTAATTCCATAATATATTCAGCACCGGTTTCAATCATGTGATCTAAGATCTTAGCATCAACAGTAGCACCCAAGTTGTCACCGTTGGAGACGAACAAGATTTCTCTACCTTGAGCTAAAAGAGCATCCAATTCACCGGATTGAACTAAAGATTCGAACAAATCACCGTGACCTGGTGGGTACCAACTTTCCAATGGATCATCGAACTTTTCTGGGACTGGTAATAAGGAGTCCTTGAAGATTCTTGGGAATCTAGATTGGTTGAAGGTCTTAACTCTGATTCTGTGACCTTGATACTTCTTAATGATCTTGGCAGTATCAGCATCAGTGTTGAAAGAGTTCATCAACAATAATGGAACATCAGAATCGTACTTTCTGTTCAAGTGTTCAATTTGTCTAACAGACAAATCCAAGAAAGTGTTACCATCTCTGACTTCAATGACAGATTTTGGACCAACACAACCCATAGAAGTACCTAAACCACCGTTCAATTTCAAAACAGCAAGCTTAGATAAGTTGTGGGACTTAGATTCACTTAAAGTACCGTATTGAACAACTTCACTTGGAGATGGAGACTTGATTTTATCCCAATCTAAAGTGTTACCAGAAGCCTTATCGGTAAGGTATCTTCTGAAAAGGGCAAAGAAGGAGTCCATTTCGTTTTCAAATCTGGTTTGAACTTCTGGGTCCTTGACGGTATCAGCCAAACTGTTCAAAGCATTACGCATTTGAGAGGCTGACACGGTGGTAGCAGTGTTGTCGAAGGCCTAAAAAGAATATGTTAGTAAATCAATCAAAATAAAGAAACAGTGGGTTAAATCAATCAGCGGTTAAAACAAAAAAAAGGTTATCAACGATATCAACGATATCAACGATATCAACCGTAACACACATAAAACAAGCGCTGTGACGGGTTCGTAGTGGGTTTGGCGAGGGGATCAACCAATGGTTCAACATCGCCAGATGGGTCCGTATCATAATACAATCAATTGCCACGGAGCAGGAATTTTTTTGTACCCAAAACCCATCCAAACAACCAGTTTCAGGGTTATATCAAAAAGAGTTCAAACAACCGCTCAAGATCTCGGAACACCGAGGATCTTGTCTGAGCACCCATTGCGTCTCAATCACTACTTACATAAGTCGACTGGGTCTTGATGTGCTTCCTTGGGGTGGAGGTAGAGGCCATGATGATGATGTGGATAGTAAAATGAAAAGAATATTCTGTGATACTGTGGTCCATATATGGTGGGGCGTGGTGCAAAGCAACTGTGTCGTGCGCGTACCCATTATCACCTACCACAAAGACAGAAAGGCGTTCAAAACCACAGGCGGAAATTCGGAGTACTTCGCTATAGAATTTTTTTTTTTACTAATTTCGCAATTTCCCGATTGTAACCTTTAGGTTTGAGACGCTTGGGAGTTTTCTGGTCCATGTGGATGAAGTTAGAGTGAGAATGTGACAAAAATGAACTGAGATGGGGCCATTTTTGCCATATTTTCTCGGGGTTTTTCTGCCCTTGAAAGACTGACAATTTACTCTCTTTTGTTTTCGATCCCTATATATTTTTTTTTTATTTGCCTCTTTGCTATAATCAGAAACTCATCGGACTTACCCCTGAAGAAAATAAAAGTCGGGGAACTTTTTTTTTTTAAATTAATTGCCAGCCCAGCAAATTATGCAAATTATAGTGGAATTAATTTTGACGATTTCCAGAATGTTTTTTGGCTTGCTTTAGATTTAGAAACAACTAGAAGCAGTAGGGATTTTCGCTGGTTATGGGATCGATAATGATTTAATTTTTATTTTTATTTTCTTTTTTCTTCTTTCTTATTTTCCTTTATATCTTTCATTACTTACTTGATTTTATTTTTTTTGTTGTGGTTAATACCGACAACCCTCCAATGAAATGGTGAAATGGTGAAATGGTGATGATAGGTGCCGCCACTACTGGTATTTTTCTTTGTTTTTCCGTGATAAAAATTGGGGGATTGGGGGATCTTGAGTCTTTTTTTGGGGGCAGCCCATCATCATCATCACCAACTTTTCACTTTTACTTGTTTCCCGTCAATTGTAAATAATCAATTGATGTGATGATTTTACAAAGTATTTACGCGAACCATTTCTAACAATAGACTAATAATACTAGCAATAACCATTAATAACCACTAATACGATTGGTCCACTCGTCCACTGAGTCAATCTTCCTAATTTTTTCCACTTGTAATCAATGGATATGTATGTGAATCTGCGCATGGACAGGCAAGGGTTTCGTATAGCGGTTATGATGTGTTTCAAAAATAAACAATAGCGAACATCTCCTAAAATTTCAAATTCTCGTGATGTTACACCGAGAAATTATACCTGTACCATTACCTTTTGGAGGAGACCACCTTAACAATGCCCAACAATCGATTTAATGCGGGGTTCAATCAAGTCACTTGCAAACGTTTTGATCTTCGGAATGATTAGATCTACAAAAGAAATAATTACAATACACTTCAAGTCCCGCCCCTTCTTCCTCCATCTCTGTCTCTCTTCTGTGATAATAACCACTAACGGGACCCTATCGCATCGCCTTGGACAACTCGTGTTCTTTGTCTTGGTCCCTTACCTCTTCGATCTGTTGATACTTTGTGGAAAAATAAACTTGACCCGGGGTCTGGTACCTGAATCGGATTGGGTCCTCGACCTGTACAAATAAGTTACTTTTTTTTTTTCTCCCTCCCTTGTTTCATAATCCTTAGGGAGCAATTATCCTCTATTAACCTTATTACTACTTGGTGACAGAATATTATGTAGCAATGTCATTCAAGTCCGTAGCAAAACTACCTGAGGAGATGAAAGAAAAAAAAAATCTACTAGGCATTTTGGTGGCAATCTTTTCGTACTTGTTTTGTTGATAAGATTTTCACTTTTAATCCATATGTAGTTTCCTTTAAAATAATTTCGGGATCTGGGTAATTTTCTAGAATAATTACAAAATTCTAAAAATACAACATCATCAGATGAGGCTGAAAATTGGCTAAAAACGTGCTGCGAACAACCTTTCAAGAATCTAGATAAACTCTTATCAATTTTTATGGCCTTTTAATTGGGTGATATAGTGTTATCTACTGATAAATTGAAAAACTTGGCTCTCATACAAGTGGTACTGTAGAAATCTTTTTTTAATCTGTCAGCGAAGAAGTCCCAGTGGCCGAGTGGTTAAGGCGACGCCCTGCTATCTAGCAGTTTAGGCGTTGGGTTTTACCTGCGCAGGTTCGAATCCTGTCTGTGACGTCATTCTTTTTTTTGCAACTTTTCACAAGAAACTAATCTACCTTATCATCCAATCACTGATTATAACAATTATTAAGCCTACTTGCACCCTCAGCGTGTTGATGTGGCTACTGCTTCAAAGTGAACATTTTAAACTTCCATGCTTAATCAATAAACCTAATTTTTTTTTAGCCGAATGGTCCGAAACTTGTTCCAAAATACCAATTACAAACTTTATAATTCTCTACACAGGTTAAGCCCTTCTTATTTCATGTTTACTTTGACATATAATTACAAGAATGCTTATATAATACAATAGGAGTATCTTGTCGGAAAATTGATACCAAGAAACGGTCAAAAATACATAACTTCATTAAAAAACCGAAAAGTTTAGCGGCCAAATTAAATATCCACAATAATTCATAAAACTTCTGGATCTTTCCTAATTTCGTTGAACTAGAAAGACAAATCCAAAAATAAATAAAATTGTCCCAATTTGGCCAATTGGCACAGTTCTTTTTTTAGGTTGTTTAATTAGTTGCAGCATCACCTGTCAACCACAACTCTATCAAATAATTATACATTTGTTCTTTTTCTTCCAGTAATTGCACCACCGTGCCTCTTGCTCCCCCAATTGGACTTCCAACTATATCATAAGTACACCAATATGGATATTGCTTTGCAGCTGCGAAATTTTCTTGTAATATCCAAGCTTGACTAGGTTCCCTAAATCCTGCTTCATATATTGGTTCCACTATAGTAGGAGGTCTAAGAATGCTCTTGACAAATAATGGATTCTTTTTTTCTTTTTCTTTTCCTTTTCCTTTATCTTGTTCACTAGCAAATTTATGTTCTAAATTTGACTTAAATTGTGGATATGAATGTAACCAATTTTCTAATTGATAACTTGTCAAATATAATAATTTACTGTCTTCCAATTCATCAACTTGACCCCAAGAGGAAGAACAAAGCTCGTGTGACATACTTGCCTTTTTACTGTTGATATTTTCTTTGGGTGTTAAGTGGCCCACTGTCACAGCATAGATACCATGGAAATTGAGTTTTTTAGTACCTGCAATTTCTTGCCCCAACCAAATATATTCAGGACTGATATCTTCCAAAACATGGTCAATGTTCTCTTTGTAGAAACGAGTCTTAAACATTTTGTGAAGTTGCAAATTGGTACCAATAAGCAATCCACTTAACACTTTAGACTTGTTTAAGATCATCATACTAGGATCAATCAAGGATAAGAAGTTGTCATTATAGATTCTGTTAGTACCCGAGTCAGTCTGACGTTCTTTAATGCCAAAAATTTCAGATTCACTTTTTGAAGGCATCATATAGTTTTTGACTAAACCAGTAATTTCATGAAATCCAGGTTGGAAACTTGATGGCTTGGAATAAACAGATGGTGCTTTGAAAAGCAACATTCCACTAGATCTGTAAGAATCCTTTTGGAATAAATCCTTTTGCAAATTGCTAAGTAGTGGAATAGTATGTGGGGTAATTACAACAAATTCTTCAAAAGAATTCAAAATCGTACTAGTTGTAAAATTGAAGTCTGGACTGTTAAATGCCCATTTGGTATCAGGAACACCAGGGATTTGTTCACTCAAGGATTGGTGTGTGTTTACAAACCAAATATCTTGCTTTGGAAAGTTTGGTGTTTCAACTGTGGTGGAATTGGTTGGAAACTTTTCAAAATCATTTCTACCAGAATCAACAATTTTCTTCTTTTCATATCCATTTAATCCTTGTCCCAGAGATATAACTTGAATTGGTAAGTCATTGTTAATACCTCTTAACACTGTTATTAATCTTATTATATTATAGATGGTTTTTTTTCTCTTCTCGTTGGTTGTGAAATAGACTGGAATAACAATACCTTTACCGTTGCTTCTTTCTTTTAATGATTGAATAAAACATTTGGATGGTTTAGCAGAATAGTATTTTTTCTGGTCATAAATTGGAATTTCTTTAGATGCCAATACTTTTTTATCCCAATGTTCAAATTGGGGCCAAACTTGTGAGAGCCATGGATATAATTGCAGTTCATAATCATGACATATGTCTTCCAGAGCAGAAGTTTCATTCAAAAAACATTTACCCCAAACAGACATATGACGGAAATCTTGAGTCATTCTTCTTTCATAATCCGAAGTACTTCTGGTCAATCCCTCGAATTGATCCACAATAGATTTGGTATGCGACTCAAGAAATCTATGACCTCTCTCATTTAATTCAATTTTTTTCTGGAGCGATTTTTCACGAATATATTTCTTCTCTTTATACACGAGATTATCAAAGGGAAACTCGTAAATTTCTTGTAATGATAAAATACGATTATTCTGATAATTCTTCCTCTGTAGTTTACTTAACTTCTTGAAGTATGAGTTACATTTCTTTTCAATACTTGGTTCATATTGTAAGTTTTCGTTGATCACAGGGTTAATGAACTCTTGTCTCTTCTTGATAATGTCCACCTTGTGAAGTTCAGGTTTTGGTAATGTATCAATTGATGCTAGTTGTACGAATATAACTAGAATGAGTATTAATATGAATATTCGTTTACGAAATATGTACCTGAATCGTAGGAGCGACATTTGAGGGAAATACCAGAACGGTTATTGGAAAGGAATGTGGATGCTATTGAGCAAATGGTCAAGTAGAAGGTGTAGCGAATCGTTTCGGAATTGATGGATCCTTTGAACCCTGGAGTATAAACACTGGGGCAGATCACCCGCCGAAGCACGTGATTAACGTACATCTTAAGACACGCCGCACCAGATATGGATTGATGAGTTAAAGATGATAGGGCCCCAAATACCAGCAGAGCTTCGGGAGAAGCGTAGAAAGGCAAAGGAGGCAAGAGAAGTCAAAGAAAAGAAACATGAAGATGTAAAGAAGCCCAAAGATGTAAAAGAATCCAAGCAAGATACCGCAAAAGAACAATCTATAACAACAACTACAGCCAAAGATGAGTCTGACAGTGACAGTTCCGATGACGACATCCAAGGACCCCAATTAGGAAGCATTCCAAAGGCAGAGAAGAAAGATAATAAAGTGGACGAGATCGAGAAACCACCATGCTCGCACCCAGCTAAACCCACTTTACTTGAGCTTCACCAGAAGAAGCAAAAAGAGTCAGGAATCTCCAACAAGAATAGAATACACAAGTTTGACCATAAAGAAGGCCTCAATGACGAAGTACGGAAAGAGATCTTGAAGAACGTGAACTCCAAGGGAGGCTTGAACAGGTTCACAAGTGCCAAGAAGAATTGAACCATAATTGGCAATAAAAGTTGACCTCTTCAGCACTGAAAGCAGTTGAAGGTCCATAATTTGGGGTTCTTAATGAAACAATTGCTGTAATCAGCACTATATATTGATCACCTAGAATGACAATGAAGCCTACTGACTCACAGCAGCTGGTTATACAAGAAATCTATTAAACTATGTGGATAAATAGGTAAGGCTCATTTCCATTGGGTTAGAGCTTGAACCATATTGGTCTAATTCGCTGTGACTGTCCTGAAACCAGCCAGGTCAGTCGTTTTTGGCTAGAGTAGATGTCCAAGAGACATAAAACGCAGCTCATATAGTAATTGATGGGGTATCAATCTGATTTGTACAAATGACACTTAGATAGTGACATCCATAGACAATACAAAACGTAATTAATATAGTGGTTCTGTAGTTATACCTGGCCCATGAGACGGTTTATATCTCTCACAGTGCCATGTGAATTGTGCAATTGATACTCTTTTGGTGTTTGCTTAACTGTTGTTTCTTTATTGAGCCTCCTTATTAAATCGTTGCCTTTCCAAACACTTTATCCAATTCATTCACATTACTTTGATTTTCCACTTCTACTTCAGCCTCCACCTTCTTCTTAGCTGGTTGCATCACGCCCTCGAACGAGTACCCTGGTGCAACTTTTGCCTGTTGTTGATGGATCCACTCTTGAAACTTGGCGATATCAGGATCGTCCTGTTGGCTGACCTTTGATTTGAGTTCATTGACTTCGTGACTCCACTTGTCTAAATCATCTGGTGATAAGTTGATCTTGGGAGGTACTGATGACGATGATAATGATGGAATTAGCTTGCTGTAGTTTGTTTTAAGGGTCACTGCCTTTGGTGGCTGGAATGAAGGGTTCTTCACAAGAGGAACCTGCTTGAGCAAAGCATCGGCTAATGTTAGTTAGATTCTGATTCGTTGGTGACTTATTAGTCCATTTCAACGTGTCCACCTACTCCTTCCACTAATTCCTTCCAATTGCTGTGGTACTTACGCTTATCTGTGTCATCCATTGTGGTGGTGTAAGTCAGATCAGTTTGCTGATAGTGCGAAAGTTAATTGTACCATGAGCCATACTGTCATAGATAGAGAGAGATGCACACTAAACAAGAAAAGCAAAAGACAGTTGATAAAAGAAGGAGACAGAGGTTAATTGGATTTTACAACTCTTGTAAGGACCTCCTGCTCATAAGCTGTATTTTTGCCTCCTGTTCTGATACTTTTCTTACATCGATACCACTATTCGCATTTGCTGCCATTTGCTGCCATTTGCTACCATATTCTCCCACTATTTATATACTCTTATTTCTACGAAGATAAAGACGCTCACACATCCTATCTACTATTACACAGTCCTGGTTCGTTCTATTGCTTTATTAGTATACATGTCGATAATACGACTTATTTAATTCATGATGGATGACGCCAATATGTTAAAACATACTGGTAAGTATCAAAACAGGTCAAAAGGCTTGGTGAAACATATAAAAAAGAAGGCCCCATTTTTAATCAAGCAAAGATGCCATTTTCACATCAGTTCGCAAAACACAATTTTAGTCTCTTTATTCCCTTCCACTTTTTGGTTTCCTGTTTACTCATCACCAACTCGCACTATTGTTTTCGTTGGAGGGCTCATTGGCTCTTTTCTTTTGAAAATGGTTGGTTCAAGTTCAACTCATTGCTTAGTTGTCTTTGTAATGACGGATCAAAATGTAAGCATTTTCTTGCTTCAAGTTGGACAAGGAACGGTATCCACCTTCTAAACGCATCAACAATCCACCGAAGGAAATATACACAGACATCTTATCATCACCTTCGTTTTCTTCGAACTTGTAAACGGTACCGTACATGACATAATCGAAATCATCAGCTAAGGAAGTGTCACCTTGCTTTGGAGGTCTCCATGAACCGTTGGAGGTCAACATAGAAGATTCATTACCCAAGGATCCAGCCAAGGTGATGGTTAAAGAATCATTGGCCTTCACTGGGAAAAGTTCAGCATTAATATCAAGAGTAATTTTGATGTCCTTGGAAGTGGAAGAATGACCTGTTATTCTGGAGACCTTGTTGTATCTGCCGGAGTCCGTAGACTCGACAATGAACATATCTTCGAAGAGAATTCCTGACATTATGGATTGGTGATACTATGTTTGGAGAGTGGAAATTTTTGATGATGAGATACACTATGGGAAATGAAGTCACGTGAATATAGCGTGACCACACCACGTGATACATCCCCCATTTCGCATCCCTTTTCAAGCAAGGCATAAACATCCCGACACAACCATTCAAAACTATTGATCAAACATGTCCGAAAAACGCCAAGATGACATAGAACTCATGCTTAGAAAACAGCGCTTCAGAGTCAAGGCCTTCCTTGTTATGGTTGTTGTTGGCCTTTTCCTTCTTCTAGGCAAATTGACCCTTTTTGGTACCAGTTCCGTTAGCATCGCCTCATTTCACCAATCTGATTCAGTTGATTTATTTGAATTCCATCAACCTACTGGTTCCCTGTTTGGAGAATATGAAGTTCCAACCCCAGCCAAGAGAGATGATGACAGCGAAAGTAGTGAATCATCCAAGCCAAAGTCCAAGGTTCAAAAGATTTTTGATAAACCAGCTATTAGAGTGGTTTTAGCTATTTTTGGATTTATGTTCTTAAATATGCTTGCTATTACTATACATCATATTTTCCACAGAGCTACTAGATCTGAAAAGAGTTATCGTAATGTGGAACAGGTTATATCACCATTTTAAAACATACAATGTGGAACCCAATTGGAATTATAAAGTGTGATTAATAAAATATCTAACATGAAAGAAAGAAACAAAGAGGAAGAGAGAGAAAAAAAACCCTTAGTTAGTTAGATTTTATTAGATGATTATTCGCAACTACGTTGGTACAACCCCCTCACCATTCAACCAAAGAGTTATGATACACAGCATACGGTAAGGGGGAGTGATATATACTGCATTATTTGTACGGATATGTCCAGCCAAATCAAAAAAAAAAAGATAATGAGGTCAAATGTGTATTGACAGAAAATGACAGGTCAGATGAAAATGTAACTGACAACTGAGGAAAAAGAACAAAGAGCAAGAATACGATTTATCTATGATTTGAGTTGGACAATCCCCCCATTGTTGATCAATGAAACCCTCCCAAAGTGATATTTGATTTTGATTTCTTCTACCATTAAAGTGTAACCAGATTGGTAACACTACTATTATTTAACCGGATTCGAATATATGAGATAAAAAGAGAGAACAACAGTGTAACTAGCTGGACAGGCTAAAAATAGATATTGTGTAAACCCCTTCGTAATTAGACGAGATGCGACAATGCAAAATATCCACGAAAAAACCAATTAGACAAATTAGTAATTAATTGGGTAAGAGTTAAAAGTGGTAAATTAGCGAGAATTGGCAAAATTTGACCTAAAACCAAAAAAAAAAAATTGGTGAAAAAACATCAAAAATGACACCAAATGCGACAATCCAAGTTCACCTCTAAAAGGCTAGATTAGGCAGTTACCAAGATCGGTGCCTCGTAAATTGTAGCATATAGTTTACCAACTTGAAAGAACAGGTTATAGGTGATACCAAACCCTCTTTACTAGTGCTATTTAGGTTTTTTACCTGTACTTTGGTGGGTCTTTACCTACTAGACCCTTTGTCGTGAGTAGTGTCGCCAATTGCTCCAATTCTCTCTTGTGACATAACAAAACGCCATTGGCCCAAAAAGACCACTGAAAAAAAAAATTCTGCAATGGTTCCGGAGTTATCCAGGTCACAAACCCATCAACACCCATTCGTGCCTTAAGACTAAACATCACAGACATCCTACGATCGTCGTTTTTACCGGATTACTCCGCTAATGTCCCCACTAACCAATCTCGGCCATCTCCATCTCTTCCTGCACACACTATGTAGCTGATAAGCAATCAATTACATAAATATACCCCAATTTCCAACAATTAACCGCTTTCCATCCCAGCAACGTTCCAAAACTAATTCGCCACAATCACCACCACCACCATTGTCCGGTGAATCACCTCCTTCTACTAACCAACGTCTCCCAGTTTCTAGTACTTTTTATACCTGGTTTATACTCCTTGACAGCGGCTCCTTTCATCTTCCTATTGTACCAGTCAGCCGCATCTCCTCTCCCAAAGCATTAAGTGGTTGATTTCATTTACTTACAGGTTACAGTTTACAGTCATATCCTTTTACTGATGATTCCCACAACTCCTCTCCCTAAAAGACTCCTCCAGGTCATCTGTGCCATAGTCTGGTGCTTGCTAGCAGCAGGCCCAGTATTCGGGTTTGCTGCTTTAAAACCAATTCTTATTAGTGAACACATTTACGAAGACCGCTGTGATGTCGAGACCAAAGAAGACGATGGCTCTTCCACCTTGGCTTGTTCCGAACAGGACTTGTCATTGAACTTCTTGTTTACAATTGCATGTATGGTGACCAACGTATCGGCATTGCCAGTGGGCTCAATCCTTGATACTTATGGTCCAAAAATCACAGGTATGGTCGGCGCAATCATATTAGCATTTGGATCATTGAGTTTGAAATTTGCTAATACTTGGACTGTATTTGATGGTTATTTGGTTGGTTATACCCTTTTAGCGTTAGCTGGTCCATTTGTATTTATTTCATGTTTCCAATTAGCCAACAGTTTCCCTAAAAATTCCGGCTTAATTTTGGCTTTATTAACAGGAGCCTTTGATTCTTCTTCAGCATTATTTTTATTATACCGTTTGGTTTATACTAATGTTCAGAAAATTCATCTTAGTACATTTTTCTCATATTATTTGGTAGTTCCAGCATTTATTTTTGTTTGTCAATTATTTATTATGCCAAGAGACTCTTATAAAACAGTTGGTACTTTGGCTAAAATTGCAGAAACTGGTATTGATGAAACTGGTAAACCTTTAAATTCAGATTTATTATTACCTGAAGATCGTACTGCCCCTGAAGAATTTGTTCAACAACCAACCATCACTGAGACTACTTCTCTTTTAATGAGAAGAGCTTCTATGTCAAGAAAATCTTCTACCGTTCTGAGAGCTTCATTTTCTTCAATTAGATCATCTAAATCAATTTATGAACAAGATGCTGATAATAAATTGCATCAATCTTCTGGTGGTACTTTTGGTATTTTACATGGAGTTTCAATTACCACACAATTACAATCAAAATGGTTTATTTTAATGACTTTCTTCACTACTATTCAAATGTTGCGTATTAATTATTTTGTGGCTACTATTAAGAGTCAAGAACAATATTTATATAATGAAGAGTTGGCCGTTATTATTAATCAGTTCTTTGATATGGCATTACCTTTAGGAGGTTTAGCATCTATTCCATTTATTGGATTAATTTTGGATAATTTCACTACTTTGGCAGTATTAACTATCCTTGCTACTATTTCAACCGTTATTGGATTATTAGGTTTGGTTTCATGGTTACCAGGAACTTATATTGGTATTATATTACTTGTGGTTTATAGACCATTTTATTATACTGCTGTTAGTGATTTCTGTGCCAAGGTGTTTGGTTATGATAATTTCGGTACCATTTATGGTACAATTATTGCATTTTCTGGTGTTTGTAATATTTTACAACAAGTGATGGATAAATTTACTCATGAATATTTCAATATGAATCCGGTTCCTATCAATGCATTATTGACAGGATTAACAGTATTGTTTGGAGGTTTATTAGTGGGATTTGTCAGATCTCAAGAATTGGATATTAAAAGAAAGAGTTTGGAATTAGAAGCCCAAGAAGCCATCAACAGACCTATTCCTCAATAGACCTCAATAGATAGGGCAATTTCAATGTCATCTTCACAAAATTAAGTTATATAGTCTAAAACCATAATTCAAATAAAATGAATACCTCAAGCTACAAAGTAGGATATATACTATACCTTCTATTACAATAGTTACAAAATTAAATTAAATTAAATCAAAAAACCAAAATTAGAGCATAAGTTACAAACTAATTTAAGCTTTAGATACGGTTACCTACACATTATTTTCACATTAATGCTATGTTCATTATGACATTATCTAATATACAACCTGTGGAAACCGGAAAATAAAGAGATCGGTTTCTTAATTAGAAAAAAATAATAACTAGTAATTTGCCCACCAACCAATATAATAAAAAGTAGTATAGTGTGGTGACACAATATAATATATCACTTATTGGTTCTTCTGAGCTTTCTCTGTTTCTTCTCCTCCTCTCTGACCAAGTCTGGCTCCAACGCAACCATCTCCGGTATTGCCTTGGTTAATTCTCCCTTGTACACTACCGTTTCTACTTGGTCTTCCTGGAGGTATTTTGAAACTTGCTTTACTTCTTGTTGGACCTGTTGAACCTCATTTACAGGGTTGTTAGTAGAAGTATTAGTGGTACTAGTACTAGCACTTCTGGTGGGGAACGAAGAAAGAATATCTTCCCTCATTGCTTCTTCTTGGCAGCTTCCTTTTCGGCTTTTTCAACGGCTCTTCTGGATCCCTTGATGATTTCTAAATGTCCAACTCTACCAGCAATCAATTTTTCAGTAGATGACATTAAACGACTTCCGTGAATCTTAGACAATTTTTGTGCTTCTTTGGCCAAGGTTTTCTTAGGCTTGATGATCTTTGGTTGACACCTCTTTGGGCCGACGACTGCTTTCTTAGAAGCTTTTGGTCCTTTAGACTTTAAGTTGAGTTTACCTTGAGCCATCTCTGGTTACCAAATCAAACCTTTGGTAAACGAAAATTAGTAGATGAGGTGAGACAAGGACCAGGGAGGATAGAGATGGATTTAGTCACATGACCCTAAACCATGTGATGGCATCGCGGCCGCTTTGCCAAAGGTGCAATTTAGCGCGGGCTGAAATTTGGACTCCAGCTTTATTCACATTTATTGATTGATAAATGGCAGCACGTGACTGTTATCGGACGGAGTCATTTTTCTCCATTTAATAAACTTGCCCATATATAAACCGATCATCCGCTCAAATCAAAAATTTGACTGGTAACTTCAAAGTTCCAAATATTTTATGTCTGGCTTCCTCATTTTACCAGGGCCCACTGCGCTCTCTCAATTCAGAGTCAACAACTTGACTCTGGAGATCGAGAAGAACCTTAATCAAGGTTCCATCGTTGAAGAGGTGGCTTCCAGTTATACTCATTACATTTCATTAAAACAAGATTTGAATGAAAAACAACTTGCCTTGGTCGATACTTTGTTACAATATGATACTCCAGTTGATGGTTCTAACAAATTAGCCGCTCAGTTACTTGAATTGTCTAAGATTAGTGGAGATTCTACTGAAGCTATTAGTTCTATTCAACTTGATGATCATCATCATTTGATCCGTATTTTACCAAGACCAGGTACTATTTCTCCATGGTCATCTAAAGCTACTGATATTGCTAATATTTGTGGATTATCTGATTATGTTGAAAGAATTGAAAGAGGTATGTCTTTATTGATCAAGACCAATAGTTCTTTCCAAGGTAAATTATCTGGTGATATTTTGACTTCTGTTTATGATAGAATGACTCAAACCCTTTATTTCAATGAACATGCTCCAAAATATGATGATTTATTTGCTCATCATAATCCAAAGCCTTTGGTTCATGTGGATATTATTTCTGATAATAATAATTTGATTAAAGCCAATAAAGATTTAGGTTTAGCTTTAGATCAAGGTGAAATTGATTACTTGATTAATGCTTTCACTGATATTATTGGTAGAAACCCAACCGATGTTGAACTTTTCATGTTTGCTCAAGTCAATTCTGAACATTGTCGTCACAAGATCTTTAATGCTGATTGGACCATTGATGGTTTAAAGAAAGATCTTTCTCTTTTCAAAATGATTAGAAACACTCACGCCAAAAACCCTCAACATACCATTTCTGCTTATTCCGATAATGCTGCTGTGTTTGAAGGTCCTGAAGGTTACGTTTATACTCCAGAGTTTAACACCAAGAAGTGGACTTCTACTAAGGAAAGAGTTCATACTTTAGTTAAGGTCGAAACTCATAACCATCCTACCGCAGTCTCTCCATTTGCCGGTGCCGCCACTGGTTCTGGTGGTGAAATCAGAGATGAAGGTGCTGTTGGTAGAGGTTCCAAATCTAAGGCTGGTTTAGCTGGTTTCTCTGTTGCCGACTTAAACATTCCTGATTTGCCTCAACCTTGGGAAAGAGATGTTGGTAAACCAAACCACGTTGCTTCTGCTTTAGATATCATGATTGAAGCTCCTTTAGGTTCTGCTGCTTTCAACAATGAATTCGGTAGACCTGCCATCAACGGTTACTTCAGAACTTTAACCACTGAAGTAGAAAACCATCACGGTAAAGCCGAAATTAGAGGTTTCCATAAACCAATTATGTTGGCTGGTGGAATGGGTGCTATCAGACCAGATTTGGCTTTAAAAAACACCAAGATCACTCCAGGTGCTAAATTAATTGTTCTTGGTGGTCAATCCATGTTAATTGGTTTAGGTGGTGGTGCTGCCTCTTCTGTTTCTTCTGGTGAAGGTTCTGCTGAATTAGATTTTGCTTCTGTTCAAAGAGGTAACCCAGAACTTCAAAGAAGAGCTCAACAAGTCATTGATGCCTGTGTTTCTTTAGGTGCTGATAAGACCCCAATTCAATCCATTCATGATGTTGGTGCTGGTGGTTTATCTAATGCTTTACCAGAATTGGTTCATGATAACGATTTGGGTGCAAAATTCGAATTAAGATCCATTTTATCTTTAGAACCAGGTATGTCTCCTATGGAAATCTGGTGTAATGAATCCCAAGAAAGATATGTTTTGGGTGTTGCTCCAGAAAACTTGGAAATGTTTACCAAGATCTGTGAACGTGAAAGAGCTCCTTACGCCGTTGTTGGTGAAGCTACTGCTGAACAAAGATTGGTTCTTACTGATTCTTTATTAAACACCACTCCAATTGATTTGGAAATGTCTGTTTTATTTGGTAAGCCTCCAAAGATGTCTAAGGTTGCTACCACTGAAGACTTGAAATTATATCCATTCATTACCGACAAATTACAATTAGAAGATTCTATTTCCAGAGTTTTACAATTACCAGCCGTTGGTTCTAAGAACTTCTTAATTACCATTGGTGATAGATTTATTACTGGTTTGGTCGATAGAGACCAAATGGTTGGTCCATGGCAAGTTCCTGTTGCAGATGTTGGTGTTACTGCCACTTCTTTAGGTGAAACTGTATTGACTACAGGTGAAGCTTTAGCTATGGGTGAAAAGCCAACTTTGGCTCTTATTTCTGCTGCTGCTTCTGCCAAGATGTGTGTTGCCGAATCTTTATTGAACGTTTTCGCAGCCGATATTCCTTCCTTGGAACATGTCAAATTATCTGCTAACTGGATGTCTGCTGCATCTCATGCTGGTGAAGGTTCTAAATTATATGAAGCTGTTCAAGCCATTGGTTTAGACTTATGTCCAGATTTAGGTGTTTCTATTCCTGTTGGTAAGGATTCTATGTCCATGAAGATGAAATGGGGTGATAAGGAAGTCACTGCTCCTTTGGCCTTAACCATTACTGCTTTCGCTCCTGTTGATAACACCGCCAATACTTGGACTCCACAATTGGTTGAAAAGCCTGACACTGTTCTTGTTTTGGTTGATTTAGCAGCTACTGTCAAGAAATCTTTAGGTGGTTCTGCTTTGGCTCAAGTTTATAGAGAAGTTGGTGATTCTGCTCCAACTGTTCACTCCAACCAAGTCTTGAAATCTTTCTTACAATCTTTGGTTGTTTTACACAAGCAATTCGATGTTTTGGCTTACCACGATAGATCTGAAGGTGGTTTGTTCACCACTGTTGTTGAAATGGCTTTCGCTGGAAGATCTGGTGTTGAATTAAACATTGAAGGTGAAGATTTATTCACTGAATTATTCAACGAAGAATTGGGTGCTGTTTTCCAAATTGAAGCTTCCAAGTATGACGAGTTCGTTAATGTTTTCGCTACTAACAACCTCAGTAGTGAATATATTAAGGTCATTGGTAAGCCAGATTTCGGATCTGCTAACATGAACATTAACTTCAACGGTTCTACCGTTTACACTAACACTCGTGGTACTCTTCAACAATTATGGAGTAACACTTCTTACCACATCCAAAGATTGAGAGACAATCCAGTCACCTCCAAGGAAGAATACGATGCCATTGCCGATGAAAAGGATCCCGGTTTATCTTACCGATTAACCTATGATCCAAAAGAATCCAAGGCTTTCTCTGGTAAGCCAAAGGTTGCTATTCTTAGAGAACAAGGTGTTAACTCTCAACAAGAAATGGCCTGGTCTTTCGAACAAGCTGGTTTCGAAGTTTACGATGTTCACATGTCTGATATTTTGACTGGTAGAGTTTCTTTAGATCAATTCGTTGGTTTAGCTGCCTGTGGTGGTTTCTCTTACGGTGATGTTTTAGGTGCTGGTGCTGGTTGGGCCAAGTCCGTTTTATTCAATGAAACTGCTCGTGCTGAATTCAAGAAGTTCTTCCAAGACAGAACCGACACTTTTGCCTTTGGTGCTTGTAACGGTTGTCAATTCTTCAGTAGAATTGCTGAATTGATTCCAGGTACTGAAAACTGGCCAACTTTCGAAAGAAACTTGTCTGAACAATATGAAGCTAGATTTGTCATGGTTGAAGTTGATCCAGAAGCCAAGGCTCAATCTATTTTCTTACAAAAGATGAAGGGTTCTAAGTTACCAATTGCTGTTGCTCATGGTGAAGGTAGAGCTACTTTCAAGGATTCTACTACCCAAGAATCTTTCGACAAGGCTGTCATTAGATACGTTGATAACTATGGTAAGGTTACTCAACATTACCCATTCAATCCAAATGGTTCTCCAGCTGGTATTGCCGGTATTAGTTCTGCTAACGGTAGAGTTTTGGCTATGATGCCTCACCCTGAAAGAGTTACCAGAAAGGAAGCCAACTCTTGGTACCCAACTGAACAAGGTAAGGCTTGGGGTGACCATGGTCCATGGATCCAATTATTCAGATCCGCTAGAGAATGGGTTGGTGACAACTTCTAAGAGGAATTGTGTTTTTTGCATAATTATTAAAAGCTATTATAGCATGTAAAATATATAAAATAATACATTATAGACGATTTGAGGTTTTCATTATTATAGTGAATGTAGTAATATGGAGGAGTAGAATTGTTAGATGGAGCAATTATAGATGAAGAGGAAAGGGTCTGATGGAATACTATGGATACTATGGTTTTTCGCAGCTAAATTAGGAGCTTGACAAACAGGTGAGTTACACAAATAGTGACAAAAAATGAACCAACAAGAGAAGAATACTACATGAAAAATTTCAAGTATTTCAAATCAAAGATATTAGTGGTGCTTATTCTAGTTAGATAAGCAGAGCAGTAATATTTTCATATCATTTATGGCTAGTAATACTAGGAATATCAGGAAAACAAATCAAATGTAAATGAACAATTTTTGTCTAAAGAAGGAATCAAAAATCAACACTTATCTTTAGTAAGACATACAGCTCTTCGCATCTTTAATTAGGTAAACCTGGAACACTGCTTATATGGGTAGTGTGTTGTGGTGTAGGTATTATACCGAAGCATCACGTGACGAGATGATCATTGTAAAAAATTTTAGATGTAGATCACAGACCCAAGCTATACATACAAACAGGAAGCAAAAAAGAAAGCCCGATGCGGGGGTCGAACCCGCAACCTTTTGATACCTCGAAATTAAGAGTCAAACGCTCTACCGATTGAGCTAACCAGGCTTTGATTGAGAAAAGAGTTCGAATATAGGGTACAGAAGGTCACATGAGTTTAAGAAAAGAGTAGTAAAAGTAGGGTAGAAAGTGTAGAAAAGTGCAGAACTTGCACTAAAGAAGTGGTGCAATATGCTAACATGTGATGTGAGCGAAATTACGGGGAAAGTGATCAATTTGAAGGGCAATGGCTGAGATGGCATGGTGTATGTGTATTACTAATAAATTACATAAACAGAATATTTAGAGTACCACGTAAACTTGGTCAAAACAAACGGAAATAAAACAGAAAAAGAGCCTAATCATACCTATCAACTATAATAATGCGAATGGAATATGGAATAACTCTTTCAGCATCTATTGTACCATATACCGTTACTTTTTTGTGGGGGTTGAATGACTGTCCCAAAGGTCGTGCACCTTTCATATTACATAAGCAAGATTTTCAAAAAAAAATTTATCGAGAAAAGTCGTGTGCGCACAATGAAAAAATTTTACTCGCTCGTCCCTCACCATAGGTGAAAAATTTCAACCAAAAAGAAAACTCTTCTTCTTTATCAACTCAACAACAATGGTTTCTACTATTTTATCCAAGAAGAGAAAGTTAGTCGCTGACGGTGTTTTCTACGCCGAATTAAACGAATTCTTCACCAGAGAATTAGCCGAACAAGGTTACGCTGGTGTTGAAGTCAGAAAGACCCCAACCAAGTTGGAAGTTATTGTTAAGGCTTCTAACACTCAAGGTGTTTTAGGTGAACAAGGTAGAAGAATCCACGAATTGACCTCTTTGATTGTCAAGAGATTCAAGATTGCCCCAGAAGGTATCGTTATCTACGCTGAAAGAGTCGAAGAAAGAGGTTTGTCCGCTGCCGTTCAAGCTGAAGCTTTGAAGTCTAAGTTGTTGAGTGGTTTACCAATCAGAAGAGCCGCTTACGGTGTCTTAAGATTCGCCATGGGTGCTGGTGCCAAGGGTGTTGAAGTCGTTATCTCTGGTAAGTTGAGAGCTGCTAGAGCCAAGTCTCAAAAGTACTCTGACGGTTTCATGATCCACTCTGGTCAACCAACCAAGGACTTCATTGACACTGCCATCAGACACGTCTTGATGAGACAAGGTGTCTTAGGTATTAAGGTTAAGATTATGAAGGACCCAGCTGCCAACAGAGTTGGTCCAAAGTCTTTACCAGATGCTGTCAAGATTTCTGAAGCTAAGGATGAAGATGAAGTTATCCCAGCCCCAACTGTCAAGTCTTACAAGCAAGACAAGGAAGAAGTTGAAGCTCAAGCTTAAATTATATAATCCATTATATATAAGTAAAATTAATAATAGGGCTTTAACGGTTTAAAATATATTGTAGAAAATGCAGGAAAAACAATCAAAGGAAAAGCTAAGTAAAAGTCACAAGTGGGATCAATATCCTAGAGGATATTAGAAGAGATGAGATGTGATCTAACGGGTAAATAATGGTTCTTTTCTTCAGGTTTAGGATTACAGTGAAAAAATTATGAAAACCAATCACATGATACATCACACTTCCACACATGCTGAATAGCGTGATCCACATCACATGACAGATTACGCCACAACTCTGTTATCGGTTAGACCATTTCTCACGTGCAACCCCACTTAATCCTGAGGGTGACTCAAGACACGGAAATAAGACTCCGAGGTCGTGCATGGGAATATGAGCCTTTGGCGCACACGGGATGACGTCGTAAACCCCCTATTATCCACGTGGAATCAACCAGAACTAATGGTTCTACCCTTCTAACAACTCTGGTGTATAGTTAAACCTTAGATCATACCATATATCAAGTTATATAGGATTTTTTCCGGGTCAAATGACTCTAAAATTGACTCGTTTGACATTTTGGTAGGTCATCTTCCTTTCGTCCCTCGGTCCGTCAAATTTCGGAGTTTTTTTTCCCCATACCCGAAATCAAGACGGATGACTCGCGGAGATTAGCTGCTAGCATGATTAGTGATACATCGATGACGGAGGTTAATGTCCAATGTTCCAAAAAACTATAATATAAAAAGCCACTTTAAATCCTAATTCCTAATTTTTAAAATTAATTTAATTAACTATTAAATAAATCTACTTTCCTTTTAATACTATTAAAATTTTTACAATTACAATGTCTGCTATTCCAGTTCCACAATTTTTAACTTTATCTACTGATGTTTCTGAACCATTTGTTATTCCAAATGTTTCTCCAGTCTCATCTCCTTTATTAGAATCTGTTGCTGAACCAAGTATATTTTCTCCTTTGTTGCAAGATACCAACAGAGTTGAAGTTCCAAGATCTATTTCTATCGTTGACTTGGAAAAATAAATTCTTGGTAAGTTCTAATGAATTTATCTTACTTTCCCCCATGTTATGATTTTAGTTCTTTTATTTTAAGGTATGGCGGATCCTACCTTTGGTTTACTTGTATAGATACCATCCAATATTAAAAAAAAATTATTTTTACTTATTACGATTATTTTTTTGGTGTTATGACATCAATGTTGTAGAGAATGTTTTTTGCTTGTTATTTTTGAACTTTTAGGGGACCGTTAATCATCTCTCCCCATCTCTCCGCCTCCACTATCTGGGGTGGGGTGTAATACGGACTTATACAACCATATTGTTGTTTATGTACCTGATAAGGAGATGAGACATTTTGATTGGCGCGATTACTCGTATTTTGGATCTTAACCATAAGTGACTGAGTGAACTCCGAAATTCATGGCGGCGAAGTAACAAAGCACCCATAGTAACAAAACCCCCCCTCACTACCAAAACCCCCCAACAATGAAAAAGAAAACTATCCAGTTAGTCGTGGCTCTTCTTTTGTTAGGTGGACAAGTTTCGTGTTGAAAGGTAAAAATATCGGACTTGTTACGTCACTAGAGATTTACATTTTTCACCTTTCAGCCCCCACCGAGTATTTTTCACTGTACATTTTTCACAGCAATTAGTAGTGTCTTACTTAGCCTTGGATAATGGTATAGGTTACTTTGGTACTTTTGGTAAGGAGCTTTTACTGAGCGAGACCAGTTACTATTGGACCAATTGCTACTGTCCACAGGAGACTCCACCACTAACACTTGTACCTCCGCTACCACCGCTACCACCGTTGGTGGAAGGCAGACTCGACCTGTGGAACAACCGTGAAATTAGTGTTTGGGAGAACTTTGTTGGTAATTGTTCCGATGTTCTCGTCTTGGTCTTCTGACAAGACTTACTATGGTTGGCTGAAATCTAGCTCACTAGCTCACTCTCTACGCACTACATTGGGTCAATAACAATAATTCATATTATTCATAACTAACTACTTACAAGGTTGGCTTGGCCTTCAATGGAATCAACCAAACACACACGTCAGATTGGTATTCGAATTGTCAGGCACACGATGGTTTTGGTCCAAAAACTTTTTTTTACTCAAACGAATGGGTAAAATTCATTGTACTTCTTGGTATAGTAAGCAGTAGAAAGACCACCCAAAGCAACAAGTACAAGAGGAATTGGCTTCTTGAATCCGGTTGGAATTGCTCTACCGATACCAGCGACTAATAAGGTGGTAGAAGCACCTAAAGCCAATTCCAAACCGTAGTCAGCATTTTGCTTCAATAAGTAACCAGCACCACCGTAGATACCGGCAAAAGTGATACCCGCGACCAATGAAGGCACAGAACCTTTACGGGCGTAGCCCATGATACCGCCGACGGCACATAATCCTGACAAGGTGAAAGCTGGGTGTTCCATTACGATTGATTTAAACTGATTGAACTGGGGGAATCGGTGGTGGTGGGACCAGAAACTTTATAAAGGTAGTGACCGGATAGATGGGATCACGTGACCCCATTACAAATATGCCAAGCGACACGGGTTTTACGGGGTTAGTGATGTTAGTGAGGACGGAGGTGATGTCGTGACAGTACGAGTCAGAGAGAGGGACAGAAGAGATAAGCGTAGAGGCAGGAGGTGGGAGGATACGAGAGTGGTGGTGGTGGCAAAGGAGGTGAGTGGCCAATAGTAAGTGTGGGACATTTAGCATGATATTGGCGTGACTACGGCCGGAACCACTGGCAGCAACCCTAGAGACCGAGACCAGGTGGTGGACCGCATGTGACCTTTGGTGGTGGTTTTTGGTTGTAGTTTTTCCAGCACCAGGGTGATTTCCCAGTGATGAGAAATGTTCCCTCAGTAAGTACCAGGCGCCGATCTCAGCCAATCACGCAACTGGTCATAAGAGCTAGCGAAGGCTTTGACAAGATCTAGGGTATATTAGGTACTGGATCCTCATACACACGTAATTGCCACTGGTTCCAGCAGTTCTGGTGGTAGTTCTGGTAGCAGTTCTGGTGGTGGTATTTGGTGATAGTAGTGCTACTGGTGGGGGTATTGGTGGTACTTATTTTTCACTATGACGTGATTTTAGACAGAACATTTGATAAGCCCGTCCAAAATGTCCAATGAGCCCTCACCACACCACACGATCCCCCCCACCACCGCGAGCGCTGAGGCGGCCAGTTCCACCACCAGCAACACAACGATATCTACAACTGGCCCACTACCAACACCCCAACCGCCAACAACCACACATCTCTCCCAAACACGTCTTGGTCACTACCAGTCACGTCCATTCGCCTGTCACTGTAGTCTCTTTGAACTGGTACCATACAATAGAAAAAAAAAAAACATCGACACTCTCAAAGTGCAACCAGAACGACCAACCATCAATTTTAGGTACATGAACAAAAAATTGAAGTTCCCACCAAAAAAACCCACTACACCGTGCTGTATGCAGTTCATGAATGGTGGATGTTTCTCAAAACGTAACCAATGTGTTCTACATCTCTACCTCTATACGCGTTTAAAAGTTGGACTTTTCATACCGTATAAATCGTACTTCATTCTATTGTAGTTAAAATAGGCTCTCTAGTATATTTTTTGTTTTGGCTGTGGGTGCTTTGTAAGGTTTGTCCGCACCAAAGCTACAGTTCGCACCAAGCCGGCACCCGGCATTCACGTGTAAGGTTTTGATGGTTGGGTATCATCAAAACCCCAAGATAAAAAAACTTTCACTCCTTGTAAAACTCCCACCACTCGCCATCCACGCTTAAATACTTTGACGGTTTACGGATTCAGTTTTGTCGATCCAAATTCAAAGCCCACCTCCACCACAACCGGACCGGAACCACTCAATCAATCAATCCAATCAATTAATCGATCACAATCCATCGATATTGAACCAACTCTTTCCCACCATTTCCAACCAGAACCAGTCCACCACCACCAATCCATTCATTCCATCTTTTTTTTTAACTGCATCCAGATACCAATAACTATCTGTTTAGCTTCTTCTACAATTTTTCAATAGTTTGTTGTATCCATACCATAAAAAATTATGAATATCTCCACCATGCTATCTAACGATAGCTCCACGCCTCCTCCCAACGACGCCAAACTGGATCAATCAAGTATTGTTGAATCTATCAAAGCTAAGGAATCAAATGGTAATAGTATTAAAGGAGAAATCGATCTTGAATATAAAAAGGCCTTTGAAGCCAATGTCAATATCATCAATTCTCTTGATAAGAACTTGGAACTTTCTAATGCTTATAAGTTATTAAAATTTGATGAAGCAAGACTTAACAGTACTATGATTCAAACTCACGGATTCTCTTCCAATCACATTGAACTGGTGGTTGCTGAAGATATCTCTACTAGAAACAATAAGATTTCTGATACTAATAAGAACAAAGACCTTCATCATCTTGATTCATCCAAACCTCTTCATCATAATACTACCAGAGGAAGAGAATATAAATGGGGTAATACTCGTGAAGTTAATAAAGTCGACACCAAACCAAAACGTAAAAAGCCTGCCAGTTCAACTCCTGGTTATTCTCCTTTGGAAGACAGTCCAGTTAAAACCACCAATGGTGATTATATCGATGATTTTAAGAAAACTAGACCTAAAAGAGTCTCTCCAACTCCTGATGATGTTGAAAGTTCTCCTCCTGCCAAGAGATCCAAAAGAAAAGTTACTACTAGACATGAAGAGCAAGATTATGATAATGATAGCAAGACTACCAAGCTTAAGATCAAGAAAGAAGACGATACTGCTGATGATACTAAGAAAAGTGCTACCAAAGAACAAAAAGCTCTTGTTAAACAATATGATAATACTTATGTTGCTATATGGAAAGATTTATCCAGAAAAGATGGTCCTAAAGTTAGTAGACTTGTACAACAATCTACTCAAGCCAAACTTATTAACTTAAGAAAAACAGCTATTTTAGCAGCTAGAGAAGCCAAGAGATGGCAATTAAAGAATAATAAGGGTCAAAAGGATCTTACTACTAAAGCAAGAAGAGCTATGAGAGAAATGTTCAATTTTTGGAAACGTAATGAAAGAATCGAACGTGAATTACGTAAGAAGCACGAAAAGGAACTTATTGATAAAGCAAAGAGAGAAGAAGAAGAAAGAGAAGCTAAGAGACAATCTAGAAAGTTAAATTTCTTAATTACTCAAACAGAATTATATTCCCATTTTATTGGTAAAAAGATTAAAACTGATGAAATTGAAGGTAAAGATTCTGATCCAAATCTTAAAGGTGATGATAAATCTAATTATGATAAATATGTTGACGTTGATGGTTCCAAGACTCATGATATAAATTCTCTTGATTTTGATAATGATGATGATGAAATGTTTAATAATGCAGCGGCTGCTAATGCTCAAAATGCTTTGGAAGCTGCCCAATCTAAAGCTCGTGAATTCGATGGACCAACTCCTACTGAAGATAAGAATGGTGATGAAATGAATTTCCAAAACCCAACTCTTCTTGGTGATGTCAACATTACTCAACCAGAATTACTTAAATGTACTTTGAAAGAATATCAACTTAAAGGTCTTAATTGGTTGGCTAATCTTTATGAACAAGGTATTAATGGTATTTTGGCCGATGAAATGGGTCTTGGTAAAACCGTTCAATCTATATCGGTATTAGCATATTTGGCAGAACATCATAATATTTGGGGTCCATTTTTAGTGGTTACTCCTGCTTCTACTTTACACAACTGGCAACAAGAAATTTCTAAATTCGTTCCTGAATTTAAAGTTTTACCGTACTGGGGTAATGCTAAAGATCGTAAAATTTTAAGAAAGTTTTGGGATCGTAAAAACGTTAGATACGGTAAAGATGCTCCATTCCATGTCTTGGTTACTTCTTATCAATTGGTTGTGGCCGATGCTGCTTATTTCCAAAAGATGAAATGGCAATATATGATTTTGGATGAAGCTCAAGCTATTAAATCTTCTCAATCATCAAGATGGAAATCTTTATTATCATTCTCCTGTCGTAATAGATTATTATTGACTGGTACTCCAATTCAAAACTCTATGCAAGAATTATGGGCTTTACTTCATTTTATTATGCCTTCATTATTCGATTCACATGATGAATTCAGTGATTGGTTCTCCAAAGATATTGAAAGTCATGCTCAATCTAATACTAATTTGGATGAACAACAATTGAGAAGACTTCATATGATCTTAAAACCATTTATGTTGAGACGTATTAAGAAGAATGTTCAAAGTGAATTGGGTGATAAGGTTGAAATTGATGTGTTCTGTGAATTAACCAATAGACAGAAACGTTATTACCAAATGTTAAAGTCTCAAATTTCTATTATGGATTTATTGGACAATTCCAACTCCAATTCTAATGATGATACTACCAATTTGATCAACTTAGTCATGCAATTTCGTAAGGTCTGTAACCATCCAGATCTTTTCGAAAGAGCTGATGTTAAATCTGCTCTTTCTTTGGCATCTTTTGCTGAAACTGCTTCCTTCTTGAGAGAAACTAATGATATTGAACTCTCTTACACCACTGAAAACTTGATCCGTTATGATTTACCAAGGTTGGTCTACGATGACATTTTGACTCCATCTTTCACTAATGATGAACTTTCCAAGGAAAGCATTTTTGATAAATTCAATATTTATGATCCTGCTAACACCAAGGAAAGTGAAACCTTTTCATTCTTGCGATTCGTGGATACTTCTCCAAGTGAATTGAACCAAGTTGTCAAACAAGACGTTATCCAAAGGGCCATTCACAAGAGCAGTTTGACCGGTCCTGTCTCCACCAACAGATTCAAATACTTGTATGAAGGCGAATTCACTCCAGTTTCTAGACAATTTTTGATTTGTGATTATGAAGCACCAGTTGTTACCAACTCTCCTATTATTGAAGAATTATATGATGTCACTGATGATGCTTACTATGAAATGAGAATAAATAATTTGAACCCTGCAGCTGAACCAAAGGCTTCTGCTCCTCCAATTGTGCCTCGTTCTAGCTCCTCATCATACATGAATAAGATGAACGATGTTCTCTTTGACACTTCTATTAGATCCAGTTTGGTACCATTATCGTTATCAACCGAATTAGATTTAATGACTAAGGGAGTTCCAGTGACTTCTTACCCACCATCTAATATGTTACCACAAACGTTGAACAAGCAATTCGATTACTCTAGTATCAGAATGCCTTCAATGACTAGATTTATCACTGATGCTGGTAAATTGGCTAAGTTAGATAAATTATTGATCGAACTTAAACAAAACGATCATCGTGTTTTGATCTATTTCCAAATGACCAAAATGATGGATCTTATGGAAGAGTATCTTACTTTCAAGCAACATAAATATATTAGATTGGATGGTTCTTCTAAATTGGATGACCGTCGTGATTTGGTTCATGACTGGCAAACCAAACCAGAAATTTTCATCTTCTTGTTATCTACCAGAGCCGGTGGTTTGGGTATTAATTTAACAGCTGCTGATACCGTCATTTTCTATGATTCTGATTGGAATCCAACTATCGATTCTCAAGCCATGGATAGAGCCCATAGATTGGGTCAAACTCGTCAAGTTACAGTTTATCGTTTATTGGCCAGAGGTACGATTGAAGAAAGAATGAGAGACAGAGCTAAACAAAAGGAACAAGTCCAACAAGTTGTCATGGAAGGAAAGGGTATGATTGGTAAGAAGGAAGAAGCTGCCAATAAGAAGAAGGATGTTGCCTTTTTGTTATTGGGTGGTGATGATGAAAAGATGGATGATTCTAGTTCTAGTACTCCTGCTCCAGAAGAAAAGGTTACTTTGAATACCAAGAAATTGGAAGAAATGTACCATGAAGGAGAAGGAAGATTTTCTGGAACCGTTACTCCAGCAAACTAGTCCAACCTTCACTAAATGTGCATTGTTATGTCATGAACCTACTGAGTTATTGATGTAACCAGGGAAATTATGTCCTAGTAGAACCAATTAAATTATATATTGGCTATGACTACAAGTCTGTATAGAATTGTATATTAATGAATTAATAAGAACATATGTAACAAGTTATGTACAGTGGGCATAATAAAAATGTATGCAAGAATAAAAATGCAATTTGGTACCATCAAAGGTCCATAAATTATTAGAGTATGGGGATGTTGTGATCTGTAGTAGCTTGATATTTAAATATTTTAGTGTATAGTGAGGTGTGTGAGCCAATTCGGCTGTATAGTATTTGATATTTTGAAATTTGGAGAGTATTATTCTGAGGGTATATTAAAGACTTTCTTTGTGTGTATGTGATAGGCGTCTGTGTTCATGATGTTATTTTAAATCGTTATTCGAGAATCTGACTGGTTGTATCGGGCTTAGTTAATGTATTTTCTAGTTCTGACAAAAACGATGCCGATGCTCCATTACTTCCATTTTTTATTTCTTTCGGTAGATCGCTCAGTCCATTCCGTATATGACCTTTTTGGGAAATACTCAGTCCATTTTGACGAGTGTCGAGCCCTGTCATATTTGACGGAATTGATCCATTTATTCCATTCGATCCATTCGATCTATTTTCGCCGTTTATGCCATTTCCGGCATGTTCTCCATTTATTGTCCCATTCCCTGTTTCGTTTATATTTGTTTGTTCCTGTCCAGTAGATTTAGTCCTATTCAACTTGAGAATTTTATTTTCATTTTCCAAGTTGTATATTCTGCTAAAACTTTCTTCTAATTTGAGCTTTAATTCTTCCGTAGAAATGTGTTCATTTCTAGGAAAGTTTCCTTTAATAAGTCCTTCTTCTTCATTGTCAATATAACTTGTTATTTGTGTAGAGCTTATCAAATCAGATAATCCACTAACATTTGAATTGACTGAATTTAAGGAGAATCTATTGGAATTTCGGAAACTATGTTTCTTGTTTGAAAGCTGATCTAATGCATGTTTGTTATAGGTTTCATAACCTGAAGGAGGTAAAATATTAATGTAATTATCATCATAAGCAGCAGGATTACTAGTTGATCCACTTGATCTTTTGCTTCGTCTACCATTCTTTTCTTTGTTAGGTTCTTCAAATACAGTAAGTAAACCCAATTGAAGTCCAGTTGAAAGTCGTTTATATTTCTTACCATCAGTATTAGGAGATCCTTCTACTTGTGGTGTTATTGGACTTATTGGACTATTTGGAGTTTTGAAACTTCCTGCTGGTAAAGAAAATCTCTTCTTAATTGAGGAGTTATGGAACGATTTTAAGCCTTGATCACCAACTACTGGAGATGATGTTTGAGTACTGATCGGTGACAAATTACCATCTTGATTATTGAGTTCTCCTTGTAATCCCGCTAAATTAGATTGATATAATTGTTTGACTGTATTAAGTTCATCATTGAATTGATTGAATATCATGATCTTTTCATTTATTTCGTCCAAATTTCCTTGAGTTGATTGATTATATTTGTTGAAATAACTTAAATTGGTAGTTAAATTAGTTAATTTATTAATCATCGTTACAATTCCATTGGATGGTTCAAATTTTTTGACATCTTTAAATTCTAAAATATCTTGATTTTCAATAGATGGACTTTTCATCATTTGATTAGAATACACAACAGCAAATCTTGTGAATGTAGAATTGAAATTATCAAGTACTTGGTTATGTTCTCCGAAAACATTGATTAAAATATCTAATTTTTGAATACTTGAAAGGTATAATGATTCACTTAAATTGGTGGATGGAGAATTATCTATATGGAAATGGTCCATTAATTTAAATATGAAAAAGTTTTTCTTGATGGGGATTTCATTAAAGGTTAATAATTGACAGATCATAATCTTACGTAATTGATTGAATATTTTAATATCATGGACAATTTGATCAAGAGCAGATCTTTCTTCTTCCTCTTCTTCACTTGCTTTCAAAAAGTCCAAGTCAACATTATTTATCATACAATATTGTTCAAATAAATCACCATTTAAACAAGGTAATAAAGTAAGGATGGAAGATTTAAGATTGAAGTTAAGAAAACTTAAACAATGAAGAAGTAAACGTTTCAATTCATTCTTATAGACTGACATTTCTTCTTTCTTCTGGTCTAAGAAATTAAACACATCCAATTCTTTATAGGTGATTAAATTAGTGATGATCTTCTTGTTGAGTTTATAGTTCATTATTAAAAACTTATTGAGGGCTTGTAAGTTTTGAGATGATTTGATATATTGATTAAACTTTTTGTATTTGATTAATTTAGATGATACAATTAAAAGGATTTTAAATAATTTAATTTGGTTTGATGAAGAGAGGACCTTTTGTCTTCCCTGGAATGCTTGTTGTTTGAGGAGGAATATTATGAGGTTGATGATGATGAGGATATTATTGAAGTTATTATACTTTAAAGGATACTTTAAGTTGTAGTGGACGTTTAAGATACTGAGGACTGAGCCATCGGAATTGAGTCCATCTATGAAGGCATGATGTTCGTAAGATCTGGTTGGGGTTGTGACTTGTTCTTTCATTAAATCGTTCAACGATTGTTCATTTTTCGATAAGATCATAGAATCATCAAGGAGATTTGATACTACTAAACTGTACTTAAACTTTTCCCAGAATTGATTATTGACATTGTCTAAACATAAATACTTCTTGATGAACTTGGAGAAGTTTTCTGTGCTGGCAGGGATTGGATTGGGGGTGAGTTTATCGTAGTAGTACTGGAAATCATGGTTCATAGGATCGTCTAGAGGATGAGTATTAAAGTTAACATGTGAGTGAGGGATACTGGGTCTGAATTGTTCGGTTCCCAGTACCGATTGTGTTGCTCTGGAGGATGTTTCTTCAATACCCCAATCGCTCATTTCTCCCTTGAACTCTTGAAACACATCATTTTGGTGTAGTGATGGGGGTTGTATGAGATTGTGATTATTATTATGATTCTGATTGTCCTTGTCCTTGGTGTCATTTTTATCACTCTTCGTAAGGTATCCCGAAAGATAGCCCCCGAAGTTCATGATTCAATGGCGGCAAGGAGCAGTTTTGTTGGTTAAAAATGTGGGAAAAAGTTGATAATTGTGCAGCTTGGCAGGGGATGATCTAGAGTTGGCTAGACGGATGTAAATTGGTTGTGATATGGGGATGATTGGTATTACAAAAAAAAATTGAAGATGAGATCAGGTTATGACAATAACGGTTATAACAGATAAAAAGGGCGCTTAGAAGGTTATAGGCGGGTATCGAAGGCGCTAGCGCTGATTGATATGATTTATGGGAGGAGCCGGTCTTAGGACTGGGATTGTAATGGTCGTACCGGCGACTTACCAGTCCATAGAAGGAATTAAAGAAGAAATAAAAATCACGTTCTTTGTTTTGGTTTAATAGTTTTGTTCTTTTAGGAAATGGTGCTTGTGTGCAGGATCAAACTTACGGAAAAGAGGAAGTACCTGATCTCAGAGGGGTTGGGGGAGATTGACGGAAATAGTGGAGGACCATGACGTTGGATGAAATGGGAGATCTTTGAATTGGAATTGGAATTGAATAAGTTTGCTGCTTGTTCGACAAGAATGTTTTTACTTTTCAATTCTACCTCTACTCATCAAGTCTCTTTAACTCCACTGTCGGTATCTGCCCTTCATCTCAGATGAGCGAGGGTCAGATTAGAGCTTTGTGTTACGGAACCCCAGATTTTGATTCCGAGGTCAAACTAGACTAAAAAATTTAACAGAGACTAAAAGGTTAGGTTGATTTTGGGAGTAGCACGGTAACAATCTCCAGAGTACGACGACTACGGGCTGTGTGTGTGTGTGTGGGGGGGGGGGGGGGGGGATAAATAAAACAAAAAAAGAAAAGCAA